>OX104063.1:68812065-69005961 GCA_944474145.2 Dicrocoelium dendriticum
GAGCTTCAATGGAATTGCCTGAGGATGCTTGTCTGAAGATATGGATAGGGGTATCCTCTCCAGAGGATGCTGATGGACTACAGAGACGCTCCATCTCTTGCAAACTTGGTCTATTTAGTGACGTTTGCCCATTAAGCAAGCTAGGCGTTCCGGCCTGCCATTCGGCGCTTTCCAGGTAGTTGGTTTCGTGCTCAACAATGTCACTTCAGAGAGCTCCGAGTAATCGCGTCCCGACTTCAGATCCACTCAGGATGTCATGAAATAGGTTGTCGCTGCTTACAACATGTGGTACGCTATTTAAAGAGCTTTCTGCCGTTTGACGCCGGAGCTCTTTAGATTCGTTCAGCTGGCATGTGCGACCGATTCTAGCATACGGCCGTCCGGCTGCCTACCAGCTTAGCAAATTTGATCGCGGCATGATTGAAAAGGGCCAACGGAATGGAGCAAAGTTACCGTGTGCATTAATTAACCTGCTTTTTCTCCCTCGGCTTCGACTGTTGTATGTTTCCTATGGATTACCGTCGCCGCCTTGAAGATTTCCTTGTTACCCGACTTGCCCTCAGGGGAGAACTGGTGCAAAGATTGCAGGAAGTTCACTCCAGCGTTGGGGTTGCAACTTGATGCAACCGATGAAAAACATTCAAAGCAAGGAGGCCTAAAGCGCAGTCCAACCTCGCTTTATCCACTCGTGTTGTGAATGACTGAAATTGGTTACCGGGGCCAGTCGCTGATGCACAGTCGGAGGATTGCCTCAACACACCACTTGATCCCCACCTGTTGAGTATGCCGAGATTGTGTTGCTTGAGCTACGAGTGCGACCGCCTCGCCGGAGTTTTCGTTGCGCAATGATGCGAGCCTTCCAGCCATGATCGAGAAGCGATTAAGATGATAAGGGGTCTCCATCCTGATCTGTACTACCCAATGAACCGAAAGAACTAATTCCGTCAAACCATCAACAAGAGCGTATAGCAATAAGTAAAATGTCAAGTTAATGCATCTGAATGCATTCTACGTCAGCATATCACGGTAGCATCAATTTTCTGTGCCGCTCCTAACATATACATATGCTTGCCAGTACGTACCGTCAAACGTCTAATCCGCCGGTGCAATAACTTGCACTGGGACTGCACAATCAGTTTTGTTGATGTGGCGGCCTCAAAACAAACGTTGAATTGCAAATTTTGCAAATTTTGTACGCAAGTGCCGCTTACCGTGTTTAAATGCAATATGTTCAAAAGTAATGGGAGAGCAAAAGACTGAAATGAAAAGTTAGCAGCCACTGCTCTCATCAAGCGCGCGGGTGTAATACGCCTCCGGTCGTTGGTACCATTGGCTTCTGTGTCCGTGGCGTACATGGGTCGTATTAGACCAATGGGTTGAAATGCAAAGGAGATACTTCTTAGGCGAATGGAAAACCAGCTACGAAGTGTCGCAGCTGGAGGAACGGTATGCTTGTGTCACAGTTCATGACTAGCTGGACGGTACTGTCATAGCTGCCCGAAGAGGACCAAGCGCAAAGCACCTAGCTGGATGGGGTAAAAAGCTCCATGTAAGATGATGGATTAAACGCTACTAAAGACCAAATGGAAGGTAAAGAGAAGAGGAAATGCGTAACACCACCTTGGAGAAACACGACGACAACTAACCTGTAAACTTGCCACGAAGACACTGGTGCGCAACATTGGTCCTCCTCTTATAAAGCGCTGTCCTGAGAGCCTACAGGAGCCCTGACCCGTTTTACCCTGCTGATGCATCAATTGAGGAACGCTTATTATTAGACGGTTCCGCGTGATGGAATGTGAATGCTCGTTGCAACGGCTGCAGTCCTGCTTCAGAGACTGGCGTAGAGCTGACAGTATCGCCAATTATGTAATATGTGTCTCGTTGTGGGTACCAAGGGGCTTCGCGTCCGTAGTGTACATGGGTCGTATTAGACCAAAGTGCTTGAAATGCAAAGGAGGCACTTCGTAGGCGGCTGGAAAACCACCTAGTACGTATTGGAGCTACGGGGACAGTGCTTGTGTCACATTACGTGGATAGCTAGGCGGTACTATCACAGCTGCCCGTAAAAAATCAAGCGAAAGGCGACTACGTGGATGGCATAAAAACATCCAGGAGAGAGATAGTCTCACTCGGCATCAGTATACGACGAACGCTCGTTAGGTGTCCGATGGGCTCTTGAGCGGCAGAAAAGTGTGACTCATTGGGCGCTGCTCCTCCTACGAACGTTCTGTTTTCCCCGATTTCGCTGTAGGTAGAAATAACCTATCCAGCTGAACTCAACTGCCACCGACATTGCTTGCACCTTATTACAATTCCACACATCTGGCGACCCTACAAGCAAGAAAGTCCGCACATAGACCGCTGCGATTATGAAATAATTCCAAACGAAACGTTTCGGACTGTCAAAGGACTATTGGAGAAAACTTCAGAAGCACTCCCTCTTTACACTCCTTTGTATATTCCCCAAGGAATGGCCTAAATTACCTATGATCTTGGCGTCAACGTAGATCGTCAACACAAGGTGCGCACGCGATTCCATTAACCCCTCATAAAGAATGTGGAACTTGCGTGTATAAATGCAAAATTCAGAAGGGGCCGGAACAAAGAAATTCCTGTGGTCATTCCATCCTGTGGGTGCCGTTGATCTACACTAGAATGCAGTGGCAAGAGCGGCCAGTTATGAGTACCAAACAATGGTTAACTAATTAAAACCCACGTGCCCTGCGCTAGCAGTCCCCGCTGCGCCGGCCACGTGAACTAAAAAAGAAAAGTAAATTGTAGACTTGGTAAAAAGCGGAAGATGCGGAAGAGGACAAGGAAGAGGAAATTATTAAGAGAACATAAAAATGAAAATAGCTACTGGGCAAACAGAAACAAAGGTAAGAGGAGAAGAAAAAGATATGGGGATGCAAATTGAGGGCGTTGAGGCAATGGTTAAACTCCGTCACCGTGGAAGTTAAGACTACGCCCGCAGGTAGCGCGTTCCGAGCATCTATCACTCGGTGTGACAAAGGAGTGTCAGCCCGAACGTGATCAGATCTGAGTTCACGCGATTACGTAGGATGACCGCGGATAGTATTTTACTGTGTGGCGTAAACAAGCCAAGAAAGGTCTGGACCAATCCGCCCTGTCAGTATACACTAAGTAAGAAGCAGATCCCCACGAAGGCGACGATAATGTAACGAAAACATCCTTAGCTTGAACAACTTGTCAGCATAAGACAGGTGACACATTCAATGGACCATTGTGGTTCGGATTATCACGACCCGCTCTACCGCCATCCTGTCCCGAATCAGACAAAGAGGCTAGTCTGGATACTATACTCCAGGTGCGGTCTAATAAAGGCCGTAAACAACTTAACATCACTTCCGTTAAGATCCCAAACGGCTCAGCCAGAGAGTTCACATACCCCTGCAAGACGCTTTCTATCAGTTCTTGTTAGATTTAACGTCCTGAGACCAAGTTATCCCTGAGTCAATTTGTTGGGATACGTGAGTAAGCGCATTATCGCTAAGCATGTAGGACAGTGTCGCGCCACTTGATCCTATGCGCAAAACTAAACAATTGCTGTAGCATAGTGAAATCTCATACAACACGGACGAATCAAAGGGTTTGGCAAGTGTCTGTTGCAGAACTTGGAAGCCTACGGGGTGACTCACCGTGCACCGAAACTTCAGGTCGTTTACGAACAAGAGGGTAGGCAGCCCCAGCGGTTCTGGCAGTTCATTTACGTACAGGGCAAAAAGCAGTGGAACAAGAACTGATCTCTGAGGGGCACTGCTCAGAATCACCCGTCAGAAAGGAAAACTGGAGCCGCCAGACCGCACATGTTGCGTCCCTTGAGAAACATGGATAACCATCTAACCGCGTGCTCGGAAACTTTATAGTAACAGAGTGTAAGCGAGAGGCAAGTATGCGGGACAGAATCAAAAGCTTTGGAGATGTCAATGAATAACACATCCACCGAGTGACCCTGATCGACAGAAGCTGCCCAACTTTCCCTGCCAACCATCAAGTTCGCCAGGCAGGTGTATCATTTGCGGAAACCATGTTGAGATGGGGCTCGAAGACCAAACCATTTTAAATGGCTTCCGAGGTCATCCCTCATCAGCTTTCCTAGCAACTTTACCAGCACACAGGTTGGATTGACAGACCTGTAGTTTACAGGAGCGTGCTTATTTCGCTTTTCAAAGATGATGTAAACTACAACTTCCTTCCGGTCTGCGGTTAAGGTGCAATTAGTACGAGACCTCTCGAACAGGCAAACAGGCTCACATTCTTCATTTTCCAGTCCATATAACAATTTTGGATGAATGGCATCGACACCAGCGGCTTTGATAGGGTTCAATTCTCGCGGCAGTGAAGGCACCTGGGCCCCTGACACCGTGATAGCGGTCAACAAAGAGGGACGGATGTTTCTGTTTTAACTCAATAGTTGATAAAGGAGACCCAAGCGTAAACTTTTTCGCATACTGCTTGCCCGGGAGGCAGGCATTATCGGGGTCGGTAAGCATGGTAACCATTCAGGTCCGCGCGACGCCGGGATTGATGGTGCCGCACGGCATCATCTTCCGACGTAATCGAAAAAGCACATCGGATTGCTTGAAGCTGTGTTTGCTAGCTGCAGTCCGTTATGAAGCCTGTCATTATTTAAGTGCTACTTACACCTGCTCCGTGACGCCCGATAACACGGCAGAGCGTCAACTGATCTAGTCGAAAGGTAACTTCACCAACCCCGGCTCGCCTGATTGGCAGTTGACGTGCGATTAGGTCGAACCCGGGTAGCTTGAACTTCGCTTTCCTCTCAAATGAAAGCGGAATGTCGGGAAGGAACACCTCGGAGAGTAATGCCTTGATTTGATCCCATGCCGTCTGCATATCATATGCTACCAAGATAGTACTGGGTGACAAGGCAGCTCTGGATTGCATAAACTGAAAATAAGCACGGCAGATGTCTGGGCGTCTTGTCACGAATTTTTCCTGGGCTCTATTGATAGCGCACCTGAAGGAACCACAGGCGTGGTCACTAGCTCCAGGCGGCTGATCGTAAACTGTTATTTAAGAAATCAACTGATTTTCCGAAAAAAATAAAGAATAGATGACAACTGCCTCTCCATAAACGTTGTTGGCTGATCTATAAACTGATGTAGGGTTTTGGAGCATCAACTCCATGCGCCCTGTAGCCAAGCCTGTAGTTGCTACCTCAAAATAGTTTGCGTCAATATGTTTCTGGAAAGTTGAAGTCCCCATCAGCAAGCCTCGGTTTGTGGAGTGTGCGCAAATAAATTCAAAGTAACTTGTAGAAACACTATCAGGTCTTTTATACACAAACACACTTGAAACTTGCCTAGACAGGGTAGACCCATCAATCGAAATGGCTTATACAGTCCCATCGGTTTAGTAGCATTTAAATGTCCTGGTGAAACTTAAGCTCGAGGTTAGGTAGGGTACAACTCCACCATCACGACGGTCGCATGGGCGCTCATAGCTCAGTAGTGAGTAGACAGGTAGGGATATTTAACTCTCCATGATTTCCGTAGCCAGCCAGTTTGCGGTGCAAGCGATGACAACTGGGGAACAGTGGTCCCGAAGAGCGCGAACGTCGCACAACATTTTACGCAGGCTACGCACGTTACTGAGTGCTACCTTATGGGTTTCGGTATGGTGAGTCCAGGATCAGACCCACAAGAATTGGCCCTGGCATGATGGAAGCGCACCGCCGGCGCATCACCTGAAAACCCACCAACCTTTTAATGATAAAAGGTCAAGCTTTTAACTGCTTATCATTAAAAGGTCGCTCCTTCTAATTGGTTGGCGAGAATGCCGGTTATTTGACTGCTTTCCACTTGGCATCACACTTCGGGGATTCAGTCGTTTGTAATTCATATGTGAGTTACCTATTTTAACGCATGTATTGTTAGGTCAAGAGTAGTAGGCACTTAAAATAAGGAGAAAATATCACCTGTGCTCATAGTTTATAGCTAGATCGCTGGAATCCGCTTCCATACTACGGTGCAGCCAGGGTAAACATGCTCATGCAGTTCAAGTTCAAGTGGGACTGGAAGGAAGAACGGCTTCCGTAATCGTTCCTTTTTGAGCGGGTCGTCGATCCAGGGGTTGATAGAGGTGCTCCGACTTATTGATGGATCTAAAACAAAAACACCTGAAAAAGCGCCCGGGTCCGCCAATTTAATGCCCACGTTCCTCACATTAGCTATCCCTGCTATGTCAGCTACGTGAAGTAAGTAAGATAGGAAGAAACGTCGAATGTAAATAAATAAATAAATATTTTATTCTTGACAAAGCGAGGCAAGCCTTTTGGGCCTAGTCAGCGTATTGCAATATTGTACATGATAGCAGCACCAAGAGCGGGCGTAGTACAGATGGCGTCAGTAGCGTGGGCCCATATACCCCAAAGGTTGTACGAGGTCTAGGTCCATAGAATGGGAGATGTAAAGATAAGAATCAGTGCACTAATGTGGAACGTATCGATGAGGAACTAGTTCGCTGAGATTGTTCGCTCAGAGCGAGTCAGGTGAGTGAAGCGTGAGGAAGGAGTTGCAAAAGTATTTAAGTATAGTGGCATGCAACTGATCAAATATGTAGGCGTGTACCTATGAGAGAAGATATATGCACAGAATTTGTAAATGTGGTATCGGTCAATTTGCCAACGTGTAATTGAGGTGGTGACTTTACTGAGTGCCAAGTCACATCCGCCAAGTCGCAGCGTCGTTAAACAGACATTAGTAGCTTTTCGTAGGGAGAACGCTTGCCTGACCAAACCCACCACGTCCTGGAACACTGCTGACTGGTGATATGACATTGACAAAGGTTGCGGCGGACAGAGTACCATCGAGGATATTGGCAGTCACGTTACGCCTATTTGTTTCCCATGGTAGTGTAGTCTCCTTCGGATTTGCCCGCAAGTGGTTGGAGCTGTTGAATTCGGATAACTCAGGTGACTTTTATTGCTTCGATTTGTTTTCTGGGTTCCGTTAGTGTGTCACGATTGCGATGTGCGAGTGATTTCTTTGTTCTTTGTTAATGCTGAGTCCAAGTAAGCGCTGCAGGTATAACCTCTAAGGGGTTGCGTGCAGGTAATGTTTTCCTTTAGAACAGAGGAGAAAAGAAAAACGGACCGAGCAAACCGCTAAGGAAATTGAACAGGACCATGTTGATGTATAAATATAGTTTCTGATAACGTGCTGGCTAAAGACAATTGAATGACCGAATATGTTATACAACATATCCGTAGTTTCGACTGCAGTTACGAGACTCGGTATTTGCTGAACGTGAGAGGCAACTGCTGTTCGAAGTGATCTAACGTACGCAAAAGTTCTCCTATGTGGAAACCGGGAGTATCAGGCGTTGTTATCCGGTAAATGACTTAGGGGAAGCAGAAGAACGCAGCAAGGTTTAATATGCGCTTAAGATATAGATTGAGCAATCGGTTGACGGTGGTATAGCCCATCGTTCGGCTATGTACGGAAGCCAGTGGAGTTATTACGCCGCGTTTGATACCCATGAAAATAATAACGTAAAGTGTTCAGTAATGGGATGCTAGAGAAACAGCTGTGTAAAGGAGTGAGACGGAGTGTCAAAGTTGTGGCGAATATGGGAATTGTATACTACAACCGTCTCAAGAATACGGTTGCATAGCCAGCCCTAAGGGACCTGTAACGGCGGTAAAAGACAGGGACTTCTTCAATGCGGCAAACAAGTCAAATAAACGACATTAAACGGCGATATTGGGAGTCGGGTTAGTTATGAGGAAGAAACTACTATGTCAGCATTGCGATAAGGATATAAGTGGGAAACAGCCTGCTACTTGCGGTCTTACATATAAAAATGCGAAGCCAGATTGTGGAAGATAAGTCGGAGGAGCACCAGAGGTAGGTGGTACATAGTTGGAGAGGAAAACCGGGGTCAAAGTGATAAGTAAAGAAGTAGGACTAGATAAGGTTACAGGTTGGCACCATTATCAGCTAGTTCAGGTCTTTCGCACAAATGTGCGGAGCCACAGCGTGAAACAGAGTCGTCCGAGGACCGAATATAGGAGTTGCCTAGGGAGAAAGAAAAGGCAGAACCAAATACATAAGGAAAGTAGTGGGAGTGTGCGATGGATGAAAGTGGGGTTAGAAGCGTATCTTCAATGGTTTTGCGGTTTATAGGATAACAATTATGAGACAGAACAATAGCAGCTTAGCGATAAGTATATACTTTGTCAACGTAGACTGTTACTTTTGGCTCTACGCATAAAATTGAGGTGATAAAGTGTGGAAGGTAAGTCGGTGGACCATCGGAGTTTGGTGCTACCTGAGACGGAATGAGCCAAAAAAGGTGATAAGCTAAGGAGAAGAACGAGACAAGTGATAGTCAAGCAGGCTGGCCAGACTCTTGGGGCCTCAGGCACCAAAGTGCGGAGATACTGTGTGAAAGGTAAGTCGGTGGAACATCGTAAGTAGGTGACCCATAATGGGAGAGGAAAGTCATAGCCAAACATTAGGGGAAGTATTAGGACTATGCGATGAATGGAAGCGAGATGTAGAGGGAATATTCAGTAGTTTCTAGGGTGTCAGTTATAGAGATAAACATGTCAGCTTTGCGATAAGGATTAAAATGGAAAACACTGTCTGCTACTTGAGGTCCTACGCACAAAAGTTGGGAGCTACAATGTGACAGCTGAATCGGTGGAGCATCAGAGGTAGGTGGTCCATAAGTGGACAGAAAAGCCAGGGTCAACGAAATAAGTAAAGAAATTGGTCGAGATAAGGTTATATGTAAGCAACATAACCAGATATTTGAGGTCTTATGCACAGAAGTGCTTGTCTACAGTGTAAAAGATAAGTCGATGGAGGACCGTAGATAGGAGTTGCCTAGGGGGAAAGGAAAGCCAGAGCCAAACAGGTAAGAGAACTGGTAGGGATACGCGATATATGGAAGCGGGATTAAAAGAGAATGTTCAATGGCGTTTTGGTTTCTAGAGCAAAAATTGTAGGAAATAACTATGTCAGCTTTTTGCGATAATGGTATAAGTGGGCAACAGCTTGATACTTGATGTCCTACGCACCAAAGTGCGGGGCTACAGTGTGAAAGCTAAGTCCGCGGAACATCAGAGGTAGGTGTTCAAAGGGTGGACAGGAGAGCCAGCGTCAACGCGATAAGTGAAGAAGCCGCTCGAGATAAAGTTACATTTGGAGAATCCGCTGGCGGTTGGGTTGCTACAAGCAACCTCTATTGAGACCTCGGTTCACTTGAGGTGGACCTCTGTCATTCCGATCAAAAAGACCGTAAGTAAAATGAAAATTATAGTGTTGCTCACCCCAACATTGGCACTCCAAGACCGCGGTTTTGTCCTGTTGGGACTCATCAGTTGGAGGTAGCCTGAGTTAAGCTGGAACTCAGAGCCTAGTGGCTCATGGTTGATGCCATAAGCACTATGCCACTGAAATCCGTGAGCAACGCTTGGTCCAGCGGAACTGAATACAAAGTTGAATTTGGAGAATCCGCTGGCGGTTGGGTTGCTACAAGCAACTTCTATTGAGACCTCGGTTATTCCGAGCACAAAAAGGTTATAGGTAGGCATCACAGGCAGATACTTGAGGTCTTACATACAGAAGGGCGGAACTACGGTGTGAAACGTAAGCCGGCGGGCATCGTAGGTAGGTGATCCGTAATGGGACAGAAAAGCCAGGGTCAAAGAGGTAAGTAAAGTAGGTGTCCTAGAGGTAGCGAGTAATAGATAAATGAACGTCTAGAAAGGAGCGGCTGTGCGCGGACTACTTGAGTTATGTTTGCTTTATAGAAGAGAGCTAAGGAAAGTTCCATGAAGAAAGGATAGCGTACGGATGATGTGCAAGCATACAATACGGCTGTTAGATGGTTCAGAGCATTGAGGCTAACACAGCGACGCGCAGATAATCAAGTTAGGCTAAGGCGCTAATGGGATATTACAAAGGTATCTGGAGCTGGGAAAAGCCGGTGAGAGAGCTGAATTACAATTAACTAGGTGCTACGGCCAAGTAAGTGACAGCTGAGCGTCTATCAAGGAGCGGCAGTTTGCTGACCTGATGAGCTAAGGCAGGTCTACGGTAGAGGGCTAAACAACGTTGATTGAAGAAGGAAAGCAGGCAGGAAGAATGCAAGCATGCAGTAAGTTGCCTGACGGAGTCACATCATCTGAAGGAAGCTAAAAATGATTTAATGAAGAATAGGCAGAAAACAAGCAATGCACATTAAGGTAGACTGATCGGGAGAAAGCAGAATAGAAAAAAGTGGACTACGATATGTGTGTGTCCTAGAGGTTGCAGCGAGTAATAGTTAAATGAACGTCCAAAAAAGGGGGCTAGGGAGTGGCTGTGCGCGGACATCATAAGGTATGAATGATTGCCATAAGAGAGATAAAAATGTCAAATGAATTGACTACGAACGGGCGGAGCTCAAGCGTATATTAGGGTTATTAAACACGTCAGAGCATCAGACGCTAAATCGCAGCGGCGCGCAGCAACTCAAATCCCTCTTTTATGCTAAGGTAAACTGAGGCAGGAATAGCTAGTGAGAGCTGGACTTATACATGGGAAGATGTCACAGATGTTGCAGAAATTAATGAATATATGAAGGGCTAAAAGGGGAGGCTAAGGAGTGGCTGTGCGCAGACTTGATGGGATAAGAATGCTTGTCTGAAGAGAGCTAAAAGGTTAGATGAAAGGGCGTCCAACAGGCGGAGCCTAAGCGTACGTTAAGGTTGTAAAATACTGCGCAGAGGTCAGCATTTCTGCGAAATGCTAACAATTAAGGGAAAGCAGTTAAAAGAAGGGAATAATACCAATGGTGAGGGAAAGTACAGAAAATAGAAGCGAGGTATGAAGATGGGAAGTAGTCGGAAAAAAGAATAGTTGTTTATTGCCATTTAAGCGCATCTAGTTGACGCTCAAACCCCTTAACCGTAGCTTCTTCGACAACATTTTCTGTAAGTAAGTTCCAGAGCTCCATGACTCGATGCCATAACCCTGTCTCCCCTCTAACTCGATCGGACCGCGGTTTGTCCAGCCTCTTACACTGCACGCGGAGACCAGATACTCCAGCAGAACTAAATGGCCTGGACAAAATCATGGTAAACCTCCCAGCCAACATAAATAAATAAATAAATAAATAAATAAATAAATAGTTTATTAACAAAGATGATAAGAAAGATAAGAATGATAAGAATGACGTAATCAGGTCCAAGGCAATCTAATTGATTGCTTCAGTTGTTTCTGGGCACAGAGGACGGGACAATTCAACTTTATCAGTAGCGCCTCGCCAACTGCCAACAACCTCGGGTTCCTGTTGCGCAATAACACCTTGAATGAATCGATTGGGTTCACCTGGTGACGAGTGGTCATGAGGTGTTTGGTGATAGACGAGGCAGGGTTCCGGTTCATTCTTTGGTCCGCACGGCCTTGGTTAAACAGCAACTGCCTTAGCCACATTGGGAAGTGTTCCGCCATCCTTTGAGCCAGCCGGCGACCAGTCTTGCCTATGTAAGTGTCACCGCAACTGCAAGTGAACTGATAGATGATGTTAGAGGCCGAACTGATTGGCGAGCTACTCGGACGGCTCTGGACAGGAATCCTTCGTGTAGTGTGGATAAGTCGTAGATGTGCGGTAGAGTAGGTGCGCGTTAGAGCGGACTTCAGCTTGTGACCAACTTCATTTGCCACGTGATCCCCCTTGAACGGTAAGAATAAATAAATATCCTTCTTCTCCGCTGTTTGTACTGGCAGTTTCTCCTTCGGGGGTCTGCTATGAATCTGAATGAATTTTTCCGGATACCCATTGGCTAGCAAAGTCCGGTATAAAAACTCTTCTTCAGCCTTGAGCAATTCCGGACTGCAAATCCGCCTGGCTCTGTAGAAAAGAGCTTTTACGAGGCCGCGCTTGTATGCGACCGGGGCGAAGCTGGAAAAATGTAGGTATTGTCCACCCCAGTTCGCTTTTCGGTACACAGTGCGCTGCAGTGTGCCATCGGTACTTCTTTTGATGACTTATCCACACTACACGAAGGATTCCTGTCCAGAGCCGTCCGAGTAGCTCGCCAATCAGTTCGGCCTCTAACATCATCTATCAGTTCACTTGCAGTTGCGGTGACACTTACATAGGCAAGACTGGTCGCCGGCTGGCTCAAAGGATGGCGGAACACTTCCCAATGTGGCTAAGGCAGTTGCTGTTTAACCAAGGCCGTGCGGACCAAAGAATGAACCGGAACCCTGCCTCGTCTATCACCAAACACCTCATGACCACTCGTCACCAGGTGAACCCAATCGATTCATTCAAGGTGTTATTGCGCAACAGGAACCCGAGGTTGTTGGCAATTGGCGAGGCGCTACTGATAAAGTTGAATTGTCCCGTCCTCTGTGCCCAGAAACAACTGAGGCAATCAATTAGATTGCCTTGGACCTGAAATAGTTTATTCTCGAATTTGTCGTGACACACCAAGCAAGGCATGATCAATATTTACATGCAATATTGCTTCATAACCAACTCGTTGCTATGAGTGTAGTCGGCAGTAAGCCGAAGGTTGTACAGTGCGGAAATTGTGTAAGTAATCACGGGATAGAGTCTTCAATGAATGACAAGACGTTGAATTCCAGGGTGCGTAGTGGAAGCAATCAGGGCACTACATGTGTATTGAAAACGATACATATACGCATGGTGTAACTTATTGTGGAAAGTGACAGGGCAATATTGAATAATGATTCTGGTCGACTTGCCAGTAGGTAGTTCAGGGCAGTGACTTTATTCGGTGGCGAGTCACATCCGCCACGACACAGTGTTGTTACGCGGACATTTGTGGCTTTTTATAGGGAGAACGCTTGCCAGGCGAAAACCCACCACGTCCTGTAACACTGTCAGAAATTTGTCGGTGCACTAACATACAACTGACAGACCAGGTAGTCGACTGATTTCACACTCAGATATCCGCAGTCAAATGACCTTCAATTTCCTCTGTTATTTGATCAGGTATTTTGGGCAAGGCCGCCATAGTGGCTGCGGAGAATCGCGGGTGTGGGCTTTACGAAGAATCGTCTTTGTGGATATCCTGGTGGGCGAAACGTCAGTTTCTTTCGTCTGGATTTTTCAGGAGTATGTATTCTTTTCGGGTGTGTGATGTTCTTGAGTCCAGCTATAATCACTGGACAACGGTCCTGGTAGTGAGTGCAGTTGTATCCGTTTCTTGTACAGCCATGTGCTTCATAGGTCCTTATTGGTTGTCCTGTCCCGGAAAAAAGCGGTTTCTCGGTACAATCACAGATCCACAAGAAGTTCCGGACCTCGGAGGAAAGGGAAGGTGAGAGACAACCAAGGCCGCAACGAACAGGCGTGGATACAAACATTATTAAACTCCCATGTTATAACCCTTAGAGTGGAGACAAATGATGTACAATGTGCAGCTATGATTGTGCTAAAAGTGTCTTTTGAATGCTTTTCGAAACCAGTGGCTTTATAAGTTGGTTGCTACTATGTACAAGGAATACAGAGCGTTGCGCCATTAAGCAAAAACGTAGTATCAGTTTACTATGATGCGGCTATTGCGTGGAAAGCAGAGTTCAGGGACCGGCGGCGTTAGAATGGTGGATGGACGGTTGGTGGCCAGCCTACATCGAAAGAGATGGTAAGTCAGCGGATAGATAGGACTCAAGCGCCGAGTAAAAATTATCGGGTGATCAAGACAAAAAGGCGATACGAGGGTATTAGGAGTATAATGCTATGGCCTATTGAAATAGGAAAAGCCTATAAGAGCTAACCTCCTAAAAAGGTAAGTGTCGAAACCTTTGCTGTAAAAGCGGACCAAGATTAATAGGGGAGAAAGGATTGATCGATAGAAATGAAGTATTAAAGATCAGTTAAAGGAAAACGCACATGCGGAGCAAATGTATATGTCGCGAGGCGCAGAGAAACAAATCATACTAGGGTCCTAAGAAAATGGTGAGAAATGAACACCTAGAAATGTAAAGCTAACAAGCGGCCGTGTGCTGACCAAATGAGAGGAAGGAAGAACTAGAGATAAGAAACATCGCAGCGTATGAGCCAGAGGCGCGCAGATACTGAGTCCTGTTATAATGCTAAGGTTTTAGTACTAAGGCAAACTGGGCTGGAAGATGCCAGTGAAAGTTCTGGAATCCTACATGAGTAAGCGTAACAAACGTTGCAGCAAGCAAATGGATAAATGTACGTTCAGAAGGGAGAGGCAATGGAGCAACTGTGCGCAGGCCACATGAATTATGTTTGCTTCGCAGAAGAGTATTGAGAAAGGTTTTGTGAAGAGAGGACAGCTAACGGATGAAGCGCAAGCCTACGATATGGTTGTTAGGTAGTTTGGAGCATGAAAGGCGAAGACGCAGCGAAACGCCGATGATGAACTCATGCCGTGGTGCTAATGTAATAAAAGTAGGGAAGCCTGAGAATGGAGAAGCCGGTGAGAGAGCTGAACTACAAGCAATTAGCTGTCACAGACTAGTGACAGCTGTGCATCTAGCAAGGAGCAGCTGTGCACTGACCGGATGAGGTAATGAAGATCGCCAGACGATAGCTAAGAAGGTCGAATAAAGAAAGGACAACAGACAATAAGAATGCAAGCCTACAGTGAGTTGTTTGAGGGAGTCATATCATATAATGGGTCACAGTATTCGGAAGCAACGAGACGACTGAGACGAGATGAGAGTATCACCTCAAAGAGTGAAATCAGTTGTATTTAGGTCTAATTACTAAAGGAGCTTATCGACACAATATGCATATACAGGAAGAATGCGGGCATGGTAATAAGGATGAATCTTGGCTAACAATTCATTTCAGTTGAGGGTTACAGGTAGTTACGTCGGCAGAGCCTAAGTCACTGGGATCTCGGAAGTCTGAGTGGGTCAGAAAGTAGTAGACCGTTCAGACGAGTCCAGATAAGCCAGCAGGATGAAGATAGGCCGCCAACTTAAGGTGCGAATACCAGTAATGTGTGCCATAAGATAAGAGGTTGTCGGGACGGCAGCGGCTATATGAAAAGCCAGATAGCATGTCAAGGAAAGGTCTCGTGATTTGTGGAACAGTGTTTGGAATGCAGAGCCAGAGTAATAATGGCTCAAATGTCGGGAAGCGGTCAGAAAAGGGGCTGGTCAGCCGAGGGTAGATTAGAGCCAGGTCCGAAGGAATATCCGTCCAATTGAAAAGTAATGCAAAGACTGCGAACAGGGAAGCGCTCTATTGAGGGGAAGTGGAAAAGCCGACGATGTTTTCAGGGAGATGTGAGCAGACCGATGTCTGCCCATCCCTGATCATTAGGGTCACAGTAGTCGGAAACAAAGAGACCACTGAGACAAGATTAGAATATCAGATCAAAGATTGAAATATGCAGTAATATGCAGTAATGTGTGTCATATGATTAGAAGCTTTTGGGATGGCAGCGTCTATATGAAAATCCAGATAGCATGTCAAAGAAAGTCTCGGGATGAGGGGGACAGGGTGTAAGGAGTAGATCCCCACTAATCCTTCAATAGTGCATTGAGTGCATCCCCAAATTAAGTAGGCTTTCGACCAACCTCGTATCAACACCCAGCAACCTTCCGAGTGCTATTTTGTTTCGGACAAGACTTGGTGAACAGGCCTGGAGGCCATATTCTAGGTGGGATAGCGCAAACACTGAGAAGAACTTCACTAACGTATTAGCGATTAGGGTACCGAAAGAACGACGGATAAATAACAACATCCGGTACCCTTTACTAACCGCCTTCTTCTATTTGTCTCCAGGGTGTACGTGGAACGGTGGACGACACATAAATCAACCCGACGAGTCACGTGCGGAAGTTCCCGCCCATCGAGCACATATGGTGGTGGAACTAGACGCTCCGCTACGCAGCACTGAACAATTTGCCATGTTCATGGGCAACGACCACAAGACATACCATTCCTGGAGTCTATTCTCAGCCAGCTGAAGAGCCACAGGACCTCCAGGGATATTGTAGCAGGCTAGGGATTCCCCGGTTTGCCTGTGTAATATTCTAGTTAAATCATTTAAATGTGCACCTAGGCGACCGGTGTGGTTTCTTGGACTGATTGCTGAGTTTGGATACTTGCCTTGCTCCTTGCCATTTGTGCTTGGCTCCCGCCCACTGTGCTGTGCCTGCTCCGTTTCCTTGGTTGGAGCGTCAGCAGTGTCGTTATATTATAGTTAGATAACAAGGAATCTTTTACTGTACCAGTCAATGTTTCCTTGCAAATCGATCTGCCTTTTGAAATCGCTCTTCGGGCTCAAGCTACAGACAACCCACCAAATTGGTGACTTGGACTCCGGAAGAATCTCAGGGCCAGATGCTTCGAAATTTTCTCCGGTGGGTTTGTTTCAAATATTTTTCATTTTTTCCGGTTTATTTTTGCATACGGTAGTCTAATATTTTGCGTCATTTTGAACCTTGAAACCTGTAGAATTTTTAGCGTTGTGTCTCTCTAGGTGCCACCTATTTGGGACATGGATCCTCTTTTGTTGTTCACTTAGATTGAGGCTGAGTTTTATAACTACCGAAGCACTTCCGGCTACGCGAAGTATAGCAAGCTAATGTCCTTTCTCCCCAAATAGACAGCAATGAGGTTGAGACGTTTACTTTCGCAGGCCGAAAACCAATATGAGGTTGGCAAGGAGGCCATGATTAAGCGTGCCTTGCACTCTGAGCAAGTTCGACTGCAGCAGCTTTTCAGGGAGCCGCAGCTTGGCAAACAACTGCCTTCAACCCTGCTACGCGCGATGCAGCAACTCATCGGTTCCTCAACCATGGACGGGAGTTTACTTCACGAACTATGGCAGAGTGGCTACCGGAAAACACTGAAGCTATTGTTGCCATCGTGAGCTCCGTTTCGCTCACTCAACTAGGAGATTTAGCAGATCGAGTTATTGAGCGATCACAGTCACAAACCGACGCCAGCAAGATTACTGTCGTCGCGTCCCAGAGCACTTATATCACGCATACAGTCAACTATAGAAGCACTGCAAACACAAGTTGCGGCCCTTAGTCGATGGGTTTAACAGCTTAATATGAACCGTGGTCGTCAAAGCCGATCAAAATCGCCCTTCAAATGTACCAATCCAGCAACAGACAGACTTGCTGTTAACACCATCAGCGCTTCGGTACCGCAGCTCGTAAATGTATCAAACCGTGCAACTTCACCGAGAAGCAGAGAAAGTCTAGGCCGGCCAGTGACCGCGATGGAATCTTCGCCAACAACCAAGCTGCCTCGTGCGCGTTAGGGATTTGACTTCCGGCACCGAGTTACTAGTCGACACTGGAGCTCAATTTCGCGCTGTACCCCGTAGCTCAGATAAGTTCATCTCACCCTCGCCGACCAGGCTGCGTGCCGCCAACGGCACTCCAATCGCAACTTCGGCGAAACGAGGCCAGCGCTCTGTTTAAGCCTCCGGCGAACCTTTCGCTGGCCTTTCATAGTAGCGGCCGCGTCTTATGTCATCATAGGCCTAGACTACCTTCAACGCCCTAAATTATCGTTGACCTTAAGAGGAAGAAGCTTATCAACACTAAGACACAGCTCAGTGTTATCGGGACTAGCGCCAATGTGGCTGCTACTAATCCCGTTCGTGGCCTACCGCAAACTTCACAGCCGTTTATAATCCTTCTCAACAAGTGTCCTAAACTTGTTTGCGTATTGTACGACTTGCCTGCTGCGGCACTAAACATCATTCCTTACAGTTACACTAAGGGTCCAATGGTGTGGTCCTTCTCTAGCACCTGCATCAGGTTTCACAACCTGGCCTCGCTGAAGGCTGACCGCACGGACAGTCGTCACATAGATCGAAGGACAGCTTACACAGTCCCTTCTGCGGGATGGCTATGTAGCAGGCTGGAGGTTCCCCGGTTTGCCTGTGTAAAATCCTAGCTGTTATTTGATTGTACATCGAAGCGACCGGTGTGGTTGGTTGAACTGATTGCTGAATTCCAATGCTTGATGTGCTTATCGCCATTTTTGCTTGGCTCTCGTTACGGTGGCAACATGCGACTGCCCGGTGTGCTGTGCATGCCCCGTTCCCTTAGCTAGAGCGTCAACGGCGTCGTCCTTTTAAATCTAGATAACAGGGAATCATTTACTCTACCAATAAACATTTCTTGCAAGTCGAGCTACTTTTCCAATCGCTCGCCGAGCTTTCGGTTCAGGCTACCCGCTAAAATATCAAGAATGTTCCGGAACTTTAGGTCATCATAAATTGGAGCGTTGGTACCTCAAGCTCGCTCTGCAAGTTAATCGCGTAGACTGAGAACAGTAGCGGACCTAGGACAGAACCTTGCAGTACGCCGCTAAGGACAACTTGTCGAAACGAACGACTGCTCCCACACGAATACACTGTTCCCGTCCATCCAGAAAGCTGACACCTACTGGGGAGCGCAACCAGATATTCAATAAGGCCACGACCTCCGTGAGATTCGCGAATCGAGGACAGTGTCAGAGGTCTTGGCGAAGTCAATGAACACCCCATCCACCGCTTGTTCACTGCCAGCGGCTTTAGCCCAGCTCTCTCGAGCTACCAGCAAGTTCGTTTGACACGAAAGAAGCGGTCATTGTGGAGGACGCTATGGTTACGTTTAAGCGCTTGTTACGTTCGTTTTCCCTTAAATATTCTGACGTGGATTAGGAGGTGAAGAAATTTTAACTAGCGACTGCGAAGTAATTCTACAAGCGGCAAGTGTTTACTACCTTTGCCCTCAAAGTTGACCCGTAAGCATGTTCTTTACGTGCAGGGTGAAAAATCAACTCTCTACCAACAGTTTTAGGATCGTTGTTACTATGATGAGCGCTTTTGACTTACCATCAAACGCTTCCATTATCCCGTCGTTGAGCCACATGGAAGAAACAGCGCTAAAAGCCGGCTTTTGGTGATTATCCCGCAAAAAAGGCGTGCTTCAAGCCAGGCTTGCCATAAATGTGGTTGGCCATGTTCCCCGTTTTCTTGTGCATAAAGATTTCAGCCCCAAATCACATGAAGGAAGCGTATGCAAACACATGAATACGCAATGTTCATATTGCTATGCTTTCTTTTTCTAGTGTAAACTCAAGCATCGATTATCACGCTGATATGCTGGGAGCGTACCTTGTGTACTGCATCACGAAACGGAACGTTGGTTGAGCTAAAGCGCAGTTTGTCCCTCAGTCCTCTGTCCTGCCCCTTTGAGGTTTCGTGAGCCTTTTATGGTTATTCGTCTTTTAACCAGCTACACGCCGCCGGCGCGCCATCAATCATTTACAAAAGCCGCATTAACTTTGCCGTCTTTTGTGTGTTGATCATTTTGGTGGAACTTGTCTGCGTGCCCTCGGTTTATTGGTTGTTGTGCCTCTGCTGATTCGCGAAGAACTTGTCGTTACATACTTGGAGTTCACGTCGACTTCCCTCCGCCCGTTACGATTCGGTGAGTCCATTTCAATACATACGTAGACACTTGGTATTTCAGACTGGTCCTTTCGTCGATTGCCTACCTGGTCACCGTATACCGGTCCACAACGGTTGCTTAGTTCTTACGTTTCTTTGATTTTCGAATTCTTCTGTCTATGTCTTTTTGAGTTCAGTCCCAATTCATGGTGTTCTACTTCCGACGACTGGTTGGTTATATATGGCAAAACGGTGTCTCAAAACGGTTGCAGATTTGACCGGGGCCTGCAATGCGGTATTGGGGACCGTTGTTTCCCTGTGGACTGTACTGTTCTGCATCTGACGCAATATGTACCCAGCAAGTAGCGAGAGCGTACCGCACAATTGTGCTGTTTGCTGTGTGCGCAGCACTGAGCCTTGTAAGCCAGTACCTAACAATCCGATGTCTGGAAAGCGGGTTGTCTGTCGTGTTGGCCAAACGGGAAATTTGCTTGCCTTGTTAAGTTTATGGACTGCTTAGGTCTCCGTCAGGATGCAGTGGAATATACAATTTGCCGGACCCTGCGTCTGGTTTCTCACAGTTTACTGTCAGTACGCAATTAAGTAACAATGCTGTGGGCAACAAAACCTCAGCTACCGTGTTTGATTTGTCTGGTAGCCAGGGAGACAATCGGTCTTCTGCCTTTGTCAACAGAGAATGGAAGGGGGTTAAAAGGTGGCAATAACCCAAGAGAGATGTAGTTGGTCGGTCCGTGCCATATCACCATTCCCCCATTTGTACTTCAGCTGTGTCATCTAAGGTTGCTTCGTTTACGAGCTTAACGTCGAAAGAAACGGATGCTAATCCGAAATCGCCGACGTCAACAGAGCTTTTGGTAAGTTTATCGCGTTGCTGAAACTTGTGTACTAATTGCAGTGTTATTTTCATTATTGCCAATAAGTCACGTTGTTCTTCCAAAATAGCATGTACTAGATGATCTTCCTTTTTTAAGACATGCAGTAACAAAAGGTACTGCTAGGCTTTCCCAACGTCACTCCGCGATAAGATACCAGAGTCGTTAGCTTGTCGACTAAGAAGGTTGTTGAGTGTTCCTCGGTTGGCTCCAGAGGTACGCCAAACTCTTCTACGTCTTGCCTTTAGGCTCAGATGCTGTGTTATCATGTAGCACTTAGACCACGCTTGACGGAGACGCTGAAATTGCGGGTTGCTGTGCGATATTGTAGCCCACCTTGAAGCGGGAGATCAGCCCACAGTGTATTTTTGGGTGGGGAGCCGGCGGTGCACGTCCTACCTGCCAGAACCGGTTCTGGTGGAACACTGTCCCGGGCACACGATGCCAAATACATGCAGATGATGTAAAATAATTCGCATATCCTGCGAAACAAGATCCAGCATGTCAACCCCTTTATTGACGACTGCCTTGCAGAGCTTCTTACATTCACTGGTACATGGTTAGCCACCAACTTCACAAAGTCTGAATTGGGTTTATTGGGCTAGGCACTCATATGGTCTGACGGCCATCGCAATGGGGCTAGTCCTTACCGTGTTGCTATGGTTTGAGTGCTTCAGAGACCCACTTTGTTATACTTGGTGATGCTTTTGCACGTTTGGAGCCACTCATACCAGCTTGGCGCATGGTTAGGGGCCTGAGCAACGCGGCCTACTGACCCCCAGGTTGGGGTTGGGATGGGGCGGCTCCCTATTACTTAAAACGGACACTTTGAAGCCTAACTCCGAACGCGCCGCGTTGCGGTCAGGTTTTGGAGTAACGGCTCTGGTGGTGAGTCCTAATCTTTCTTTGGTCTAGGCCTGGGCATCCTGACAATATCCCGCCCACGCACTACAATTGATAGCTCTACAGCCAGCCTCTTTATGCTCTGGCCACCGCAGAGGATAATCAGCCATGCCCTATCTGCTGCATCATGCAGGTTGGATAGGGGTTTGGCTGCTTGTGCCCAAACCTACCCAGCGTTTTATTAACCTTTCACGCTTTTTCATCCTCACCGTCCCGTTTCAACTTCACTTCTATCCCCCTGTTTTTATCTACCGATGCTTGGCCCTACCCCAGCTTGTTTTATTAGGTTTTTAGCTTTTACTTCCAACTCACAAGTGAAAATGTAGCTTCCTTCCTGCCCTGTCGACAAGCCCATATGCGAACAAGCGGCCAAGCCAAGTTCATCGACTTCCATTTGTGTAGCTCTCGACCATCCCCCAGAGGGCATGCCACAATGTACACACACAGTTACAGAGCAGTCCACAGGCAGCACTTGTCTGAACTTTAAGGACCCTGAATGTGTGGTAAGTGCCCAGACAAAGGATGGTTTTAAAGAAAGATTGGACAAATGCATGCTGAGTAGGGCTGGATGCCGCTGCTTTTTCTGCAGCTGTAACAATCTTTCGGGAACGTACTTTGGCAACGACGTATCATCCAGCCAATGAACTGGACGTAATGTGGCTGACACGGGTTTTTTCTTCTGCTCTCTACCATTCTATGAACTCTAGAACACCATCGTTAGCTGCTGCTTATGGGAGGCCCGCTTGCAAGACTGGAGCTCTGTGCTCACCTGGCTATCCCCTTCAGGTGACATCGGCAGCAGTTTCTCCATGCACCTGTCCGGTGACAATACAGATTCGAGTACCGGCCAAGCCGGTGTTAGTATTGCCCAGCGTTCCCTGAGCCCATCCGTTACCGGTAGCACAGTTGACTTGCACCCGTTGCATTTTATTCCCTTTTTGCTTTCAGGTATTGCGGCAGAGTAGCTGAAATGCTTACCACCACTAGCTAACATGTACAATAATGATGATGATAATGATGATGTGACCGCAACTTCGATCGTCGCGGAGGTGGAGTTGCTTTGTTCCTCAGCTCAGCTCTTACTGGCTTAATGACGTATACTTTGTGCGCTAACAGATTACTTTATACTTCATCCGTGCAACTTAACGTTGTGTTAGTCGATAGAAGCCCGGATAGTGTTGTGCATGGTCTAGTTTATGGTATCCGTAAACATTCGATGAGTAGGTGTTTAGTGACGGGAAACTTTATTGGCGCCCACATACGACTTGCCAAATTTCTCCTGCGATGCTGTCACAATTCGTTTTGCTACTGAGCTTCTCCATCTAGTCTTGATGCTCACCTGCATTAGCTCGTTGGTCTGACCACTAGATTTACGATTATACAACATACCAGTCCATTTTGGACCATTGCTAAATTCCCTGACTTCGTCTTGGACGTAGTATATAACTTAGAACTCGTAGTGCCGGGGCTCCTGTTAGCTTACACGTGAAAGAAACAGGATGCTTGTTAGGCGGATGCCTGTATCGTCCTTGGAACCTGACCTGATCTCTTGGTGCTAGCGACCACGCTTGTTAGTTGCTTAAGTGCGCCGTTAGTCGTGTGCGGAAAAGTCGGCCCCACAGGGTCTATATACATGGCTCCCCGAGCAGGGAGCTGAGTCTCTACCCGGGGCCAACTTCGTAGTAACGGCCTTCATTCCCACAGTTTGTGTTGTGTAGGCTATGATAACAAACCGACACTAATAGCCCTGCTTGACTTCAAACGTTTAAACGAGGAGGCCAGTCGGACCTCCACATCTGTCTAATGCTTGGGATGCAAATCTGGATGACTGTTGGATGCCAAATGGTATCTACCTACAACGATCCATTGCGCATTTTGTCCACATCACTGCAGGTAAGTGCACTGCATATATACGCACCTGGCTTTTAGAGCGCCAGTTGACATTCGCCGCTCTCCTTGTTTGGTGGTGCAATGCTGTCTCGGAGTGCGTGCTGCCCTTACTTTCACGGGATACAAACCATTTCTCATTGTCCAAGTTTTGGGGGTTACGGGCGATTTCCACACTCACCCGCAAAGTCGGAATATTTGTGAATTTTTTGAGCGTAGCAAACCATTACTGCACTATGCTCCTGTACTTTGCTTAGCTAGTTCCTTCAAACATTGGTCATCATGTGACACTGTACTCTTTCTTTCTGATATCCCTGTATTTGCCGCGCACTGGTAACCACCATCTTGCATAAACCATTGCAGTAATCCTGCTCCACCTTTACGCAGTCTACGTCTACCGACGTAAAGTACGTCATCCGCCTGTCGGCGAAGTAGCGGATAGGATAGGATGGTCATCGATAAAATCCAGCGTTTGTTCACTAAGCGCCTTCTAGGATCAACTACGCTCAGTTATCAAAGCCGCTGCAAGCAGCTTGGTCTGGAACCGCTTTGGCTGCGGAGACTTAAAACCAACCTAGTTTTTCTACATAAGCTAATCAAAACATCGGACTTATGTACTGAAAGATGTGTTTAACCGCTGGGCGACACACGGTATCCTCTACGCAAAAAGCCACATTTATTCTCACTACCCAAAACCTGTTGCTCCATACGCTTTAACTTCTTCCTCTACAGATATGCGCATGTGTGTAACAAGTTACCTGAAGCCATCAGAGCATTTGATAGTACCCTGCAAGCTCCACGTCTATAAATAAACTACTAAGTGTTCCCAAGGTAGTAGACATCTTGAGCACCTGCATCCCTGCGGACGAGCTGTGGGAGAACGGCCCCAATCACATATAGAATTCCATACAAATCCTGAATCGTGAGAAATAATCCTAATGCTCCAAGAGCTTTGTTAGCCTATATACCCAGCACCAATAAGGCTGCTTTCCGACCGATCCTGTCCTCTCCTTATCAAGCTCTTCGCTTTTAATTCCCCTCCATCGGACTGCTGTATGTCAATGCCTTGCCCTGACCTAGTCTCATTTGACTGGCCTGCTTCTCTCTGACTTACTCCAGGCTACCGAAAGGTAAACGGTTACGACTTTGTAGACTTCTGGCTAGGCCCCCTTTTCCCGAGAGTCTGCTGGCCTTTCTCACCCTATTTGTTAACATAGCCACCTCCATCTCTAACCTGTCCGTTTCTGCTGACCTTCTCGGAATATTGCGACGGTACAGGTCATTGTTCAGAAGGCTGAACAATCTGTTCCCCCTCACTCGTTGCCTTCCTTACCTTTTCAGTAACCCAGCGCTGTGTGCTGACCTTGTTTCCTCCGACCAGTCTCCTACTTTCTGACTGACTACGGAGTACTGAGCTGTAAACGGTATAGGCTCGGCACAACCAAAACACTATTTCTCTCAACCCGAGTGCTTACACCTAACTAATTTAAACTCCCATACCTAACATGTAATTTTCTGCTGACACTATTTATCTTCCCAACTTAACCTTATTACTAAATCTCAAGGTGCCGACTAATACAGCCTCGTGTATTTCGGCTCCTGCTTTCTGACCTCTGACTACTGTGACGTTACCGGTCAAAATTAAGCAGATCAAATATCCTGTCCACATTGGCTTAGAGGGTCCCGTTGGCTTCCAAACTCCTAATCAGTAAAGCTTTCTCCACTCCGACCTTGTTCTTTCCTTACTTCCCTGTCTTCATTCCTTCTTTCATCGGACTGCTAACTCTCAGTACCCTGCCCTGGCCTAGTCTCATCCTACCAGTCTACTTCCTTCTGACTGCCTTCAAAACTACGAAGATACAAACACGCTAGGCTCTGTTGACTCGATGCTATGTTCCCCTCACCTCAGGCGTCCGCAAGAATTGTTTAACCTTTATTGACTTATTAACTCCGTGAGCCCCTAGACTCATTCACCCTTTATTGTTATAGCTCTCTTCTCATCTTTCTTGCACGTCCTAATCCTAACACGCCGACTAATCCAGTCTAGCCATATCGGCTTCCTGTTCTTCGGATTCATTCAGACTTCTGAGACGTTGCCCCTTGTTTTGGTTGACCTAACAGACTGTTCAAATTCCTTTGGAAGCCTCGTTAACTTTTACACTCTTTATCAATAAAACCGTTCTCATCTCTACCCTGCCCTATCCTTGCCGTCGTGTCTGGCTGCATTTCTTTACCTAGGCAGTCAACTATGTACCTTGTCTTAATGTAATCTCATCTGATCAGTCTCCTGCTTTCTGACTGCATCCATACTACCAAGACCTAAATGATCTAGGCAATGCACATCCAGCGCACCGATTCCCTCACCCCTAGAACTTTGCTGGATTAGCTTACACTTTACGAGTATAGCTCCTTTTAATTATTAAAGCTCTCGATTCTGCCCTTGTCATTTCCGTACTGCGCTCGCTGTCTTCATGGTACGCCGATTAACCAAGTATCGCCTGAAAGGGCTTTTACTCTCCGAACTCTCTCAGATCACTGTCACGTTAACAGCCAATGTTTGGTTAACGGATCGCTATGGGTGCCTCCTTAGTTTCTTCACCATTTATCTTGACCCAGTACTTTTATTATCGCGCTTGTTGCAGTCCTTCCTTCCTCAATCGGACGGCCACCTCTCAGTGCCCTGCCAAGACTCTATTTCCTTATCTCTGATTGCTTCTATGCTACAATGTCACAAACGGTCTAGACCCTACGAACTTGACTCTGTTTCGCTCGCCACGAGAGCATGCTAGATTTTTCCACTTTATTGGTATCGCCTATTTACGCACTTTAATAGTACGACTTAATGTGAATTCTGTTTCCATTCCTCCTTCTACTGGCTGGCGAGCTCGCACTGCCCCGCCGTGGTCAAGTCCCACTGATCTGTCTCGTTCTTTCTGCCTCCTCCAGTGCCACTAAGACTTAAGCGGTATACGCCCCGCATGCTAAACAAGATGTTCCCTTTACATTTTGAGTCTGCTAGACTTGCCTACCACTTATTGTTAGTTTTCTTCTCACCTTTACCATTTGTCCTTAGGCAAACACGCCGACTGATCCAGTCTTACTCGATAGGCCTCCTGCTCTCCGGAATTATCCAGATTTCTGAGACGTCACCTCTCTTGGTTCGACTGACTCCACTATCCTTTTCCACTACCTGGAGAGCCTCGTGGGCTTTTCCCACCTTTCGCCAATAAACCTTTCTCATCCTGACGCTAACGTATATTTTATCGCTCTATGTTTTCAATTCTTCTTCAACTGGAGTGCCAGTTCCCACTGCAATATGGTAATCTAGACCCACTTATCAGCTTCTTTCTCTCTGACTTCTCCTATGCTACCCAGACTTAAGCGGTATACGCTATGCAGACTCAACGATCTTGTTCTCCTACCCTTGAGGCTGCTAGACTCGTTCACGCTCTACTGTTGCAGCCACTTCTCCTGCCTTTGTTGTACTGCTACTTCTACGCGCTGTCTAATCCAGTCTAGCCAGATCGGCCACCTGGTGTCTGATTTCACTCAGAGTTCTTCAACGTTACAAATCTTGGTTCGACAGACCCAACGTTTTGTTTACATCACCTGGAAAGCCTCGTGCGCTCCTCCACTCCCTATCAATAAACTTTTCTCATCCCGTTCGTAACCTTTTCTTATCAGGATCTATGTCCTCAATCTTTCTTCTATTGGAGGACCAGTTCTCACTGCCCTGCTATTGGTCCAGCCTTACTAGACCAGTCCACAGTTGTTCTCACCACAATCGTATGATCCAATCTCAGTGCGCCGACTAACCTATTCTTATATGAGCGTTCTTCTACCCTCCTATTAAATAAATAAATAAATATAGCTATATTTCTAGACAAGCGCTAGATGCTGTTCCTGCGTGGGATCAGATCAAATTGTATATAACGTCCATGCTCATGCATGGAGAAGAAATATCGTTAACAACTGCTTTTGATCGTGTTTATCTTTCTGAACAGTAGAGCAGGGATAAATACAAACGTTTCGTAGGCCTCGACATTTTTGAGGGCAGTAGTATGGGTCTCCGTAGCTTATGTACGAATTCTGCGCTTTTAACCGGCTACCGCTGTCAAACCTTGAGGTGCCTGATTCCATTAGTAAACTATCAATTAGAGGAAATTTGATCCATTTTCTTTGGTCACATCACCGTATTTGGAGCATCCATTAGTAGCGGGCTAGTGGAAAGGAATAAGCAAGCCAAAATTAGATCGTAAAAGTGGAGGGTGGAAACAAGGGAAATAACAGTAGTGGCTAACAATTTAGCTTATCTTAGAAAAGCGCGGCTGAAAGGCCGGCCCACTTAACTAGAAAATACACTAATATTGGAAAATGGAGCCAAAATAAAGCCAAGAAACAGCATACCAGAACCGAAAACCTGGCGCGAATTTCAAAGTGTAAATCTCCAAACAAGCAGAAACAACGCTGTTTTGGAGCCGAAATGTTAACTAAAACGGGACAACAATAGGCGGTCTAGGACCAACCCTAGGCGTTGGTTATGACAAAGGCAAAATAATTAAGCTAGGTGCAGTGGTTAGGGAGGTATTTGCATTTTTAGCGGTCGGCTGCGGATAGCGCCATTTTCGAGCCTCTGCTAAGTTCACGTTCTGCTTTGGAAGCAGATACAGAAAAAAAGAATACAAAAAACGGCTAGGCGTAATAAGTTCCGAATATGGAGTATTAACTGGGAATGCCTAAGATAACGTGTAATTCGCTGCAGTAGCGAAGTATGACGCAGTGGGTCGAAAAGCATACTTTCTCAGTAAACGTAGTAAAAGTTGGGAAAACAGACGGAAAGGTTTTAGAGAAATACTAGGTAGGCTGTAAGAATTATTATATAGGTAGAACAGCACAGGATATGGTGTAGCTAGCCCCACAGCTAGAATGCGACCATGTGCGATTTTCAGAGTATATTGGGCCGCAGAATCCTTTATGAATGTGGCATTCAACGTTTTTAATGCTCCGATGTGGATGCGAAAATTATACCAAAGCCGCATGAGCTCAGTCCATATGGATAGGACAAGGAAACATAAAACTCATTTGCCCCGTCTGAACTAGGATAACGCAAGCATTTCCTACAGAAAGTTTACCAGTTCCGACTCTTTGTGGCTATTTTATACGTCGTTATGGTTGTATCACTGACACTAATGAACCTGGGGGGTCTTCCAGTGATAATAAAAAATACTAATGTGAGAAAATCCACAAAATGTGTCCAGGTGAGAAACACCATGGGTTCCGCTTTGGTTAGACACGAATACCACTTCTTTTGGGGGTTGCACCATCTCAAGCATGACCGATTAGTTAGCCACAGGTGCTAAAGCACACAACTGTGCATTAAATGTTGCTAGTTTAGAGCTCTATTTCTCTTAGCTGAGAGTCGGATGCAAGTGCCTGTGGTGTTGGACCAGAATAACGCAATCGTTCCCTGGAGAAACATCATCAGTTTCAGCACTTTGAGGTTATGTTATATATCTTAATGGATGTGCCACCAATGCTAATTAGCTAGAGATGTCTTATATTGATAATAGAGAAATAGGTGTCCAAAAGAATAGCGAAATGCATTCAGGTGGGAAATACCACGAATGCCGCTTTGGTTAGGCATGATCACCTCATCTTATAGAGGTTGCACTTTCTCGTTTGTGACGGATTATTGGGCTTCATGTGTTAAAGCACACCATTTCTGCATCGCGTTACTATTTTGAGCTCGAACTCTCTTGGTTGGGAGTCCGATGCAAGTGCAAGTGATATTCACCAGTGTAAGGTAATAGAAAACTGGGAGATCACAACAGCTATTAACTTGGAGGTTTCCTGGTGGGAAGCTTCCACAGTGTCAGGCAAAATGAATGAACAATAATATAACGCAAGCAGAGAAGCTAACGGAAAACAAGTGGGAGCCGGTTGTTCACCCACCATTACGCATTACGTATGGTAGGCTTTGGAGCCAGGTAAAGGTTAAAATTACGTACGAACGGCCAAGGAAAGAAGAAGTGGTGGTCAAATTATCTGGGTGTCTAGCTTTCCAGATGACAGGGGCCTAACTGCCGCATGGTTAACTTTTTGCCAGAGAAAGGGAATCCGGAAAAATTGTTGTGCAAGCACAAAGGATTGAAGAAAAGGATCTGGTTTTTCATAATGCCTGTCTACTAGCGTTTCCGATAGTGATAGGCATAAGTATAACTCAGAAAAATCTAAATGTACGGGCCAAGAAAGCCTTAGTGGAGAGTAAATGCCTGAATATAGGTTATGGTGATATTGCCTTCGAGGTGAGTAGGTGGCCCTGTTATATAATCAGCAGTGTAAAGTAGCGAGTACTTAAACCTAGGGGAGGGCATCGGTTATGGGCAATTAGTAGATGCCGATTACGTAGGCTAGTAGAAATACCTATAAAGCAGGCAATTTATACGACTATTTTAGACAGATAAATGGTAACTTACGGGTGCACCAAATGTGTGGACAACAACGCTAGAACCTGGCATTTCACATGAGGCTTTATGTTGTTAAAATGTTTTTAGTAGACGTGACTCATGGGTCACAAGTATAAGTATTCGCAAGAGACCAAGTGGACTAGGTATTTGGAAAATACTAAGGGGTAAAGATGGAGAGGAAGGAACCAAAGTGTAAAAGAGAAGGAAGAAGTGAAGTAAAGTTTGTCCGTTCGGATTGCTTCCACATTGCTATGCAATATCCTACCTGGTCAGTGCCTACAGGCTTACGATGCTCCCATTCAATAGTACTAGGCTGCTTTACGTGCTGATCTGTTGAGAAGTAAGAAACTGGACATCGAGAAGGAGCTTTCAAATGATTTGAGCTATCGATTAGTGTTTCCAGGTTGCCTTTGCGGTAGCATCTACTATTTTAAGACTTCTATTTAACTAAGTGTCAGTGGGAGCCAGTAAAGCGCTCAGCTACTACTGGGGTAGGCTGAATACCTTTTGTGGTCGGATTAGCAGTCCTAACATCTGTAAGATGCGTAAAACTGATCGAGCCAAGATCTCTCACGTGGTGTGACAGGGACCGCAAAGTATAGGGAAAACCTGTGAGCCCAAGATGCTCCTGTCATGAAGCCTAGTTGAGCGCAATACAAAGTTGCGCCAGAGATGACCAAAATGTAATCTATGCCCCATCGGGGCCGGTCTCAAAAAGGTTGTCATCAGAAGCACAGATGTTAAAAAGGCGTCTTATGTTATCCAGGCACATACGCTTTCGTACCTTTTTCTTGAAAGCCTGTGCATTGTGAATCTCCCTCAGCTGTGAAGGTAATTTGTTCCTAGAAGTCCTTGCCTCCAAAAGGAGGAAGCTAAGTAGACGACAGACTCTTGATGTTGCTTTCACATGCAAACTAGCAAATAGGATTAAGAAAATGCGCTCCCGTTACAGAAAGACCAAAGACTTTCATCTAATCATCTGCATGAACGAATTACCAAGCGAGTAGAGAAGTTCACAAAACAATGCTCATATATTAACTGAACAAGCAGCGCTTTGCGCTGATAACAAGGCAAAGTCCCTTATTCAACTAATGAAGCAGCGGTTGGCAGCAAAGTTATACCGAGCACTGCCCTTCTGTTTCCTGATAAAATTAGTCACCGATGCGGTCGAGCTCTGTGACTGCATTAACATGCACTTCTGCAACTTCTTCACCAGCAGTGACTCGGCATTGCCAACTACGATTCAAAAGTTCACTGAAGATCAAATGCACACCATTGACTTTGACTTAAATAACATCAAGCGAGCAATTTGCTCCTTCAAACGTCACACTACCCAGGTCCTAATGGTGTCCCTACTTTTGTATTAATACTTGGAGGACCGGATATTCCAGTCCTTCTCCTCAATGTCTACACCATCTCTATGAAGAGTGGACAATACCCGTCTTAAATGGAAACATGCAACCATAATACCACGACACAAACGAGGCTGTCGACAAAATATTGACGGTTACCGTTCCTATCAGCCACACACTCATTGCGTCTAGACTCATGAAAAGAATAATAAAGGACGGGATGCTTCGTTTCCTGCTGCAACGCAACCTTATTAATAGGTCCCAGCACGGGTTTCTGCCTACTAAATCTTGTCAAACTTGCCAGTTTGAATTCTTAAATGACGTTACACACTCCACAGACCTAAATCAAGCACTAGTCATCATCTTCCTGGATATGAAAAAAGCGTTCGTTTGGGTTCCACACAATGGTTTGTTGACAAAATTAGCTGCATTCGGTGTTGCTGGCCGTCTACTTTCTTGGTTGGCTTCTTACCTTTCTAACCGAACGCAGTCAGTGATACTGGGCGATGTCTCGTCAAAATAGGCATCTGTAACCAGCGGAGTGTTCCAAGGCAGCGTCATAGGTCCTTTGCTGTTTATACTGTACATCAATGATGTATTCCAGGTGTTCCAACAAGGCACTCCCTACCTCTTTTCTGATGATGTAAAAGTAGTTTTCTCATTTGATCCTAGCTGCCTACGCAATGGCCTCTCCAACATTCAAAGCGATCTCGGCGCTCTTGAATCATAGTGCGACCTGTGGAAACTAGAGTTCTCACCAACGAAATGTAACGTCCTTTCCTACCGGTGCTCTCTACTGCCCAGCATATTAACTCTTAACGGAAGACCACTAGCCAACAGCAGTACCTGGCGCGATCTCGGTGTGCACTACTCAACTTCACTGAATTTTGCGGAACAAGCGAGCTATGGCTCTGCAAAAGCCAAGTCTATGGTTGGCTATATACTAACGTCAATGAGCCTGTTAGAGTCGCGACTCATGCTCTACAAGTTGTGTCTGACGTATAGTAAAGTACTGCTTGATAGTGGTTACTAATTCACGCAAGTGATAGGATGGTCACCGAGAAAGTCCAGCGTTCGTTCACTGAGTGCCTTCTAGGGTCAGCTATGCTCATTTATCAAAGCCGCTGCAAGCAGCTTGGTCTGGAACCACTTTGGCTGCGGAGAGTTAAAACCAACCTAGTTTTCCTATATAAGCTAAGCAAAATGTCGGACTCACGTCTTGATAGATATTTTCAACCGCTGGGCGACACACGCTATCCTCTGCGCAAAAAGGCACATTCATTTTCACTACCCAAAAGCCGCTACTCTATACGCTTCAACTTCTTTCTCTATAGATATGCGCATGTGTGGAATAAGTTGCCTGAAGCCATCAAAGAATCTGATAGTATCTTGCCATTCTCCACGGCCATAAATCGACTGCTAAGTGTCCCCAACGTAACAGACATCTTGGGCACCTGCATCACTGAGTTCGAGCTGTGGGAGAACTGGCCCGGTCACATATAGAATTCCATACAAAGCCTTAATTGGGCGAAAGAATCCCAATACGCCAAGAACCTTGCTAGAGTATACACCCAGCACCAATAAGGCTCCTTTCACACCGACCCTGTCCTCTCCTTATCATGCTCTTCGCTATTACTTCCCCTTCTATTGGACTGCCGTTTGTCATTACCTTGCCCTAACCGAGTCTCATTTGACTGGCCTGCCTCTCTTTGACTTGCTCCAGACTACCGAAATGTAAACGGTCACGACTCTGTAGACTTCTGGCTTTGCCCCCTCTTCCCGAGAGCCTGCTGGTCTTGCTCATCCTATTTTTTAACATGACCACTATCTCTTACCTGTCCATTTCTGCTGAACATCTCGGAATACTGTGACGGTACCGGTCATTGTTCAGATGTCTGAACGCTCTGTTCACCTCACTCGTTGCCTCTCCCCACCTTATCAGTAACCCAGCGCTGTGTGCTGCCCTAGTTTCCTCTGACCAGTCTCCTACTTTCTGACTGCCTACAGAGTAATGAGCTTTAAACGGTATAGGCTCAGCACAACCAAAACACTATTTCCCTCAACCCGAGTGCTTACACCTAACTAATTTAAACTCTCCCATATCTAACATGTCCATTTCTGCTGACACTCTCTATTCTATCTTCCCAACTTAACTGTACCGCTTAATCTCCATGTGCCGACTAATACAGCCTTGTGTATTTCGGCTTTCGCTTTCTGATCTCTCTGACTACTGTGACGTTACTGGCCAAAATTAGGCAGATCAACTACCCTGTCCGCATTACCTTAGAGAGTCCCGTTAGCTTCCCTACTCCTAATCAATAAAGCATTCTCCACTCTGACCCTGTTCTTTCCTTACATCGCTCTCTTCATTCCCCTTCCATCGGACTGCTAACTCTCAGTACCCTGCCCGGACCGAGTCTCGTCCGACCGGACTATTTCCCTCTGACTGCCTTTAAAACTAAGAAGCTACAAACACGCTAGACTCTGTCGACCCAATGCTAGGTTCCCTCACCTCAAGCGCCTGCAAGAATTGCTTAACCTTTATTAACTTATTAACTTCGTGAGCCTCTTAGACTCAATCACCCTTTAGTGTTATAGCTCCCTTCTCATCTTTATTGTACGTCCTAATCCTAACACGCCGACTAATCCAGTCTTGCCAGCTCCGCTTCCTGTTCTCCGGATTCACTCAGACTTCTGAGACATTGCCACCCTTGTTTTGGTTGACCTAATAGACTTTTCAAATTCCTTTGGAAGCCTCGTTAACTTTTACACTCTTTATCAATAAAACCGATTTTATCTCTACCCTGCCCTATCCTTCTCGTCGTGTCTGATGACATTTCTTTAACTAGACAGTCAACTCTGTACCTTGCCTTAATCTAAGCTCATCTGACCAGTCTCTTGCTTTCTGACTGCATCCGTACTACCGAGACCTAAATGATCTAAGCCCTACGTATCCAACGCACTGGTTCCCTCACCCCGAGAACTTTGCTGGATTAGCTTACACTATTAATCTAGCTCCTTTTAATCAGTAATGTCTCGATTCTGCCCTTTTCATTTCCGTACTGCACTCTCTGCCTTTATTTTACGCCGATTAATCAGCTGTCGCCTGAAAGATCTTTTACTCCCCGAATTCTCTCAGATCACGGTTACGTCCAAGGTCAATGTGCGGTTGACGGATCGCTAGGTGTGTCTCCTTAGTTTCTTCACCATTTATTGTGACCCAGTGCTTTTATTATCGCTCTCGTAGTACTCCTTCTTTCCTCAATCGGACGGCCACCTCTCAGTGTCTTTCCAATGCCCCATTTCCTTAGCTTGGCTGGCTTCTATGCTACGGAGACACAAACGTTCTAGGCTTTACGGGCTTGACACTGTTTTGCCCCCCACGAGAGCCTGCTAGACTTCTTCACTCTTTATTGGTGTAGCCTATTTAAGCACTTTAATAGTACGATTTAATGAGATTTCTGTTTCCATTCCTTCTTCTCTTGGATGGCTAACTCCCACTGCCCTGCTGTGGTCAAGACTCACTGATCTGTCTCTTTCTGCTATTAAGACTTAAGCAGTGTACGCTCCGCGGACTATACAAAATGTTTCCTTTACATCTTGAGCCCGTTAGACTTGCCCACCATTTATTGGTAGCTCCCTTCTCACCTTTGCTATACGTCCTTATCCCAACGCGCCGACGAATGCAGTCTTACCCGATCTGCCTCCTGCTCTCCGGGTTCATTCAGACTTCTGAGACGTCACCTCTTCTAGTTCGGCCGACTCAACTACCCGCGTACATTACCTGGAGAGCCTAGTGGGCTTTTCCCAACTTTCGTCAATAAACCTTTCTCTTCCTGACACTAACCTTTATTAACGCGCTCTGTTTTCAGATGCAAGAAACTGACATTACACCCACCTAGATACCCAAAAAACGATTCATCGTGAAGCCCACATCAACGAATTGCCGCAGCCAGTATGGAGGCCTTGCCCAAGATGCCTGATCAAATAACAGAGGAAATTGAAGGTCATTTGACTGCGGATATCTGAGTGTGAAATCAGTCGACTACCTGGTCTGTCAGTTGTATGTTAGTGCACCGACAAATTTCTGACAGTGTTACAGGACATGGTGGGTTTTCGCCTGGCAAGCGTTCTCCCTATAAAAAGCCAAAAATGTCCGCGTAACAACACTGCGACGTGGCGGGTGTGACTGGCCACCGAATAAAGTCACTGCCCTGAACTACCTACTGGCAAGTCGACCAGAATCATTATTCAATATTGCCCTGTCACTTTCCACAATAAGTTACACCATGCGTATATGTATCGTTTTCATTAAACATGTAGTGCGCTGACTGTTTCCACTACTCACCCTAGAATTCAACGTCTTGTCACTCATTGAAGACTCTATCCCGTGACTAATTACACAATTGCCGCAAATTGTACAACCTTCGGTTTACTGCAGGCTACACTCATAGCAACGTGTTTGTTGCGAAGCAATATTGCATGTAAATATTGATCATGTCTTGCTTGGTTTGTCTCGACAAATTCGAGAATATACTATTCATTTATTTATTTGTTACTTTTTTAACTGGAGTGCCTGGTCTCACTGCTCGGCAATGATCTTGTCCCATGCCTAGCCTCTTTCTCTCTGACTGCTCCTATGCTACCCAGACTTAAGCGGTTTAGGTTATGCAGACTCAACGCTTTTGTTCTCCTACCCGGAGAGGATGCTAGACTCGTTCACCGTCTATCGTTGCGGCCGTTTTTCCTGTTTTTATTACACGTACTATTCCTGTGCGTCGACTAATCCAGTCTCACCAGATCGGCCACTTGCTATCCGATTTAAATCAGCGTTCTTCGACGTTACAAATCTTGGTTCGGCTGACATAACTTTTTGTTTACCTCATCTGGAAAGCCCCCGGGCTCCTCCACTCTTTATCCGTAAACCCTTCTCACCCCGACACTAACCTTTTCTTTTCTCACTTTCTTTTTTCATCCCTTTTCTCTTCAGGCGGCCAGCTTTACTGCCCTGCCCTGATCTTGTCTCACCGGACTAGTCTGTTTCTGTGACTGCTCCCATGCTACCGGGACTTAAACGGTATAGGCTTAGCAGACTTAACGCTTTTACCCCTACTCTGAGGGACTGCTAGACTTGTTCCCTCGTTAGTGGCATAGCCTTTATCTTACCTTCATTTTACTCCCTAGTCTCAAAGCGCCGAGTAATCCAGTCCCGCTTAGTCGGCCTCCTACTCATCGAATACATTAGTAGTTCGGAGACATCGCTTCCCTTGGTTCGGCTGACCTAATGGTTCTTTTTACATTACGTGGAGAGGTTCGTGGGATTTTCCACTCTTTATCAATAACCCCTTCCCACCCCGACCATAGCCTTCTTCTCTCTGTTTCTGTTTTCCTTTCTTATTTTTATCGGACGGCCGGCTTTACTGCCCTACCGTGATCTATCCTTACTTGGTCTGTCAGTCTCTCTCACTACTCTTTCGTAGCTGAGACTTAGCGATACAGGCTCTGCAGAGACGGCTATACGTTTTCCCTTCCTCTAGGGCCCGCTGGATTTGTTCACTGCTTATTTGTCTAGCCTTTTTCTTACATTTATTTAAGTCCCTATCCCAACTCGCTGACAACTCCAGTCTCGCTTGCTTGGCCTTTTGCTCTCCGAATTCACTTAGACTTATCAGACTTTCCCAGTCCTGGTTCGGCTCCCCCAACCGACCGCTTACTTCCTCGAAAGCCTTGTTGCCTTCTCCACTCTTTCAATAAAAGCCGTTCTCAACCCTACGCTGTCTTTTCCTTATCTCCGTCTCCGATTGCTTTTCAACCAGATGGCCATCTCTGTGCTTTGCCTTAATCTATTCTTTTCTGACCGTATTTGTGCTTTCTGACTGCATGCATACTCTGAGACGTATATGGTCTAAGTGCTGCATACCGAGAACTTTGCTGAACTTGCTCATGCTTGATGCGCACAGCTTATTTCATTCCTAACCTTGATCCTCACCATTCGTCTTCCTACTTAATTAAACGACTTAGTCGGAATCCACCGACTAATCCCAACCCTTCGGATCAGCCTCTCCCTCTCCGATATCCCGCAGTCCACTGAGGTGTTACTGTTCACTGTATGGCTAAGCTAAAGTTTTATAGAACACATTTACTTGCGATGATAAATTTATAATGATACGTATAATGTGAGGTTAATTAACGGAAGCTTTTTTGCGACTGACCTATTTCTCTGAGTACCGGATGCATCGTCGCTTTCTGTTTGTGTGGCTGCCTTTGTATATTGTCTTTTTCTCCGAGATTTCCACAGAACCGGTGACCAGAAACCAAGGAAACGTCCACTGCATTGACCTCAGTACTTCAACGAAGCACAATATTCCCTTATCTGGAAATTGATGGATAATTATTACGCTGCCCTGTTAGTTACCGGATGTACAAAACACTTATTTGTTATTTTGGATCGATGCCACTATATTGAGGTCTGAACAACTGGGTTCAGATCACTTCTTCTTCACATAATTCTTACTTGGAGTTCACTTGCTGACATTTAATGTCAACTCGGACATTTCGTCTGACCGAAGGGCAGATTTTCCTGCTTATATTAAACAGCTAATTTGGAAATATCCCAAAACAATATTATCCTTCACTGTGGCAAGAACAACTGTGTTCGGCCCTTTACACTAGGGTATACATTCCAAACACCCTGTTCCCCTCATCCCGGGACCTTTCCTTGGCATGCTAACTGGGTTTTCATATAGTCACTTTCGTCACGAAAGCCTGTTTTCTTATGACACGCATTACTCTCATTCACACCTTAAGTTGGCGGACTAACTTCATCTTGCTGGCTTATCTGGACTCGTCTGAACGGTCCACTATTTTCTGACCCACCTTGGACTTTTGAGATCTAAGTGCCTTAGGCCCTGCCGACGTAACGTCCTGTAACCATCAACTGAAATGCATTGTTGGCCAAGGTTCATCCTTATTACTATGTCCCCTTTCTTCCTGCACATGTATATTGTGCCGGCGCTCTCCTTTAGTAGTTAGACCTAAATTCTATTGATTTCACTCTTTGAGCTGATATTCCAATCTCGTCTCATTGATCTCTTTGCTTCCGACTACTGTGACCCTAAACAGCAGGAATGGGCAGACCTAACGGTCTGCTTACATCACCTCGAGAATATGCTTGGCTTTTCCACTTCTCCTCAATAGAACATTGCATTTTGCACTCCGTTTGCATTACATTTTCAATTGGACTGATACCTCTTCGGGCCCGGCTCTAATCTACCCTCGGCTGACTATTTTCCTACTTCTGACTGCTCCCCGACATCCGAGACGTTATTATTTTACGCTCTAAATTCCACACACCCTGTTTCCCTCATCCCGAGACCTTCCCTTGAGAGGCTATCTGGCTTTTCATATGGCTGCTGCCGTCCCGGAAGCTTCTTATGAGACTCCTTACTGTTATTCACAACTTAACTTGGCGGCCTAACTTCATCTTGCTGGCTTATCTGGACTCGTCTGAACGGTCTACTACTTTCTGACCCACCTTGGACTTTTGAGATCTAAGTGACTTAGGCCCTGCCGACGTAACGTCCTGTAACCATCAACTGAAATGCATTGTTGGCCAAGGTTCATCCTTATTACTATGTCCCCTTTCTTCCTGCACATGTATATTGTGCCGGCGCTCTTCTTTAGTAATTAGACCTAAATTCCACTGATTTCACTCTTTGAGCTGATACTCTAATCTCGTCTCACTGGTCTCTTTACTTCGACTACTGTGGCCCTAAACAGCAGGAATGGGCAGACTTATCGGTCTGCTCACATCTCCCCGAGAACATCGTTGGCCCTTCCACTTCCCCTAAATAGAGCGTTTTCTTGTTCGCTCTGTGTTTGCATTCCTTTTTTAATTGGACAGATATCTCTTCAGGCCTGCTGTAATCTCCCCTGGGCTGACCAGTCCCCTATTTCTGACTGCTCCCCGACATCCGAGACGTTACTACTCTAGGTTCTACATTCCAAACACTCTGTTTCCCTCATCCCGAGACCTCTCCTTGGCATACTAACTGGCTTTTCACATAACCGCTGCCGTCCCGAAAGCTTCTTATGAAACGCATTACTGCTATTCACACCTAAAGTTGGCGACCCAGCTTCATATTTCTGGCTTATCCGGACACGTCTGAACGAGCTACCACTATCTGACCTACCTCGGACTTCTGAGATCTAAGTGACTTAGGCTCTGCCGACGTACCGCCTTATAACCTTCACTTCAAAAGCATCGTTGGTCATGATTCATTATTATTATATCCTCTTTTCATCCTTTACATTTCGCTTTATGCCGATGCTCTCTTTCAGTATTTAGATCTAAATTATACAGCTTGCTTTCTATGCGCTGACACTCTGTTCTCGTCTTAATGGTCTCCCTGCTTTGGACTATTATGTCCCTTATGGTCAGGTTTTTACAGACCCAGCGGCCTGGTCACATCTTTCCGAGGCTAACTGACGTTTCGTTTAGCCACCTTCGTCCTAAACCGCTCCTTTTATGATGACACACATTACCTTATACTTAGCTATATTTGGCGGCCTAGTTTCGTCTTGCTGACTTACCTTGTTTTGTCTGAACGGTCTCTTGTTTTCTGACCTCTCTCGGAATTCTGAGATATAACTGACCTAGTTACAGATGACGCAAAACTCTGGTACCCTAACCTTAATTACATCAATAGGCAGTATTCATCCTTCTTTTTATTAACAATGATGAATCATCACCTGAAGTAGGTCGGCGGCTTTTCCACGTCTCCTAATAGAATCTATTTTGCCGACCCGTTCTTTCCTTCCTGTGCTTTCTGTTGCATTCCTTCTCCATTCGACGCCAACTTACATTGATCTGTCCTCTGACTGCTTACACTCCTACCAATTTAAGAGTGAGGCAACGTGTCACTGCCGCTCTTGCTGAGTGCTATTCTTTCCCATAAGCTGCACACCTCGTCCTCTTCTCTCTGGTTGCAACGGATTGAGCATATGCGCATTAGGACCCCTCAAACTCTTTTTTATTCATCTTCATTCCTATTTTGGAACAATTTTTCATTCTCTACTGATCCGTGTTCTGCTTGCTCCTCGTCGTATTTCGCCGCGCATGATACACCTGTATATGCGATAGTTAAATAACAGTTACATGTATAGAGGTGCAATAGTTCAGTCATTGCCGCAATTGATCGACTGCAGTCCATACGCATCCCTTTCTTCTGTCTTTGTAGCTGTTTCTGTTTGTTTCCTTGTTCCCGAATTTGTCACAGGTACGGCTACACACACCCAAGGAATAGTACATCGTTGCGACAACAATGCAAAGCCACACAGTTCCTTCATCTGGACATGAGCGGAAGATTATCCACCCTTTTACGACTTACTAACCGGACAAATCTTTCGTTATCATGCACAGATACAAATTATCCGAGGCTTTAATCTTTGGGTTCATTTTGCCTAACGCAATCTTGTTCACCTTACTCTTGTCTGGAGAACTACTTTTGACTTCGGAAGGCACATTCTCTTGCGATACAAAGCCAGAACAACTCGTCATTATGAGCTCTTTAATACGCGTTGACCGCTCAATGGGTCGTGGTTTCCTATATTTCTAATCAATTTTACTACATACCCCGGAGGATCTGCTATTCATTCATGAGAACCACATTCTATCCTTTAAGGCTTTAACAACAGTTTAACATATTTCAACGTATATCCCTCGGTGACTTCCAGTTTTTATGCAGAAGAGAAACACGTCATATTCAAAAAGTGTGTTTAGTTCCCGACCTACCAATGGGGTATAGGACAGGAATCAGGAACGCAATAGCCACCCGGCTAATGCTACAGCCAGCAGAAAAATAGGACGCAACCTGACCGCGAATAACCAAGCAAACAAACGTTCAACCAGAAACGTAGCCAGTTACTACTTGCTCTTCAATGGATTAGCGGCAGAGTTTCAGGACGTGGTGGGTTTTTGCCTGGTAAGCGTTCTCCCAATAATTAGCCACAAATGTCCGTTAAATAACACTGCAACGTAGCGAAAGTGACTCGCCACCGATTAAAGTAACAGCTTATAACATCACACCGGCAGGTCAACTAGCGTCACCATTCTAGGTAGGTTCGTTACACTTGAACTTCTACATCTGCATATACCTCCGTCTTTTTGCTTTCTACGATATCACCGTTGACCTTTGCGTTATTTGTGCACGAACTCATTGTATTGTCGTATCTCTCTTGAGCGTGCTCTTCAGTTATCTTTAATTATTATTCAGGATTCTTAATTTATTATTAGCCGAGGTCCCGGTTTCGCGACAACCAAATTATTATTTCGCATTTTCACCATTGTACAGTTTCAATCATGCAAATATGAACAATTTTCTACTGTCAATGTTACAGTTGCCGTAAAATGTCTGTACAGTTGTACATATCGGATCGTGCCTCCATAAAATATTTATTTATTTATTTATGAAATTCTCTTCACTTACCACCTTTGGAGCAGCCCATACGACTTTTATCGTCCATATGGTCGTGGATGCCAGTGTCTTCAATCAACAGAACTTACACTGGGTGGATTTCCGGTTCATCATTCCGGAAAACTTGCAGCTTTTACAGACCTGAACGATAGCGTTTGGCCATTCTCCTTCCTCTAATAGTTTGTTCAACAACATATTACTGCATACCCCTCAGAGACATTACGCGGTTCTTCAGACGAGAAATACAAAACATTCCAACATGTTTCATTGACAGTTTACCTACCGTACAGGCCGTGCCATTCCGTCAGGAAGTGACAGGACCCATGGATGATACAGTCCCGCTCCCCTCAAGCATCAGCCAGCAAAAATTATGGGTGGATCCTGACGGCGACTAACAGAAACATTAATCGGGCAATAAGAAGCATTTCCAAATGCAGCTTGTCTTTTGGATACACCCACGGTAGTGTTCCAGGACCTGGTGGGTTTTCGTTTGGCAAGCGTTCTCCCTATAAAATGCCACAAAAGCACATTCAACGACACTGCGACGTGGCGGAGGTGACTCGCCACGGAATATACTCAGCCAATGAGTCCACACCGACAGGCTGACCATGACTATATACTACCATGCTTGATACGCCCGACACTCTCTTATCTGCATGCTTCGTCGCCAAGTCTTTTCTGCGCATTCACCTTTGCTCTTTACGCTACCCTCACATGAACCCAGCGTATCGTGTAATCGCGACTGAGTGTGTTCTTCACAAACTCTTTTCTAATGCATTAGTTTTAGTTCTTGATCTATTTCTGCCTAAATTGTTACTGCACTTTATGGCAGACCGACTGCGCCCACACGAAAGTGCCCGAACTCACGACAATGGCCTATCTTCATTTATGTTACTATCCTGATTGTACAGTTACAAATAGGTACGTCTGAACAATTTTCGTTTGTCCCTGTTAGAATTGCCAAAACATGTCTGTATAATTGCACTTATTTGATCATGCCTTCAAATAGCGGAGAATAAATGTTTAGTTAGTTATTTCTTTATGTGTGCTAGGAGCGGACAGCACCTCATTTCGGAAAGAAAGTTCAGGTGTAATTGCCTGCCCACAAGGTCCGCACTTGTGCTCTTTTCTCGTCTATGTTGCACTCGTCCATATGCATCTTAGTCACAGATTGCGAGGTGGCACGGCTATGCTACTTGATCATGTGTTTCTCCCCAAAACCAACGGCATTTTATTTCCAGCTACTTCTTACTTGGACACAACTAGTGAAAGCACCACCCTGACTGCCTGCATGTGCACAACATCGGTACATGTTGAATATGCAAGTCAAGCTTGTGCTACATGTATGCAGCTTGCTTTTCTAGGTGTTTGTGACACTAGTTGCTATAAACCGTTCTTTAGGGGTTGCGCCTTGTGGGTCAAGAGCTCAGAAAACGCTCCCCAGGGTGCCGTGAATAGTTGGAAGCGGTACAGATGCCCGTGTTGCAGTTGATGCCATATTTCAGCGCTAAGGCAGCGAAAGCGATATCAAATGGTTTTCTTCCCGTGACCTACGAAACTAACTTCCTGGTGACCCGCGTACACTTTGTATCAATGACATTTAAAACCTGCTTTCCGTGCATGCTTCTTGAAGCACCACCTTAGCCCAAGTCAGTGGCTTTCCTAGTAGCGATACTAACTATACGGCACCATGTCTCCCGCGCCTCTTGTCCACCAGCTTAGGCACCTGTTGACCGCTACTTTCAACAGGCTGTGTCCTTGTACTTGGTTCATGTGTGTTCCAGTAAGTGACCATGTGGAAAAAAGTACGTGTGCAGGGAGCTGATTTAAGTTCGTTTCGAAGTACTTTGCATAGCGCGCCCCTTGACCACCTTCTTGCCCTCATACTACACGCTGTTCTTCGTCTACCGCACTGCAATTCCACCCATGTTTACAGGTGTGTGGTGCTGCTTTAATCAATTACTTTTCAGGTTAATGATGCTAGCGCATGCTTCCGTGCTTTACAGCCCACGCCGCATATAGCATAACCAGTACCGAGGTATCAAAACTGCCCTCCAGGCCCTTTGCATGCCCCTGGTAAGTCCTCACTCTTAACTGCCACCGCCTTCCAATTACTTCGTGAACAACCGGAAGTCTCTTTTCAGGGCCACCTTATAGCCTGTAGCGTTGTGGTGCATTCTAACGAGCTAGTAGGGCCCACGAAAATGCTTGCATGCGCCGCACAACTTGGCCGTAAGTTCAGTGGGTGGGACCGTAATCGTGCACCACGCTCTCTAATGCTCTATTTCAATTCCTTTTCTTAAGCATAGCCCGTCTATGCTGTAACCGAAATGTACCAAACCTATTTCAGTATTGTCGCTTTACTACTTATGAACAATTCGAACACACAACTCAGACGACAGTAGCCGCATAAGATTTGAAGGTCTCTTCTCACATCCCAGAACAACAGCTCAGTAATACATGTTTCGTTTTGCTGTGGACGTTGTTAGTCATGCGCAACGTTTCCATTTCCATTCCATGTGGTATCGCCACCGCGAAATTAATGTATACGCTTGGTACATTCGGTAAGTTACTCGTTGTGTTGCAAGGACTTCATTTTCGTTCAATAACAATTCACCCCCGGCTATCCTGCTTGTGGTACTACGACAAGCAACGCTAGATGGACCATGCGCTCCGTTAAACAATAGGAGTATTTTATCCTAAAACTTGGTACGCATCAAATTATTCAGTATTCTTGCATTGTGACAACATGCGTAGAATTCCTGTTGCATAATATAAATGTTTACTTACCTAATCGGTAACCTTTGGTAAAGGTTTAGTGCATGTTGCCATCCGAAGTCAGGATGCATGGTTACATTGCAATTGGCAAGTGCATGTGGCAGCGATTACGCTTATGGCCTGTTATTACGCCGCATGCTGCTTACCAATGTTGCCATCCAACGGAAGCTAGGTGCCTCCCTACATAGGGAATACGCACATTTACCGATCGGCGAATGGTTTATCACATTTCCCAATCTATATCATACATGCAAACGTCCATCTACATTCCATTGATAAACTACTTCTAAATATATGTACACGTGTCAGCATGGTTATATATATATATAAAGTTAGAAGGTTGCCTAAGGACATATATTTATGTATATAAGATATTGTTCTAACTTTGCTCATTTCTATTACCATATATAGGTATGGTATACATAAACGTATATTTATGTAATTCGGTCGATATGCCTATACCATACTACCTGAGATATCTGGTATCTATGTTTTAACTACAGGTTGACATCATCAAATTTACCATTACGTTTATGCGCTCTATATCGTGCTGTTTCTTTTCATCATTGCTTTTGTAGTACCTTCGCGCAATTTGCCTACTGAATGGCGGGCGCAGTATTAATTCGAAATGAATTCCGCGTCAATGATTTGCAGCTAGTTTAACACAGAGCACAACTGTAACCTTCTTTTGAGTCCACATTACGCTTGTCACTTTTTCAGCAGCTACTATCCGCCTATCATTGTCTAGTTCTGTTTACTTCTCATGCGGCTTGCATGTGTATCTTTATTTTACTGCATATTTCGAAATAAGATGGCTTCTCAACACATTCACCGGTTAACATTCAACAACCCACCATTTCCGTTACATACTGCTGTACGTTATTATTTATTTCACATTGCGGATTTCCTGATTTCTGCGTTGCAGAAAATGGTATTTCATAAGAATTCATCACCAACGAACAATTACAGCACACCATAGGAGGTAAGACCGTATTATATATTTCCCAGGACGTTTCAGCACATTTTCATTCATAGGATAGTTAAAATAGGCTTACGTTAACTAAACGACTAAGATATTTCAGCGTTTACCAAACCCTTGAAATATCAGTACTGCGCTGTAATTACGCCCTTTGAATGTTTCGGGGACATTTTAGCATGGTTAGGGTAAACCATTTTACTACAAACGTTACCTTATTGAACTACCTTATAAACATATCCCGTGCACCTTTTTATTATTGGAACCTTAATACTTAATTCTTAAGTCTCGCGATTGTCTCTTGACACCGGCTGTTCCATTTCACCTTGGCTCGTAACCAAAGTTCCGCCAATGGTCAGAGCCCAGCTCCAGTGAGTCAAAGCGACGGCAAGCAATAACGGTAATGACCGGAAGCTATGGATTATAACAAATGAAAGTTGGTCTTTCACTTACCAGTATTCCCGTTGATAACAACTTGTACAATTCACCTCAATTTGAACAAAAGCAAGGCACTATTGGTTAATAATAATTCCCTCCAGAGGCATCATCGTTGTTCACAAAAGTTTGGCGGAACCACTATTCCACAATGAAGTAACACGACTTTTTCTGGCGCTGTGCTGGGTGGGCAAGGAAAAGTAAATTTCGATCCGGTTTGCAGAGGCTCACCGTACTAAAACCGAAAGAGTTAATGGGATCTTATCGAACGTGATTCGCTTGAACGGATTTAGAATCCCCAAACGTCAGCTTGGAACCCAAGCGGTAAACACTAACCAAAGTTGACGTACAGCTAGCAGTATCCCGGGAGGACAACAGCGACGCCAAGTGTGCAAGTCTCCAGAGGCAATAAAAGAGCAGGAAATCCGAAAAAGAATACGGACCCGTATGACCGGAATCCAATTTTATTAATAATATGAAAACTCATCCAGTTTCGTCAAGTACCAAATCAATAGACGGAAGTTCTAGAGCAAGAATGCAAGCAAGATTTTAAGTAAAAGACTGCCTATCACAGACTCCAGGAGCTTTCAGTTATGAGAAACCACTTCCGGGAAAAGAAGCTTGCACTACGTAGAAAGAAAATAAGCAAGAACCAGACAGGTGATGAAACTTCCGAGCCTCTTTGGATCACAAGAAAGTGAAACAAATGCTTTACAGTTCAACGCTATGAAACACTGCTATCTTGCAGAGATTTTAGAAAACAAAATCTTAAAGTTAACCAAAAGTCGTATAAGCGAAAAATGTACTGGAGAATTCCGTTTGCTGTGGTATTAAATACACACTGAAAAGCAAAGAAAAAGGACGAAAGTCAACTTTCCAGTTCCGATATTTAAACATAGTACATTATATGCGTTTATTTGTAGAGAACAGGAAGGAAATCCCTTCTCAGCCCCATCGATTCCGTATCATGCTGGGTTCGATGCCTGTGGTTGCATTACGACCTGGCTCAAAGGATTCGTCGCAATTGCAGCGACAACCGCAAGCCTCTAGCATTCTCAGCGAATGTTTGTCTAGCAGCCGTTTGAAACTTTCCTCGGATGTCACGCCTGCAATTTCTTCCGGTGGGCTATTCCAAGCATTCACCACTATAGTGGAGAGCGTGAGGTCCATGCGAATTCTGAGTCTTAGTTGTTTAAATAGTTTCCAGGTGTGAACTCGTGTAGAAGAGTCAGTGTTGGGCAGGAAGAATTGTTATAACTCACTGCCGTGTTTCACTTGGAGAATGCGCCTAATGAAGATGAGATCACCCCGGCGACGGCGGAGCTCCAGTGAGAAAAGATTTAGCTGCTGGAGTCAAATGGGGTACGGGAGATTAGGAAGCTCCAGCACAACCCTCGACGCACGTCCCTGTATCTTTTCCAGCAGATCGCATTCAAACTTTGAAAGCGGGTGGATAGCTGGTAGGCCATATTTTAAGATTGAACGGATGTACGGAGTAAACAAGGTTGGAAAACTCTCAGAATTCGTTCGAGCGAATGACCTGAAGGCACCCAACAGCCTCATTTTAGTGGCCACATTCTTCAACTTGTCCTGCGTTGTCCTAAGTTAAGAAGTCATGATAACCCCGAAATCTCTCTCCTGAGTGGTATTCCTAAAGCGAAATCCACCAAAGTGTTATGCAAAGTATAGTGTAGCAGTCTGGATATTCCGCGGTTGTCCTGTGTGAAAGTTTAACTAAAAGTATTTCATTGTACACCTAGGCGACCGGTGTGTTTTGAGCGCAATGCTGATTTCGAACGCATGGATGCTCATAGCCATTTTTCTAGTCGCTAGTTTCATTTGCAACGCGTGCCTGCGGTGTAATCTTTTGATTGCACGTTGGCTATTTAACCTAAATTTTCTTGTCTCTGGGTAATTCATCCAATATATGAAGTATATGTATTTTGTCTTACTAGTGATATATTTAGATGCCATCAGCTATTAAAATGCCGTTTTGTATTGTAAGTTATTATACGATAGATGACGGTTATACTGCGGCAAAATGTTGAAATTATAAAGGCCAATAAGCTCGCGGGTAGGCTGGGGATGCGAAAATGTGCGAGCTGCGTGCAACCCGTAGAGCATTGTTGTCGTTTACGGAATGTTTTCTAATGCAAATATCAGTGAAGTCTCAAGTGGCAGTCATTTGTAAAAGGACTATATCGTTAGCAATGCACAAGTAAAATAAACGGTAGGCCTTAAATGGAACTGCTTTTTAAGGAAAAGTATTACCTAGAGGAATTATACTGAGCCTGTTATATGTTATGAAGGACTGTGCAACTTACCAGATAAAGCTAAGTATATGGGGCTAAGTGAGGATACTTAAAGAGCCAACTGTCTGGTTCTTGGGCTCAGAACCTTTAAAATGCTCACTTTGACGACAATGTGATATATATATATATTCTTTTTTGCTGTTTGCATACTAATAGTAGTTGGAAACGGTGGAGTGAAGTATCCAGTGCTCAGGCTTAATGAAAACGCAGCCATTAATGCCAGCTAGCAACCGATATCTACGAAGACACATAAAGGTTCATCTAAAGCCAGTATTTAGACGGCTTTGGCAATTCTAATGCTAATCTTAAGTGTATCAGTAGCATCGGACACTTTCAACATATTATGCAATGCTTAGGTCTGGTAGGATGCCTTTACTAGGAATACCTCATAGGTCATAACCTTAATATTATTTCCACCGACCCAGTGGTCTGAGTAGTTAGAAAATTATAAATGTAAAGCTGAAGACAAGGAATGAAGCTGTAGATAAGATGTAAGGAGTGAAAGTTGTCTGCATGGATGGCTTCGTCATTGCCCTGCAATATCGTATTTGAGGAATAACCACAGTTTTGCGAACCTGCCAGTCAGCAGGCTAGGCTGTACTGTTTGTTGAAAATCAGCCATTGACGAAGTGACCATTGAAAAAGAGAGGCCGACGGGTTGTGGATACTAATTGGTCCATACAGTCGTTTGCCCAACTTGTCAGTGGAGGGGCCGGGGCGTGTCAGGAACTAATCAGTAATGGCTAAATACCCGTGCATTCGGCCTTCTAATGTTAGCGCTTGCTGAAGGTTGCGTCGGTGGGTTAAGGTTGGGACTTCTTGCTCTCTTCTTCGGCCTGACTAGGGAATTCGGGTGGTCATTTACACTTACAAGTGCCGGTCCGATTCCTCCCATGGGTGTAATGCTGGCGCACACCAGTTGCTTGAACGCTTCTGTTAGTCTTTCATACCTCTTCAGTAGCGCAGCTAGAAGGCTAACAACTGGGATAAAATTGCATAATTAGCAGAACCAAAACGCCTCTGGCATGTTAGTGTACTATTTTGGCGGCCCCGTCCCGTGGCTAGTAGTGTGATAGGATTTCAAAGACATGGTATACCCAAGACAATCTTTTAATCCATTCGCACATGCATTCGCATTTGCTCTTCATACGAGACATGTTCACAGTAGGCGTGCTGTTTTAAGGGCACGCGTTTGGCACTTCAGCTTCCCGTGTCAAGCAAAGCGTGAGGCAGCGTGGCGCGCTGGATGACTTCAGTGTTCCCTTGTATGCACACGTTGAAGCGTTGGTCGTTTGATAAGTTGATGGTAAATTCGGTCGGTTTGGGACTACTAAATTAAACTAAACAGTTGTGAAAACCGATCGCAAGATAGAAATTCCTTCACGGATACCTTGGAGAACGCCGGATTGAAGTAAGGCTGGGCTTTTCGAACTGCTTCGATAATTCTGCACCGAATGGTACTACAGAGAAGGGCAATGGTTGCAAGGTGAATGAGTTATTCACTTGTGGGCAATCGCGGACGACAATCAAAGAGGTTACTGAAAGTTAAAACTGTATTGATATAAGCTAATTCGACTTACGATATAAATAAATAAATGAGTATATTCTCGACTAAACGTGGCACGCCACTACAGGCGTGATCAAGTGGTTGACAGAGCCATAGAAGCCCTAAACGTATGTGTACACCACAAGATAGTAATACGTGTTGGTAAAATGCATGGCTTGAAAACCGCATCTAAGTTTGCAGAGGACTTATGCAGGGATGAAGGGCTTGATCATTGGTGTCAAAGAGAAAGGTAGCACCGAAACGCCTTACGATCCCTAATTGTTTCTGTTGCGGAAATGCCGGGTACGGGTACGAATGGTTCCGGAGATTGATCTCCGTTTCTCCGTAGGCGTATGCGTCCGAGAGATTGCTTGATAAACACGTGCTCGCAAATATAGGATATTGAGCTCGATCTTCTTGTGAAGCGGTAGACAGGGGTCAGTAACTTTATTTCGGTGCCGCGTCGCATTAGCCACGTCGCAGTGTCGTTAAAATGACAGTTGTGGCTTTTATAAAGAAAACGCTTGCCAGCAGAATACCCATCGCGTCCTGTAACACTGCTGAAAAGCACTTGAACACTACTGTATAACTGGCAAAGCCGCTTGACTACAGATTTCATATTCGCTTATTCGTAGTCAGATGGCTTCCAAATTCCTCTGTTGGCTGGACAGATAGTTTGATCAGGGACGCCATAATTGTTGAGGCCGATTGAGGCTGGGTACATCACGTATAGTTGTCATGGTGTGTGGGTGCAGGTGGGCATCATTTCAAGCTTTCTGCTGTCTGGGTATTTCAGATGTATAGTTTGCAGGAGCTTAAAGACACGTCCAGCTCTCCATACTGGACAACGGTTATGGTGCTTTCAGTTGAGTCCCTTAGGTATACAATCAATAACCCACCAATTCCTGGAACGCTGCCGTTTACCACAATGTACATAACATTGAGATGCTTGTAACGCTTTTGTACGACCGATTTTCCAAACGGCTAATCGCAGTCATGGTACACGCGATTCTCCCCTGGCTCAGCGGAAGGCTTAGTCAGGATTCATCAGGAACGGTTGGGGACAGCGGGACTGTCCGGAGATAAGCTGTGGAAATTGCAGAGCTGCGTTATTCGGGTGAGTATAGAACTCAGCACATAAGCAGCATCACTGCCCGAGTAAATAACTCAGGGCTAAGCAGGTATGGCTGATAGGTCCACACCATAGCAGCTATGTAGGACGATTGCATGGAAAGGATGTTTCGAAATGTCTAGGAGCTTGTTGTGGTCTTTGGAATCGGGTATGGCTGAGCGCAGTGGTATAGACCACGGACAATATACATCCTGAAGGTAGAAAAGCTTCATACCACACTGGCGAGGTGGATGAATTATCCGTTGTATAATGTCGCCAATTAGATGAGGATTTTGATATCAGGAAGTAACCAACTGGCAAGGTGGACGAAGCATAAGGTCTTGGAATCGTAAATAAGTTGAACACTCGCAGGTAGATGAAATAGTTTTTCCGATAAGCCGAAAGACATAAGGAGTTGGATCAAAATATTCAGCCCAAGGGAGGATACGGCTCAAAAGCTTTTCAGGAGAAATTATCCACTGGCGAGGTGAAGGGAGCATAAAGCCATGGAATCGCAAGTAAGTTGTACACTTGAAGGGTAAGGAGATTGTTTTCCAGATTGCCGAGGTCATAGGAAGTTAATCCACATTGTTCAGTCTCATGGAGGATACGGAGCAAAAGGCTTTCAGGAGAAATTATCTACTTGCTAGATGAAAGCATCATGACGTCATGGCATCGCAAGTAGGTTGATATGTTGCAGTTGGATAAAGCTGCTTAGATGAGTTTCCGGAGGTAATAATGATTTGAACCCCATTGTGCAAACCAGTGAAAGGTACGGATCTAAAAGCTTCCATAATAGATAAGCTTCCAGACGCCTAGACTTGATGGCAGACCTTACTGGCGAGGTGGGTAACGTATCCATTGGATACTGACGCCAAGCTTATGAAGGATCTGGTACCATAAATAATCCATTGGCAAGATGGACGAGACAGCGCCATGACATCGTAAGTAAGTTGAACAAGTGCCGGTAGATGAAGCTTTCTTGAGGTGACGTTCCGATGGTGAAAATGATTTGAACGCTGTCGTACAAACCGCGAGATGACGCAGATAAAGGGAATAGAATGCCCAAGGTTGTTTCCTGAGCTGTCCATATTTGTCTATAGGTCATATTTATAGACACGACGATGCAGGTAAGTTTATTCAACAACTTCTATGCAGGTCCCGCTAGAGGGCAAGGAAGAATATGTCAGAGAAAGCAAGGACTTTGAAAGTAAAGAAAGGAGTAAGGAGAGCTTGCAACCTTGAGCCTTGCCAAACATTTTACCTCGTTTTATATGTGTATCTATAAACTATGGCTTCATCCGTTTGTACCTATCCTCTAATATTGGAGATGCAAACAGAATATCCGTGTAACGTAACTAGGTGTCATGAGGTGTAGACCTGTGAATTAAAGGAAAGTAGGTGCAGTACACAGTTTTGAGAAAACAGGCTATCACCTTAGAGCGGTGAGTAATTTGACACAAAGCTGCAGCAATGCAACCTTGGCTGTTCCAGAGCTAACTGTGAAGCAAAATGGAACAGCGGCACTTCAGTAGACTAGGTGTGCCTCCCGAAGCTAGAGTTCTACGGTATCAGGTAAGTCAGGTAGACAAAGATAACTAATGGGGAATTTTCGGGATGTAGTACGTAAAAATATCCGACCATATTTAAGAGAGTACTGGACGCGCAGTGCCTAGCTGTCGGTCAAAAAGAAAGCATCGGTTTAATTAACCTGTGTCTGCGGTTAAAGGAGAGATAAAAGGCGGATCCAGCGAAGCTATATGCCTGTAAATGTGCAAATATATGGATGCGGTGCTACGCAAAAGAGTGCGGAGCTACAGTTTGAAAGATAAGTCGTTGGAGGGCCGTAGGTAAGTGGTGCATAGGAGAAGAAGAAAGCTACAGACAACCTGTAAGAAAAGTGGTAGAAAGATTCCGTTAACGGAAGCGTGCTGAAAAGAGGATTATCAATGTTGTTGTGGATAATAGGGTAAAATTGTAGGGAAGAACGATGTCAGCTTGGCGATGAGGATAAACTGAGCAAGGTAGCCTGATACTTAAGGTCCTACACACAAACGTGCGGCGCTACAGTGTAGAAGGTAAGTTGGTGGAGCATCGTGGCTTGATGCTTCGTAAGGCGGAATGAACAACAGCAAAAGAGAGAAGTGAAGAATTAGGACGGGCTAAGGTTATAGGTAGGCATCAAAGCCAGATTCTTTAGGTCCTACGCACAAAAGTGCGGAGCTGCCTTGTGAACGTTAAGTCGCTGGTTGTCCTTAAATAGGTGGTGGCTAGGAGGCGCGAAAAACCAAAGCCAACCAGGTAGTAGAAGGAGTAGAAATAGGCGATAATTGGAGGTGGGATGATACAGAATATTCAATAATGTTTTGGTTTATAGGGTAGCAATTATATGAAATAACTATTTCAGGTTCGCGACAAGTATATACTTGGACAACGTAGCTCGTTACTTTAGGTACTACGCACGAAAGTGCGAAGCTGCATTGTGGAAGGTCAGTCGGTGAAGCAGCAGAGGTGAGTGCTCTAAACGTGGAGAGGAGATCCAGGGTCAAGGAGATAGCTGATGAAGTAGGACGACATAAAGATATGGGTAGGCATCATGGTCAGTTACTTGAGGCCTTACGCTCAATATTGCGCAGCTACAGTGTGAAAGGTAAGTTGGTAGAGCATCGTAGGTGGGTGGTTCATAATAGGAGAAAAAAGCCAAAGACAAACGGGTAAGCGAATTAATAGGAATATGCTAAGGATGGAAGCAAGAAATAAAGCGAAGATTCAACAGTATTATGGTTCATAGGGTAACAATTATAAGAAATTACGATGTCGGCGTAGCAATAAAGATGTAAGTATAAAACAAAAGTTGCCACGTGAGGTCATACGCACAAAATTGCCGAGATACAGTGTGGAAGGTGAGTTGATGGAGCATCAGAAGCGGTTGGTCCATAAGTAGGGAGAAAATCCAGGGTCAAAGAGATAAGTGAAGAATCAGGATGCAATAAGGTTTTACGTAGGCGTTATAGCCAGCTACCGGAGGCCCTACGCGCAAACTTGTGCAGCTACAGTGTGTAAGGTAAGTTGATGGTGCATCGTAGGTATGTGGTCCATAATGAGAGAGGGAAGCCAGAGCCAAATATGTGAGCAAATTCGCAGGAATATACGGTAAATGGTAGCGCAATGAACAGAGGATATTCAATGTTGTAGTGATTCTTAGGGTACCAATTATAAGAGAGAACGGTGTCAGCTTGTCGCTAAGGAGGCAATTGGGCAACTTAGCCTGGTACTTGAGGTCATAAGCACAAATGTGCGGCGCTACAGTGTGGATGGTAAGTCAGTGAAGCATCGGAGCATGTAGCTCGTAAGACGGAATGCGCCAGAGTAAAATTGCTAAATGTAGAATTAAGACGAGACAAGGGATGGTCAGGCAGCATGGTCAGATACTTGAGGGCTTACGCACAAAAGTGCAGAGCTACAATGTAAAAGGTAAGTCGGTGGAGTATCGTAGTTAGGTGGTCCATGATGGAAGAGGAACACCAGAGCCAAACGGGTATTGAAGTAGCGCTTGTAACTCCAGTTCGAATGAGCGTGTGGTGACTAGGCTGCGAGAATATAGAGAGAAGTTACAGAGGATTAATCTTAATGAACCGTGAGCACGCACCTCAAGCGTGTGAATCACCGAAGCGAAACAGATAAACACGCACACCAAAGAGAAGTCCATATCCAAGTCGCTCAGGTGCAACAAGCTAATAAATAAATAAATAAAATGTTTATTTTCGACTAAGCGAGGCACGTCTGCACAGACATGATCATGTTAATAGTACAAACTGTGATCAGTCAATGTACAATGGATCAATGGGATTGTCACATAGGTTAATATATAAATGTATGTAAGTGTGTATGTGGGCGTGTTTTGACGTGTTTATGGAATTCGTAAAGGTATTCCAGCCTTTTTGATCGTGCTTGAACGTGTGGCCAGTGTTAAATGGGTGCTTGATGGCTGTGGACTTGAAGCGGTCGTCCGGATAAGCAATGGGTGACTTTACTTGGTGGCGAGTCACAACCGCCACGTCACAGTGTTGTTAAGCGGACATTTGTGGCTTTTTATAGGGAGAACGCTTGCCAGGCGGAAACCCACCACGTCCTGGAACACTGCCGCCGAACTATTTGCTGGAAGGGGTTAACCCAATCCACCCAGCTGGCACCACGAGGAGGTTGTTCGGCCAGCCAGCCAGCTGTAAAACTTGATTGTATCGGTACCCTGTAAACCATTGGCGCTATTTCAGATTATTGCACAATGAGCCAGACATCGTTAGAGTTTAATCATAGGCCGTGAAGCTCTACGTGTAACCTCCCTTGCGTGGTTATTCTGACCTGTGTGCCAGTAGCACAGAATAGGTTGACGGTGGGTGATTTCCTAAACCTGGTCTATGAATGTTCATGATGATGGACAGCACAAGTATACACCTATGAGAATGTGCCAAAGAGGTTCACTGAAGTAAACACTTTTCACCTAACGCTAAAAATGGAAGGTGCAACACCTTGATGTTCGGTTTATCAGCCCAGTGACACCTGCTGTCGCCTTCGGTATAGCGGCTGCATAAAGGCTGCTTTGTGCGTCTGATAATGACAAGTATGCTCCTTAACCAATGAAAGTCCGCATACGATAACGGAGGTTTCACGTGGATTTGACTCAAATATCGAATACCGTAGTATTACACTCCCGCCTATTTCAACCTAGTAAGAGCATTCTACTCGTTGTAGGCCGCTATAAATTTTCGATCATTTACGACGTACCTCGGATCATGCCGGAACAGGCGTGCTTTGCTTTGTCAAAAAGAAACTTCTTTTGGGTATTCATTTGTAACAGCAAGGTCTTGTGGTATGAGGGAGGTGACATACGAATTTAAGTCTATGCATGTGCTAACACTCATCATGGCATCTGCACGCACTGGATGCAGTTACAACGGGGTACACCATCGCAGTACGGTTGTTTTGATGCGCTAGGCCTATTATGTGAACTTGGTTTAACCTATCTGTATTCCCTTTAGTTTCCGCCTCCTTAATTTTTACCATTGTTACGTTGCCACCGTGCACACCTAAGCATATCACTATAAACCATTAGAACACGTGACTTAACGGAGCTCAGCTTTGCCAGCGCAATGCAGTTGTGCCATCAGCGTTGTGCAGTAAAAAGTTGCATACTTTTACCATTGTTAAGAACTTTCACTAGCATTATTCAGCTGCCAGGTAGATTAACACTCAGCACATTTGTCTACAGTGTTACTAACTTAGTGCATACCATGGGATTTTCGTCCGTCGTTTTCGTTCTCCTTCGCTGGCTCACGGAATCGCTGCTGCATATGTCTGACAAATATTCCGACTCCTCTTCGTTACGCAGTGTTCAAACTATGCGTAAAACACATTCAAACCATGGGTTTCAATGTATGTTTCGTGGACCGTATGCTTATGTTCGGCAATAGGCCGAACTTTCAGTTCAGCGCGCAACGTACACGCTCCGTTGCACTGATATTTCCCTTGCCTCTGTTTATTGTGATGAGGTGCAAGAGAATGTATCACGCAATAATACTATGTAGGCTAGATAAAGGTGAAATATTGTCCACATTTGTATCACGGATTATCTGCAGGCATTCAACCCTGAAACCATAGTTAAGTCCGCAGGGCAACCTCGATGGTGCATGCAACAAACTTAACCTCATGGAAGCGCTAACTTTTATATAATTCACAAAATCGGCACCACGAAGCACCCCGGCTGTACGGTCCACGGAAATATTTTCCCTAGCATACTCTTAGGGTGTATATAAACAAATTGGGGAACATATAGCTTGTTGTGTTCTGCTGTCTATCAAGCGACTTACCGCGCGGAGAAGACTCCGTAAACACATGGTAGCATGATTTTCCGGACCATCCTAGCATTGCATTTCGCGCGATCGGGAAGCAGGGAAAAGCGACGTGTATGCTAGGCTTGCTTCTCATTTCAAACCTTGGAATGAATCAAATCACTTGCTTTTGGGTGTTTGCAGCCGTGTGTACACGTGCTCATTTCTGCGGGTAAGTATAGTTGCCATCATACTCCTTAAAATTGTGTAGGCCTGTCAGCAAGGATTTTACTAAACTCACGTTTTGCTAAAAGTACCGCCCCACAGACACCTATGGGACTTTACGCCGAGGAACGATTCAGTGACTTTGCCTGCGGGCCGCCCTGCACAGACTTACCAGGCAGGCCAGTCGCAACCCTGGTTCCCAAATCTACGTTGAATGGCGAATTAAGTGCGTGTACGTACTTGCAAGGCAGTGCAGCCCAGCCGCGTCGGCCATTGGCTGCCTCGGCCTCACCAGCCACGCCGGTCGCAACTGTTGATCATACATCAAGGTTGAAATGCAAACTGGTTACCTGCGCCGACTTGCAAGGCTCGGCTCTTCCGGCATGGGCAGAGGTGCACTGTAAATGAACGAAATTTTACAGCTGCCATTTATTGCCTAGGTGTACGAAATCATGCATTAACAAAAAGTTCCGTGATAATTGCGTAAAATTTCAAATAAGCACGCAAATGCGGTTACACGTAAAGCTTCCAGTCCATTATAAACCTACAACGCTGTCAGTCATATTGCGCAATCCGCTTAACCTGCATAACTTTTTAACACGGAACAGATGCACTCGGGTTTTTCAGCTTATTGCACTTGAGCGATTTAGATATGAACGCCTCTAAGGTTTTCTCCTTCAGCTGTCATGGACAATCCGTTTTACGCATCAGGACAATAGTCTCAGATTAATCTTGTCGTATAGCTGAACACCCGACACCTTTGGTACCACGTCATGGGAAGAGAGTCCCACACGTGCACTAACCGCATACTATATATCACCCAAGGCTGACGCAAGAGTTATAGCGGTGTTATACAGGTTGCGTGTACATCAGCCCACCTTATATTTCAGTGTAGTGAAAAATACGCACGCCACTCAAGGTTCCATCGTACAGGGCAAACTGCTCGGTGGAAGAACATGTTGCTGGTGCTTTCCCTGACATCTGATTAAGCACTGCTGAGTATAGGTGTGTGCGTTCACGACCGCCTTAATCAACTGTGCACACATATTATGAGTGGAGCATTTGAAACTGGCATACACACATACATGAACCTAGAATATGCGGCTCCATAATTCGTCACACTCATACCATCAGCTAGACGAATTACATGCAACGTACATGCCGTATTGGCAGCGCCCCGTCGTCCAGTCACTGGATTCTGCAGCAGTGTGGTAACGACACAGTGGTAGAGGCGCTTCTACTACATCAGCATCTAAAGTTCTCAGGTTTTATGACGCATGCAATACAGCCGCAGGCACTGGTGCTCTTTCTATGGGGATAACAAAGCGTTTTAGGAAGCAGCAGAGGTGCCCGTGGGAGTGGGTGTGCGCTTGTCGAATGTGACGTCCGGGGCGTGTCCCCGCTAGTCTCATAAGAAATGGGTTGGAACAAGATGGAGCGATTTCAGCAACTCTAGCCTTCTTGGCAATCATTGTCCTGGTGCATCTGGTGTGAGGTAACGGAAACGCGGAGTGGTGTATATTTGCTAGTTGTCACATAATTGTGTTCAGGGCAGAAGCTGAGACAGAAGTAAACGAGCCTTGCGAATAGACAGCATCTGGGCTAAAGTAAGTTGCGTAAGTGTTGGTTACTTCTGCAGCGATCATCTAAAGGCAAAGTGGAGCTAACTAGTCAAGACAGCAAATTATTTCCTTATAAAAGTGTTCAGCAGACTCAACACGGAATCAGATATAAATAAATCATCCACCTTCCTTTTTTCACAGGTATTGCAATGGCTCTCTATTTAACCATGTTAATCAGGTGATAGCCTACGTCTGCATCTGTTTTTGCGGGATAGGCAGTAGGTTGCTTTAAATAAACCGAACAATGCATTACTTTAACCTCACTACCCTGGAACTCATCGCCAACTGACACTCTGGTTAAGGGAAGGTTTAGATTAAACATTAAGGCAAGAATATACTACGCCATGGTTGAAGCGGTTACAGGTTACGTCCAGCCGCACAAATTGTTACGTGTGAATAGACTTTCTTAAGTCGTTGTTGTAGCAGATGGGATGCGCTTTCACACAAGCCGGTTGAAGTCTGCTCCAACCAGATTGTATTCGCACAAAACATTTGACAACCTTTCACAAGTAACCATGAGGTTTGTCACTATTAACTGAGGTATCGGGTGGTCTGTAAACACACAAAAATGGCTCTGTCGATCCCAGGATATCAGCTATTATGCACACTGAGTCCACGCTTACGGACAATTTTCCTTGGTGTGTATTTTTGATATAAATGACGGCACACACCCCTTGTTTACGCACAGCAGATGGCATGCAAAGCTGATAGTCAGGAGGTGTGTATACCTTCTCTTATTAGCATTAGTGGAAAACCACGTGTTGGTAACAAACATTGTGTCCGGGTCGGAGAGGAAGGACAGTGGACGCGGGATGTGTATTTTATTGTTTACGGACTTAGCTTTTATAAGCGTTATTTAGAAAGAACAACTAGGGTCTACTAGTCTAACGGATGAGGCAGAGAAGCCATTGATTGATACCTGGCCATCTGCAGCAATTGTAGGAAGCGGGTGAAAAGGCACTGTAGCATATACTTGTGTGTTGACACTATAATGTTTTACTTATGGTCTTTGTGATCGGATGACCGAGGTCCACTTCAAGTGAACCGAGGTCTTAATGGAGGTTGCTTGTAGCAACCCAAACACCAGCGGAGCCTCCATGTCCAATTTTACATTCGTTCCCGCTGGCCCAAGCGATGCTCGCGGATCTCAGTGGCATAGTGCTTATGGTGTCAACCATGAGCCACTAGGCTCTGAGTTCCAGCCCAACTCAGGCTATCTCCAACTGATGAGTCCCAACAGGACGAAACCGCGGTCTTGGGGTGTCAGTGTTGGGGTGAGCAACACTATAATGTTTTCATTGTGCGTTGACATGTTTGGTTCTGGGATGAACCTGCAGTGGCACATCCACACCTGATTTAAAAATCGTGCGAATTTGGGGATAGGAAGCAGTAAATCGTTTGGCCTAGGTATCTGAATCTGTATCCTAAGTTTGAAGAACGTTGAAGTGCGCAATAACCTGGGTGTTCGTGCAATTGAACAGCGCTGTGTATATTGTCGAAGCAAAATATATTACGCTGTCACACATGGTGTGTAAGAGGTAGCAGGTTGCTAGCGAGAGAGAGCAGGAGCACGAGAAATATTGGGAGGCAAGTGGGAAGCATGCATACAGGCGTAAAACAGAGGCCTGGGGGTGTCGTAAATGTGAACCAATAACGTGAGGCAATTAATGAATTGTTAATACCCTGCGTCGCCCAAGGTTATTAAGCGTCGCTAAGTTGCTAGCAAGTGGGAACAGGAGCAAGTTACCTATTGAGAAGGCAGTGGAAAGGCAATGTTGTGTTACTGTGTCATACAGGCTCTTTAGTATTTCTAGCTTACTTTAGATTGTAGGCAGTATTTACCGTGTTTTGACGCTTGCTGTTCAACTAGAAGTGTTTGGGCTCCTGTTTGCACTACTGAACCATCGGGGGGTTAGTTTCGAGTAGCTGCGTGACGGGCTCCGGGAATCTTATTGTTAATGGCAGTCGGTTCCAAGAGAATGCATACTTGAATAGGAAAACGTTACTTCGTATATTGCATTTTAACATTTGTTAGGATGAAGGAGTACGGCTTACTATGCATTGGTGTCTATGCTCAGTGGTCGTTGGAGTGATTACTGCTTATTGGTTGAAAGCAGGAAGCAGAGGTCAAACTGTGTAGTCGCACAAGCTATTACTTAGGGACAAAACCCTTGTACGTCGGGGTGCGCTCGATATAGTTTATATCGGCAGACGGTCAGTAAATGAATTCCTTAAATTCCGTGATTGTCAGCTATGGAATTTGCGAGTTGAGACAAAAAGCGAAATTATCATTTTGCTGAGTACCCATAAAGGATTCCGCTTAATCTGCCTGCACTGTTTACGGCAATTTAGTTTGGAGGCGGAGACGGCTGTTTCGTAAAAGAAAGCTGGTCCTATTCCGCTGCACTGTCCAATTTATCTGCACTGTATGGCAAGATGAAGCAGTATTCTAAAAGAGGGCTTGCACCGAGCTTGTAAAGTGTGGCTTTAAAATCTGCTATGTATATCTATCTACAGATGCATTCGATTAATGAACTAGCACTTGCAGTGCTGTAGCTCCCTTATTCTTTAAAGTTAAGTGAGGTTGCCTAGCGTACTTGGCGTGCTGTTACTGCTACGCAGTTGCCTAATGTGTTACCATCCAGAGTCAGTACGTTTGGGGATATGTAGCTTCTGTGGCGCATGCAACCGCATCCTTTGGCGATAGTTCCAGTGTCTAGGTTTTGCTACAGCTATCCAGTGCGGTGTGGTCACTATGGGTACGAGTGCCACCGCCCTATATATCCTACAGGTTAAAGGAGATAAACGTATAATTGGTTTAGTCTCGACTGAGCGAGGCAGTCCTGTGACGTTATGAGCAGATGGGTGTAATAGGTATACACATATGTTAATGGTTCAGGGGTATTATTGCAAAAAGTAGGACTGAAGCGGTCTCAGATTTTACTCATAGACATATGTCGTATAATCATGGCACCGAAATCGGAGATGAGGCTGGTGCGCGGAAAAGTTAGAGACAACTATGTCTACCAAGCCAGCAGTAGGTAAGGTTTGGTTATGCGGACGTACCCGTGCATGTTAAGTGTAAGGATTTAGTATACTTGTTTCTGAATGAATAATCAGTGTACCAAGCCAGTTATAGCTGGCGTGGGAAGCGGGATTAATGTGCCACTGGATGTTCGATGAAAGCGAAATGAACTTGCTTTTGATGGCTAGAAAGCCACAGATATACCAGAAGGCAGGCAGCTGTGGCTCTGCGTCGCGCTTAGTGAATAGGTGTCCACATGTTGCTAGTTGACGAGGGCTAAGTTAGCTTAGTAACGAAAATATTGATCTAGTTCTCCGTGACCCTTAAGAGAAAAACAAGACGAATCCAAGACGGAATGCATACTTCAGCATCCATGCAAACGATTGCGGGGGCGCTGAGTCGCATCAGGTGATTCAGTGGTCTTGGTTAATTAGAAGATAGTAGTTATTCTTGATGACGTATTACGATGCGATTAGTGGGACTGGATATCCGATGCTGTCAAAAGAATGGACCTTTAAATAATGCAATAGTTTTTTCTCGAATACTTTGAGACAAACAATATCTGGCATGATGCAGACTTTACAAGTGGCTGCTTCGCAACGCGGACGTTGCTTTGCTTGAAATGCGCTGTTTGCACACTATATATAGCAGTTACCGTAATGACTGCTGCACTGGTCTGAAACGAAATCCTTCATTATCTGGCGAAAGCCTGAGAGCAAACATGTATAAAAGCGTAACAAATAGAGTTCAGACGTAAGGTAGAAACAGGGAAGTATCATTTTAGTGTACGTTTTAAAATATATTGAAATGTTGTAAAATGTTGCTCGGATTAACTTGGCAGTGTCAGCTTGTGTGGTGGTGACAAAGCCAGGTGGATACCAGAAGCTACTAAGCTAAGGCGCTACTCCATGCTGCGTGCTAAATTGCTTCCGTATTGCTGGTAGACGATGGCTGAAGCACCCTGCGTAAAGGAACGCTTCAGCAACACTAAGACTTTCATAGGATAATAAACGGTTGATTCCTGGCGAAGAGCATAAGTGAGCATGGATGGGAATGCTGCAAAAGCGTTGGGTTGCGCAACGTGATTATTTAGTCCTGGTTAATAAGAAGATCGCAACTGCCTGAGGAAGAAACAGGTCGCTCCAGTTCGGATGGAATAAGTGAAGTTGTAGGTGGGACGTGATGCCTAATGGTGGCAAAATGAATAGACACTTTTGGTGATAGCGCCATGTCGACATCGAAAGACTTTAGTGTACTTTCCCGAAATCCGAAAGTCTTTAGTGTACAAGCATGCTAAGAACCCAGAGGTAGAGCCTTTCAAATAGCCGCTGCGGCATTTACAATTGCTGAATGATCCTTTCATCCCCTAGGAGCAAGAAACTGTAAACCCACCGGATTCGGCTACACAGGCACAACCAGGGTGCGCAATTCACGTAACAGCTGCAGTAAAACCCTACAACACTGACAAGCCCGTTAGTGGTATATATTAAAATGCAACGGTATCTTTACAGACTCGAAGGTAATCGCGCTAGCTATTGTAATACGACTTTTCCTTTTGGATTTCAACAACCGAAGCACCTTACATTTATCTACTAAAGTATTCATTGACTCAGGTTCTTGTATTGTTAGCTGGGACGAGTCCGGAACGTTGGTTGACATTTTATCTATTAGGATTGTGGGACTTTAGTCAGTATGTAATGATAAATAAATAAATAAATAGTAAATTCTCTGTAAAACGAGACACACCTCTAAAAGGCATGATCAAATATGCATACATGCACAGCTTCTTTGGAATATTAAAACATTTCGTTACAATGAAAGGAATAAACGAAAAGATGTAGTCCATAAGAGCGAGCATATTGTCAGGTAATAGTCAGACCAAGGATCATAATGGCGCCGTGGCGCGCAAAAACTGTTGCGTCAAGATACAAGTGGGGGGTAAATTTGACATGTAGTGATCCATGAGCACAGGAGCCCGAACAAGGTTTAGTGCAATCAATGACCATTACGAAGCCGGGATGATCGGTACTCCACTAAAGCATTCTTCATAGTAAAATCAGTTGCACAGGTTCGATGTTGGAGGCTGAGGACTGCGTCAGTGTGAAATGTATAGCAGTGACTTTATTTTGTGGCGAGTCACATCCGCCACGTTGCAGTGTTGTTAAGCGGACATTTGTGGCTTTTTATAGGGAGAACGCTTGCCAGGCGAAAACCCACCACGTCCTGGAACACTGTCGTAGCTTCCGTTGGACTGTAGTGCTAGTCGGCTATACATCGTATAGACCGATTTTGCACTCTATTATTCGCAGTCGGTTGACAGCCAAAATTTTTCGTTGGTTGGCCAAATGGCTTAGTACTGAACCGGCAATAGTCGTTGAAGCCAGTCAATGATGTAAAAGAGTCGCAGAGTCGAATGATAATGATGCGGGTGAGTATACATATTGTTAATAGAGGCCGGCTTTTTCTATTATGTTGTCCGGCTCGCAACCCGTGTCCAGCTATCCATGCTGGACTTGTCATAGGGACGGTGAGTGCAGTTGTTTCTTGTGTCTGAATATGTCCAAAACAGGAATAAATGCTATTCTCCGCGAAGTGGACAAGTATTTCCTTCAAATGTAAGTGTAATTGTCTCCATAACCAAGTGAGAGCTCCAGGAAAAATCATCGGAAAAGCCGCTTATGCGCGCGCAGTGCTGTCCGTGAAATGACATCAGAAAAGCTCCAGGTGACTGGAGAATCGGAATGTTTGAGGCAGTGAATGTAATCACGCCAGAATTGTCAGTCTCCGGTTGTGGAACAGTGGATCCATGTAACTACATTATTCCTGGTGAGTAAATTGTTCTACTTTGAGTACGAGGCGAGCTAAACCCATTTGTTTAGACCCCGTGGTGGTAGCTTCTCCAGAATGGCGGAAAGAGCTCCATTTGGAACGATGTGTGGGTTCTTCATCTCCCGGAGAAAAGAACAAGCATGTAAACCAGCTGGCTATTGAAAGTGGGTCGACTATTCCCAGTGGATAAACCTTCTTGTTTTGGCAGATGTATCTGTGGAAATCTCGAGAGAAAACGGGCAACGGACAAGAGGCAGCCAAACAGAAAGACAGCAACGAAGCAAGAAGCACAAACACAGACTGGTGGCGCGCAACGGTGCCTATGATACATTAAAATTTATGTAATTTTGTTTAGTATACATGATTTGCAAGCGCGTTCTTTACATCACGTCGCTGGTGTGCCTCAGACTACAACTACTAGGTAGAAAGAAGGGTATAACAAAGCGTGTAGACAACGTTAAGCGATTAATATGATTATTGGAGAGTAACAGGTAAACCGATGATGATGACAGCAGACCGAATGCGAGCGGCATCTTAGGTGAAACTAAGGACAACAAGGTTGAGACCGAATGCGGGAGCAACATAGGTAAAGCAACGTTCCAAGAAGAAAAGGAAATTTAAGGAATCAGCTATGAGCGGAAGAATGCGGACGGCAGTGCGAAGAGTAACTCATGAGAGCAATTAAGAGACGATAGTCAGGATGAAAAAGGTTTACTACTAAAGTGTGGTGAGCCAAGGACGCTCTCGTGCGAAGTATGAAACGTTCAGTGCTGAAATAGCACCGGTAATATCCCGGTAATCTGAGAGAACTCTAAAAGCCGGAGACCAAACAGACGAGACTCGAGAAGTCGACACATCCGGAGGCCTCGTAGTAGTCCCAGAGAATTACACTGATCAGATGATGACAAAGAAGGGCATGGCACTAAGCGTCGGTCGTCCGATTGAAGATGTGAGAGTACAGGTTACTGATGGAAGTGCCTATATTAATAAAGAGTAAACAAGTCTAGCGGGCTGTCAATATAAGCAAGACATAGTTGTGAGTCTAGAGAGATTAGATCGGTATATCTTGCTAGTCTGGAAAAGGTCAAAGGAGCACACCGGTCAGATGAGACTAGGTTATTACAAGGCACTAAGAGTTGGCAGTCCGATTAGAGAAGAAATGATAGTAGAGGGGCCATAAGGAGAGGAGACGGTCCGGATAGAGAGAGGTTTACTTATAAGGTGTGGAAAAGTCCACGGGGCTCGAGAGGTAATGGGCACGGAGCGTTCAGTCTTCCGAGCATAGCAGGCAGCGTCGCAGAAGTAGGAGAGAAGAAGACCGAGCTGCCGAGGTTGGACTTGGTCGGCGCATTGTGATTGAGTCCTATGGTTCATTTGGGAAGGTAAGTGGAGTCAGTAGGATTGGACTGGTCAGAGATAGAAGTGGTTATATCAACGTAGGGCGAACAAGTTCAGCAGGATATCAAGGTGAGGGAGGAAGTGCTTTGGATCGACGGAGCCTAGACCGCTAACATCCCGGTAGCCTGGTAGCAGTCCCATAGAATTTGGCTGATCAGCTGAGGCTGAGTTACGGATGACAGAGACTCACTCGTCCGATTGAAGAATGATTGGATACGAACGGCGCTCAGTCATCTGAACGATGGCTAGTAATGTCACAGGAGTCTGAGAGAAGTTGGAAAGCAGGAGACCAAACAGACGAGACAGGATTAGTCGGCGAAACGACATTGAGTCCAACAGCTAATTTTAGGAGGGCAGATCGAGTGGGTCGAGAGGTGGAGGTGACTATATAAATAGAGGGTGAACAAGTCTAGCAGGCTGTCAACGTAAGTGCGATATAGCTTGAGTCTACAGAGTCTAGACCGTTTAAATGTTGCTGGTCTGGAAAGGGTCAAAGAAGCAGACCGGTCAGCTGAGACTAGGTTATTACAGGGCACATAGTTGGCAGTCCGATTAGAGAAGGTTTGAAAGTAGAGAACGTCATAAGGAGACGGTCCGGATAGGGAGAGGTTTACTTATAAGGTGTGGAAAAGTCCATGGGGCTCGAGAGGTAATGGGGACAGAGCGTTCGCACTTCTCATTCAATGCCGGTAACGTCACAGCAGTCTGAATGAATTCGGAGAGCAGGGGACCGATCAGACGAGACTGGATTAGTCGGCACACTTAGAGTAAGTAGTACAGTTGAGGTGGGAAGGTAAATAAAGAGTCAGCGGAGACGGATGGGTTTGGGATGCAAGAGGCTAAATGAATATAAGGTATGCAAGTCAGGCAGGCTCGCAATGGGAGAGAAGTTGTGTGATGGTGATACAGAGCCTAAAACTACATTTCGCTAGTTAGGAAGCAGTCAAAGAGGATAATAGGGCAGGGCTCTGAGAGCTCGCTATGCGGATGAAGAAGAAATAAAGACAGGCCGCGATAAGGAGAGGACGGAGTTGAGAGTTTACGTTTACGGATATGAAATGCGACAGTTAACGAGGCTCTAGAGGTAAGGGTGACAGAGCATTCAGTATACCGAGCATAGCAGGCAGCGTCGCAGAAGTAGGAGAGAAGAGGACCGATCTGCCAAGGTTGGACTTGGTCGGCGCATTGTGATTGAGTCCTATGGTTCATTTGGGAAGGTAAGTGGAGTCAGTCGGATCGGACTGGTCAGAGATAAAAGTGGTTATATCAACATAGGGCGGACAAGTTCAGCAGGATATCAAGGTGAGGGAGGAAGTGCTTTGGATCGACGGAGCCTAGACCGCTAACATCCCGGTAGCCTGGTAGCAGTCCCATAGAATTTGGCTGATCAGCTGAGGCTGAGTTACGGATGACAGAGACTCACTCGTCCGATTGAAGAATGATTGGATACGAACGGCGCTCAGTCATCTGAACGATGGCTAGTAATGTCACAGGAGTCTGAGAGAAGTTGGAAAGCAGGAGACCAAACAGACGAGACAGGATTAGTCGGCGAAACGATATTGAGTCCAACAGCTAATTTTAGGAGGGCAAATAGAGTGGGTCGAGAGGTGGAGGTGACTATATAAATAGAGGGTGAACAAGTCTAGCAGGCTGTCAACGTAGACCCATGACGCAGGGCGTTAGGTCCAGATCCACGTTAGTATTTTTCGTAGAGCAAGCGGTAGCTCTGACAATCGGCGATGAATCAGGTGGCGGTTGTCTTGCTTTGGTATTAGTATCCGGTAGGAAAGCTCTTTGCAGCGGCGTTAGATCAGGCTTGATAAGAATAGGCCCAATGTTTGCGTTTGTTCGTAAGGTAAATCTATTTGCTATGAAGCGCGTAGCCAGTACTTGAGTTCTGAAGGCGGTAAGAATAGGGAAATTACGACCATGCTCGATTTGCTGAGACGTTTACTCACGCACCCCTTAGTTGGGATGTTACAATGGACGTAAGTAGGCGGGTGACTTTCTCTAAAGGAAGTTTGTCAGGAATGTCGAAGATGAGCACATTTTGGACACGACGGGTGCGCTCGTTTATCTCATTAGTGAGGGTAGTAAGGAAGGCACAGGCATCTTTCAGCTCATCAGCGCTGCCAACTTTCTTTACGTCTGCGAATTTAGCCAATGGCATCAGTTTCGCTAGGTCTGCTTTGGTAACGACCATTGCCTTTTTAAGAACGGCTATTTCAGTTGAGAGTGCACTGATTTTGTTAAGTAATCTTTCAGTGGGTCTATAAGAAGAACACTGCAGGGGTGCAGTTTATTCAGGCTGCCTTTTGCACCAAAACGTTTGGTTGCCTTAACCGCATTTGCGGTGCATGAGGTAGAGCTGTGATCGATAGAAACAGTAGTATTCGAATGAGTACTCCTACGTTTGCCCGGGATTTTGGCTCGGGCGGCTTTACCTTTCGTTCCATTTTTGTTAGTCATTACGGAATAGCATGGCTTCATAATTGGTGTTCCAGGAACACTGTTTTGCTGTATGAATGATCTAAAATCCTAAAAGTGTAGCGCATCAAAATATCAAGGCAACGCGTCTAACTGTTCCAATGAATAGTAGCTACAAGTCAAAATATGCAACAAAAAGACGAAAACGCACAGCCTCTATCTTCGCGCCGTCAAGGTCAAACCTGGATTCTCCTTGATGTTATTCCTTTTCCTGGATAGTATTTGGCCGCGCCCTACATATGCTGACTAACTTCTTGGATGGTAGAGCATGTTGTGTACGGATAATCAGCGGCCTATTGTTTATTCAGCCTGTTCTCAGTGGCGCGCCTCAGGGCTCGGTTTTTGGACCGCTGCCTTCTCTCTCTCTAGGTGAAAAAAGTACAGCGGAGCTTGAGGTACCTTTACTGCTAGTCGAAAAGTCCTGGTGCTATAGAATGTTGTCGATGTTCCGGGGATATTTTATCGAGCTATTGATTGAGCCTTGGATAAACTTGGGACTGATCTACTTTAGGATACTGTCCATAAATCAGGCAAAGCTCTCCTTTCTTTGATTTGAAGGTATTGTCCTCCTATGTAATGCATAGTCGGGGGTCAAACTTCCTGTGCATCTAGCCAGGTTGGTCTAGGCGTCGTACACTGTCCGACTTTGCATTCTGACGACAACTTAAAGGTCGCATATTGTGGATAATGCGTCCATCTTTCGGAATATTGACGGGTGGCATCTTTGCGAGACTGCTCTTGGCTTTCGTTTAACTTTATCTGTAATACTGCATCCAAGCTTCTCCGCACTGCTTCGTCCGGGACAAATTGGGGATAGGGAGGGTTTTACGGGTGGGTACTAGGTTAGTTGGTGGAGTAAGGGGGACAGACCTACCCCCGGCGTCTACTTAGTTTGGGAATGCGTTCATTGCACTACCGGGATTTAGAGGCACAATCCTAACCTCCCGTAGCTTAACTAACTAGGTCGATCCAGATGTATGGTGGCTATTCAGTTTATCCAGGTTGTCTGTTCAACGCAGTCATTCCATTAAACGGGACAAACGGCAGTCCGATCAGATTAGGACGGAAACCCAGCAATCAGTCCAAACCAGCGTGCGCTGGAACATGCTTCCGGAAGGTGATATCATGGAATCTGTGGTTAACGGTTTTGAGCGGTAACTTTACGCTCTTGAGTTGCAACGCGAAACCGCTTCCTTATCCTGGCTAGCTAGGATCTTCATACTTAAATATTTTAGTAAATATTTTATTCGCGATTTCATCGAGCCATACAACCACATGTATGATCAAAATGTACAAGCGATTATGTGGAGCAACAGATATGTTAAAATGCATGTAATTGGCTGTGCACAAGTTTTACAATTTGCAGAAACAGTCGAGACACTCATAAGGAGCAAACTTATCAGCGGCGTGCCAGTAACATGATTTCAACTGTGCGTAGAGTAAAGAACAAGTACAGAAGTTGGAGTAGGGACAGTATAGGAGGACTGAGAGTATCTTTGTTGTACGTGACAATAAAATAGTGAAAATGACTAGTCAATATTCCAGTGTGTAACAGTTAGCTGTGACCTAATTCAGTGGCGATGCACGTCCGCCACGTCACAGTGCTGTTAAACGGACTATTGAGGCTTTTTATTGAGAGAAGGATTGCCAGGCGAAAACCCACCACGTCCTGGAACACTGTCGTCGACTGCTATGAAAGGTCGTGTGCAACAAGCAAAGCTTCTTATGCAGCGTGGGGTCATGCAATTATTCGCAGCCTATTGACTCCTCTGTTGGCTAGACAAATGACACAGTCGGAGTCAAACATGGACGTTGAGGTCAGTCGAAGAAGAAGTATGATTTTTAAGGTAAGTAGAATTTTTACTGTATGGGGTCTCACCTTCTTTTCTTCACTGTTATCATGCATCCGTATTATCCACTTAGTACTAAACAATCTTATTCTCTAGTTTTGATTTCTCTTGTTAGCCTTCGCTTACCTCACGCGACTTACAAAGTAGAGACTGCTAGGGCAGGAAACGTGGGCATTAATTGGTTGGACTGGGTGCGATACTGGTGTTCAGTTTTAGATCCAGCATGAACTCTGTGCACGTTATCAATTCCTGGCTCAACGCTGTACTCAAGATGAAGCACGCACGAGATACTTGCACTTAAACTCCGGTGCATTTCTTTCCTCCAACCTGTAATTGCTGTTATGATTGCATCAGGTCACTGACTTTTATCGTGTTTAGCCTTTGCACCTCTATTGCTTGGTATTAAGCTATAGTCCTCACCCGGTTTTTGCATTTTACCACCTCGCTTAGTGCCTTAAACTTTTAGTGTTATCCCATGCTTTTATCATTGTCGGCGTCCAAGAGAGCGACTGCCCGACCTACTAACAATGGTTACTCTTATCGCCAGCCCTGTCATTGCTCGTAGGTTCTCACTCTGACTATTTCGTTGCTCGTTTGCACCAAAGCCTGTCTACACGCTGGATAATTTTGTGTTCAACATGCACCCTGCCCGCCGGATCATCACTGTACACTAAGTGTTGCTTACCCTGCATATATTCGCACACAATGCGGGATACAAACCGTCGCAGGTAAAAGTAGATGCTGCGTTTGGCGCACTGGGATGTCCCCACATATTCGCTGTCTTGTTGCAAGCGAATATATCACGGGTGCTCTGCCATACTTACGGTTATAATCTTATCACCAGAAGCAATTTCAAAAATAACAATTTACTGCTCTACAAATCATCCAGCCCAACCAAAGGAAAACGCAGAAAGACAATGACCGTGAAAAATTAATGTGTTAATCGGCCTCAACGAGGGCGGCAAATCCACTGTGGATCTTGGATGTATTAATAGGTCCCTTACCGAAATTAGACTGCTAGAATTGGAAGGTCAGCCACCAAGGTTAGTGGTTTCCCATTCCTTTTGCCGCGGTATCAGGTGATCTTAAGTCACGTGCAAAACGATAACATACCGCAACCTTCGAACTCGATGCGAAAATCGTTAATAATCGATTACCTGTTGGAATAGTGGATCACCTATGCAATTCTTACGTTATCCCCTACACCACCCCTCCCGAGGTATCGTCCGAGGTATACGATGAAAGCCTGGGATTAACTTACATTCTTCGGAACGGCGTTTGCGGCATGGCGGTCCATCTCTGTGGCAAAAGTGCCCAAGAATTTTGTTCCAACGTCCGTGTTCTGGATTAGTTCCTCTACTGCGTGCAGTCGTCCACGGCCACCTTGGCAAGTTGAAGCTTTCCACCAACAAATCGAACAGGAGGGCAGTAGAAGAAGTTTGTTCTGGTTGGCACAATGTGGACCGTAACTGGGTTGCCTGCCGTGCCCAGGAATCTGCGCCCACCATCACGTCATACATGACGTTTCCGCGCTTGCTTTTGACCGTCCCTGGCGTCCATTTCGCATGACCTTCTCGATAGGCACGTACTAGCGACTTCTGCATCTTGCCGTTGGGCATCAATTAGATTGCCAGTGTATTAGCTTGGCCAATAGATATTGTCGGCTGTTACTGGAGCTTGGAATCTTACCACATTAAGGTAAGAGCCTAGCGTTGTAGCCGGTTGGCTATGTGAGCCGGGATGCCTTTTTCAAACCAAAGATAGCCAGCAAGGTTATGTGATCTGTCAGAAGCTTGAAGCGGAGGCCGTGTAGCATTTTGTGAAATTTTTTGACTGCTTACACTAGGGTCAATGCTTCTTACTCAATCTGGCTGTAATTTCTCACGGCCTTCGTAAGTGTTCTGGTGGCATGGGCGATTGGTTCCTACGCTCCATCGGTATACGTGTGTGAAGTTACTGCGCCAATCCCATGGTTTGATGCATCTGTGGTTAGGACAACCTCGTTGGTGAGATCAAAAGTAGTCAAAAACGTTTAAGGACAGCACTGTCTTGACGCGTCCGAAGGTATTCTGGCAGTACAGGGTGCAGTTCCAAGTTTGGCGTTGGGTTAGTAACTAGTTTAACAAGGCACACATGCGGTGCATCTCAGACACGAATGCGCTGTAGAGGCTTATGAACCCAATACATAAACGAAAGGACTGCAGGTCTGTTAGTTGAGGCATTTTTCTACTGGCTTTTAGGTTTTCCGGATTTGCTAGACGTCTATACTTTTCGAGGAGAAAACGGAGGTATTTGTTGATAGGCGTGAAAAATGTGCGTGTATCATCACGGATCCGGAACCCGTACTACTCTATCCAACCAAGCACTTCATCCAGGCAATTAAGTAGCTCTTCCGGTGTTCAGCCCATTACCATGCAATCACCATCCAGATATGCAGCGGCTGCAGAAACGTGCGCTAGCATGGTATCCACCAACTGTTAGAAAATGGCTAGTGCCGTTTTTACCAAAAATGGCAAGCGGTTGTACTTAAATAGCTCTCGATGAGTGTTGATCGTCAACAACTCCCTCAACACTTCGTCCATATCCAATTGAAGGCAGGCATCAAACAGCTCAAGCATAGAAAAGTACTTACCATCATACGCGTTTGCAAAGATATCTTCCGGTACGGGTAATGGGTACTGGTGGTCGTCCAGCGTGTCGTAGGGGCCAGTTGCGAAATCAGCGTAGAGGCGTACCTTGCCATTTGCTTCCTTCACTGCGACAATAGGTGGACCCATCTTGAGTAGTTGACGGCCGTGATGACTCCGGCACGTTCATGTCGATAGAGTTCTTGGTCAACGGTTGAAATGGCTGCAGTTGGTACCGGTATTTTAGCCTTGACCACTGGTGCAGCACCTGGTCGCAAGCACAGCGTTGCCTTGAATTTCGTAAAATGGCCCGAGCCACCCTGAATGATAGAGGCAAATTTTCGTTTTAGGGTACATTTCATGTTTCTGACGGACTTTGGTAATATGTCTGGACTTGCTCCAACTCGGTTGAAGATCTGCTTCAAGGAAACATCTAGGAGTTGCAGCTGTTATAGCCAGTCAAGACCAAGATGGTTTAACTTAAATGTAGCGTGTCCCCGACTTTTCCGCACCATTAGAAACAACCTTGCAAGTAAGTTCGACTACTAAGTTTAACACACCGCCGAATGCCTTACGTGCAAGTTCCTTAGACTCAACCATATTCGGCCTCTTTATGTGATTCCATATGCTCCTGAAAATAATGGTGATGTCCGAGACCGCGTCAAATTGCAGTTTCGTTGGCATCCCATTGAGCAACCGCCGGATAAATCGTCGTCTCGGTTTATACTCACTTTGGAGTGCGTCAAATATGGAAAGAGACTCTGCGCCACCTTTTGATAACACTTCACTTTCTTCGACCAGACTTGACTGCAGCATTCCTCCCTATGCCCAAGCTTATGGTACGTTTGACACACACGACGTTTGAACGGACAAAAGCACACGAAATGCCATTAGCCGCACGACCAGCATGCTGTGGACGGTTTGTTCGTAGACCTCTTAAATGGCTTGTTGGGTCGGCAGTCCTGGCTTTGTTCACAAGCTGCACGGTATCCGGTGGAGTCAGATCATTTTGTTCGACCATGGCAGTATTGTGTTTTAGAATGAGCAGCCGTTTGCATTCTCTTACGAGAGCCTTCAGCGTCAGAGCAGGCTCCTGATCCAGCGTAGCTAAAAGCTGAATGAGGATCTCAGTATCAAGGTGGACTGTAGAGCGCTGACGAAAATGGGACACTCTAACTTCTCGTCCGTTAAAAAGCGTAGATTGAAACCTTCACACTCATGGTTAATCATATCTGCTAGGGCCCCAAACTCGTCCGACACGTGTTTGACAATTCTCAGGCATTGATAGCGAATACTAAACAAGGATGCCGACCCACCAAAATTTGCCTTCAGCTGCAACACTACTTCGTCATACGTCCAATCATTCGGCAGTTTAGACAGAATGTGCCTATGAACCTTGAATGTTCACTTATTCGGACCTTGCGATGCAGCAATCGTCTTCCAGGAGTCATCCTGACGAATGAAGTCGATCAGGAAAATGTCTCCCAAACGCTTGAACCAAGCTTTGGATGTGCATCCAGAAACCGCGACATATTTAAATTCAGTGATTGCGTTTGTGAGAAGATCAACAGAACTAGGCTGCATGTCCTGTGTCGCCGCTATTGTCCTCTGTAACCTCAAGCATTGTGTCCGATTTTCAATCGTTTTCATTTGTGCCTCCATTTGAGCTTGCTGTTGGAATAGCAGCTATTGAAATTGTTCAGCAGAATAATTCATCATACCAATTTTCTCCTTCGCCATGGGTTATAACCCCACTAGACTCGGTGCCGAAGTTTACACTTTACTCCTCCACAAATATTCTAGATCAACCGAAGGAAAAAGCAGAACGCCAGTGCCCTTGGAAAAATAACGCATTAATCGCCGTCAACGACCACTACAACTTCTGTGGATCTTGGCTGTATTTATATGTCTCTTGCTGACCTAAGACTTCTAGGATTGGTAGGTCAGCTACCAAGGTTAGTTGTTCCCCATATATTTTGCCGAGGTGTCAGGTGATTTTCAGTCACTTGCAAAACAAGAACATTCCGCAACCTTCGAACTCGATGCGAAAATTGTTAATAATCGATTACTTGCTGGAATAGTGAATCTCCTAGACAATTCTTTCTTCCTTCCGGACAAGCATTGTCAACAAAATCGGCTTACGAGATTCCCTTGTGTGAACGTCGAAAGCCTAAGGCTGATCATGTCCGGCGTAATTAGGCTGAAAACATTGAACGTCTATGTTCATCCAGAAAAAGGAGGGGACCAAGGACGGATCCTTGAGGAACACAGCTGCAGTTGCAGAGGGTTTCCGAGAGGGCATCGGCGACTCTGACCTTGATCGTTCTGTCAAGCAAATATGCTGCTAGCCAGGTGAGTATGGAACCATGGATACCGTAGGCACGAAGCTTATGAAGCTGAGCTAAGTGATTGACGCTGTCGAATGCCTTCGAAAAGTCTAGGTAAAACACATCAAGGGGGACCCTTCATCAAGTGCTGTGGTCCATGAATCCCGAGCAAGAAGCAGATTTGTGAGGCAAGATCGTTTGCGCCTAAAGCCGTGTTGGAGGTGAGAAATTAGCTTCAGACTCTCAAAATATCATGTAATTTCATCTGCAACTAACGATTCCATTATTTTGATAAAACAGGGAGAGTAATGGGTCGGTAGTTGGCAGGATTCGATCGCTTACCTCCTTTGTTTATCGGAGTGACTATCCCGCTTTTCCACTCAGACGGAAGTGTTTGGGAATTGAGTAGACTTTGGAAAAAGCTTGCGAGGTGTGTTGCTATGGTGGGAGCAAGAGTTTTAAGAACTTTGGGTTTGATCTTGTCGACTCCTGGAGCGCTATTTTCTCTTAGAGACCCTAATTTGCTAGCGACAGCTGCTGAGGTAAAAGTGACAGTTGATATGCCGACCATGTTGGGTGAATGTTGGTTTGGGAAAGGTTCTGTGGCGTTTGCAGTCGCTGTGCCAAACTGCAGAAGTAATGCGTTCGCAGCATCCACAGCAGTAGTCGTTAGGCCAGCATCCGTCTTGAGTGGTGATATTCCTGTTTTAACTTTCCTTCTGCTGTTCACGTACCTGTACAGCAGTTTTGTATTGTTCGTGAATTTAAGTACCATGTTTTTTTGCCATTTGTACTTATCGACTCTACTCAGTGATGTGCAATAGTTCCTCAATATTTTGTAATTCTCCCATGTGGCATTGCAATTGTTCAGCGCGTATTGTCACCAGATCTCGTCTCTGGTGCTAAGCCATTTACGCGTTCTGCTTCGGATCCATGTGTTGGTCCGGCGCGGCACTCGTAATGGTACGACTTTAGAGGCTGCATGCGTGACACAGCTAATTTGGTCTTTTAGTTCGTTCCACGCGTCGTCTGCCGTGCTCTGCAGATTGAGGTCCCAGTTGACGGTTGTCGCTAGGCTGTGGAGCACGGAATAGTTGGTTATATTTCGTCGGTTTTCAGGTCTGATTTCAGTAGTATTGGCGTAACACACATGGGCAAGATTTAACACTGAGTGGTCCCTGTTGCCTAATGGTGGATCGTATGAAATTGTCTCAATCATCAACTCTTCGATGGTTAGGATTAAATCCAGAAGCGTTGGTTTATTTGAACCGCGATGTCTGGTTGGTCTGTGCACGTGTTTTTACAGAGCTGCTGTATCCGCAAACTCGAGAATCTTTGATTTGAAGTAAGGACCGCTAGAAGTCGCTGAGACAATTGAGAGTACATTAAAATCGTCTATGATTAGACAATGTGAGTATTTTGAGAAACTGCATAATGAAGCGCGTTTAACAGAATGTCCTCTCGGTCTGAGGTGGAGTTCGGTGGCCTATAGACAACTGCCAACAGACAATCATCCCACGTCTTCTTCGAAGTTTCACCACCTCGGCCATTTAGCTGCATTCGGCAAAATAAAGCGTCGGAGATAGCAAGGTGACGTTCGTTAATAGCCTCACATCTGACAATTCCGATAGTACAGAGCAACGCCGCCATCGCGAGATGGACGATCATTGCGAATAACTGACATATCACTGATTTCGATTTCCGTGTCGAGCATGTTATTGGAGAGCCAGGTTACAGTTACAGCTATGATATCCCAATTGATTGTGATATGTCGATGGCGCAATTCAGGTAGCTTAGAGTTGAGCACCTGTGCTTTTGTGTAGCAGCACTGTATCTGTTGACACATTAGGAGCTCGGTTCGTTGTGGTTGACAGGCACGGATTGCGCCGGTCTGCGTCCGTTTTTTCAGAAGCGTTTGCACGTTTGTCTGACCCGTCAGGAACAACCGAGTCCCATTAGTCTGTATCTGTGGCCCGTACTTTGTTTAGAAACGGTCTTAAACGTACTTCAGGTGGCCCACGCTTACCGTTGAAGTGCCACGCTTGGACGGCCGTTGAGACCATCTCAGGTGTAGCCACGGTGATTTTTAAAACTTTTGGCCCGTTACCCTGATAGTTTAAGGAGGCCGCTAGGCGGGTGACATTGAAAGGCACGATATTTTGTATGTTGTAGAGCTCCGTTATGTACCTAAACTCTTCTATATCGTGCTTCTGATGTTCATTTATATCGCCATGGTTAAGTTCTGGAACAACGTGGACCAGCACTACTTTCTTCGTCGCGTCATGTCGTGACGCGACTGGGTCGGATTTCCATTTTTGCCTTTCTATCCATGGTTTATCTGGGAAAATGCTGGCGCTGAGAGAGGAAATCGTTAGCTTGTGGCCTGTCCGGAGCACATCCTCCAGGTCGCGTGTGTTACCAAATGTTACTCATAAAAACCAAGGTTGTCCTAAATGCGGCGAGGTTGATTTTCGAGAAATGCGCGTAAGACTAGTTGGAGGAACGTTAATTTCGAGAGCACAGCATATCTCTGCCCAGCGGTTTTGTTCTTCCACTTGCCTACCTTTTAACGGCTCTCTCGTGGGCTCTGGTACATTTGAACACATAATTGTCAGAGCGTTTTGTTTTACACTAACTGCTTATCCTGAGAGTTGTTACTGGTAAACGTATGTCTAGTTTGAGTACTCATCTTGTCCCTTGTGCAAGGAGAGCCTGCGCTGCTACCTGACTGCATACGCGGAACGCCGTTTGTTGTGCTGTTTGTGGGGGTCAAATGTTGCTGTCCAACCCGCGACAGGGTTGAGCGTGCAGTTTGTGCATAGCTGTTTAAGCCTTGAGACACTTCACAAAACTTGGGAAATCGTTCGACAGGCGCGTCTCCGCTGGCGTTCATCAACAATGGTGTGCTATTTTCACCGTAATGTGTGGCTTCTTTATTAAATGGCTCTCATCTTTTGACAGGTCTAGGATTCAGGCTACATAATACACTAATCTGCGACTCAGGTTCAGTGGTTTTTCTTACCAAGCTAGCAGTCAGTCTCTTTTGTTCGGTGACCGTTAGGGCAAAACTTTCACATTTCGCCATAAGCGCTTGAATGAGCCTAGCCAACGGTTTGGTTGAACATGCGTCACACGCACATAAGCCGTCGATCGAAATTTAGTGTTTTGTAGCCCCATCGAAGGAATTGGAAAAAAGCGAGCATGTGGTGACCGACGTGTCTGGACCACTATTGGCCTTGGATTTGTTGTTCATTTGCGTAGCTGAGATACTGCGTCGGCCCATCATGTGCTCACGGTGAACAGTGGGCAATGAAATATCACAAATGTTTTGCGTGGCAAAAGTGGGGTACGGCGGTAATTGCGTGATCACAAAATAGCCTCTATTTGTGGTATCTAGAGGTGCAATGCAATAAGTAATGTGTTGTCTAGTAGCCTTAAAGAAGCTCCGTCGAATGGTATCCCAATGTAGTGGGAAAAATAAAAACGACGCAGTTTCACAGGCAGGTCTTACCGAATGGACTATAGAAGACGGTGTTAAGAATTTACCAGTGTGTCGTTATTAAATAAAGTAAATAAATAAAGTTTTTATTCTCGACAAGGCGAGGCACGCCTTTACAGGCATGATCATTATGACAACAATGCGTGGTCTAGAATGTGCCAGAATACGTTATGTTGGCCGTACCAGTGTATGTTTTTGCAGGGGTATGTAACTATGTAACTGTGTGTGTGGGTGTGTCACTGTGAGGTTCCTGTTTGTAACTGTGCTGCTCTAACTTTGACTCTCATATCGTCGGCAATGCTCGAGTAGAAGATGGATGTCCGTGCGTTGGAAAGGCTTTTTCGGATACCCACGGGGCAGTGACTATTTTGTGGCGAGTCACGACCGCCACGTCAAAGTGTTGTTAAGCAGAAATTTTATGGCATTTTATAAGGAGAACGCTTGCCAGGCGAAAACCCACCACGTCCTGGAACACTGCCGCCGAACTATTTGCTGGAACTGGTCAAACCCGAACCACCAAGCTGGCACCACGAGGAGGTTGTTCGGCTAGCCAGCCGACGATCCGAGTCGATTGAGTGTGCTTCCGAAGATGTGGCACAAAATGGAAGACTAATAGAGAGAAGTAATACAGTTATCCAGGAGCGCGTCACGCGCGCCACACGCGTTATTGTGCTTGTGCGATCGGAACTGCTTCGCACCACATAGTGAAATAGTCGCCCGTGACCAAGATGTACCGATGCCCACAGGATGTTTCTGGTAGGGGCTCAACAAGACCTACTCCCATTAGCTCGTTCGGGTAGCCTGCATTCATAGGCTGCAATAGTGCTCTCCGGGTGATGCTAGGGTGCTTAAATGTGGCGCATGTCTCACACGTCTGACAAAAGTTGGTGAAGTCTTTCCGTTGATGTGGCCACCAAAACCGTTGTCCCGCTGACACTTCAAGGTTGTTGATTCCGGCATGACCCAGCTGTTCGTACTGTTCAGCTAACACTTCGGGAACTAATGATCGCGGATCTACGATACTCCTGACAGTTTGGGCCGAGAGCAAACACTACCACGCCTTCCTCTATGAAGAATTTGCCCACATAAGCATCGAGCTTGGTAACTTTTTACTTCCGTTTCCTTTGCGGTAGGTTTGTCGCTCCCCAATAGTCGGTTGTCATAGATGGGTGATACGTCTTGGTCTGCCGCCTGTACCTCCTGCCAGCGACCGCACTCCGAAATTTGAAGGTGAGCTAGAGCTAGGTGTTGTGTAATAAAAGACGGGCAGTCTCCAAGAGCACGAGTACAAAGTCTGGAGAGAGCGTCCGCGTTGACATGCTGTGCACCAGGTCGGTGTCGGCACTCAAAAGCATATTCCTGCCATACTCCACCTACCTTGCGAGCTGTCCCTCTAGGTCTCTGGTATTTTGTAACCCACGAAGTGCCTGATGATCTGTTTGTACCAGAAACTTCCTTCCTACTAGGTAGTATTGGTTTTGTTTTATAAAGTATACTAGGGCTGGCATTTCAAACCTGGTTGTGTAGTAATTCTGTTCTCTTGCATAGAGACTCAAATTGCTGTAAGACACCACTCGTTCTATTCCGTCCTGACCATTCTGCGATAAAACAGCTCAAAGCGCTTGGTCGCTCGCGTCCGTGTCCAGAATAAACTTCCGGGCAATTGGTGATAGGTCGGTGAAAACCAACACCGGAGCAGCAAAGGGGTCTTCTCCTATGGATCGAAGGAATTTCGACACTCGATGTATCATTCGAAGGTTTGACCTTTCCGCAACAAAGTATTCAAAGGCGCTACGATCTCCGAGAACCCCTTCACGAATCGCCGCTAGTAGAAGGCTAACTTAAAAAACTGCGTAGTTCATTAACCTTGGCAGGGCATGGTCAAAACCACACTTTCTCCGTGTTACAAGGGTCAGTTGGAATCCCCATCTCCGAAATCATGTACCCAATATACGTCACCTCTGTCTGTAGTAAATAGCGCTTTGTTGGATGGAGTTTGAGGCCCACATTCACTAGGCGCATTAGCACCTCCACCAAGTTGTTAAGGCGCTCTTCTTTTGTTTTTCCATGTACAATGACATCGTCCAGGTAAACGAGACACTTGTGGGTATCAATTTGTATAACACACTTTGCAACAGGCGTTGAATAGCCGCAAGAGCGTTAAAAAGGCCAAAAGGCATGGTCTGTAACTCATGAAAACCTGAAGGTACTACAAACATGGTTTTGCTCTGTCGCCTTCCTCCACTTCAACTTGCCGGCAGCCGGAAGCCAGTTCTAGCGTCCTGAAATAACCTGATCATCCCAGTGCGTCAAATAGATCATCGGTCCTGGGTAGGGAAAAGCCTCTCTCTGATTACTCTCATTTACTCGCCTGTAGTCAACGCCTGGGAGTAAACCACCATCCTTCTTCCACACTAGGACAACCGAGTTGCCCATGATGAAGTAGAGGACCGTATTACCTTCTTTTCCAGTATCTCATCTATGGGCTTTTGCAAGTCAGTCTGCTAATGTAATGGTATGGGTCTTGCGGGAATTTTAATCGGTATTGCATCCCCAGTGTTGATACGGTGTTTCACGAGCTTGGTTCGATTCAAGTCGGTACTTCGCCATGCGAATGCGTCTGAGTGGTCGTGCAACACGTCTTTGCGCCGCTTCAGTGTCCGCTTATCCGTGACTCGGTCGATTGGGCGAATAAAGGCTTTAATGTATTCCTCACTGTCTAAGGTGTCCACACAGTTTGTAAAGGCCTCTAAACCACCACTTGCACAGGGTCTTAACAACCTGTACCGTCATCACTGATTAATTGACACCACTCCAGATCCAACTGACTCTTCAACCGGCGCAACAGATCCATCCCAACAATAGCAGCAAACGGAATTTTGTCCGCGACAATAAACTCCTGGGTGAAGCTCTGTCTTGTAACGCCAAATCGTGCGGTTGAGGATCCTCGAACGGATAACAATTCTCCATTAGCGACCGTTAGTCGGCAGCGACCAGGTGCGCATACACGTTCTGCTAGCTGATTAGTTAAGTCAGATCTGTTTAGGCTCCTAAATGCACCTGTGTCGATGAGACCTATTAACGGAATACCTGCGATCTCTAATACTATTGCTAATGTTGATTCTGTGGTCGATGCACAAACAGTGGCTGGTATAAAATGTGAGTGCACCCGGTGCCACCCACCTGGGCGTCTGTCATTGTAGCGAGATAGTCCATGGATCGGTGTTTATCGGCAGGGCCACTGAGAACCCGATTGCGTTGGTCGCCGTGAGCCGGAACCTCTTTGTTGGTAGTCAGGATGCTCCGTCCATCGTTCCGCTAGCGCACGTCGTCACCATCATCGACAGCAGTACATCAACCATTTGAACTAATCCTTCGCCGCCATACAACCATGAAGATCTATGAAATAAATAACAAGCATAATGAGAGAAGGTGGACTTACCGGAAGACCTTAGTGTCCTAAGGGAACATTCAGGGTCAAAGCGCCTACACCTTGTGTAAACAACATACCCTCACAAACAGCTGGCTATCGGGAGAAGATAAGGCGGCATCGGCGAGATAGCTTTCTCGCGGCTTTCACTGCCGTGGGTCATAATCAGCCATTACCCCGTAGATAACTCAGCAACCAACTTCATACAGGCAATCCGATTTGGAGATGGCAGCAGACGCGCCACTGGTGTCTACTGCGAGCCATGTCCTGTAAAGTCTTGAGCCAAGCACAAGACGAGCCACGCGGACTCCAGCAAGAAGGCAAGACTGACCAACAGCACCCAGTTTGGTCCTCAGTGACTTCACTGCCCGTAGCCAACTCAACTTCTGTCCACCTCGATCTTCGCGCCACCCTACACCTGGCAGACTAAACAAGGTCCTCCTGGGTAAGCGGTGACCAGGCATCCGTGGCACGTGCATCAGCCAAAGAAACTTATGCAATGTTACACTTTGTTCTAAGTAAAGAGCTTGGTTCTCACTAATTCGTACTCGCCTACGCACACCATCGTTGCGGACAAACTAACACCATCCGACACCAACAATGTTTCGCAGATATCGATGATCAAGGACTTGAAGGCGCCGCAGATATTCAGACCGAAGGAACCAAGTCTCACTCACATAGAGCATGGCGGCCCTGATTGTGACCTTGTATACACGTCCTTTCTGACGAAGAGCAACTCCCTTCTATCTCCAAAGATGCCGCAGCTTCAAGAAGGCAATTCTGGTCTTTGCAATGCGTGAGCTGACGTCATTTTCTATGCGCCCATCGTTGCTGATGCGGCTGCCAGGATACTTGAATTGATCAACTACCTCGAGTTCCTCTTTAGCAAGGGTCAATGGTCCATAAAGTGGCCGGTGTTCCTGCAGCCACAGTTTGCACTTTGAAGTTGCGAAGCGCAAGCCAGCTAATGGGACCACGCTGGACAGGCTATTGTGGGTTGACTGCAACAGCTATTTCGTCGAAAAGCAAGAAGCTAGCTTCCGCATAATGTAACTCAACTAACCTTTCACCAGAAAGCACTTTAACGCCTACCTCGTGAGATTCCGCAAGGGAACACTACATGATAGAATCAACGACGAAATTGAACAAAAATGGTGAAATGGGACAACCCTGACGAACTCCACTTGTGATCGCGAATCTATCCGATGGGCCACTGTAGACCCTGACGCGGCCTGTAGTGTTCGAGTATAGAACACGAGGGATGTTCACATATTGCGTGGAAACACCTTTCCTCGCAACTATTTCGAACAGCATCGATCAATCAACTGAATCGAACGCACTCTCGAAATGGAGGTACACAGCTATTGTCGGTCTGCAGTATGCTTGCGTTGCTCAAATACCTGCCGCTAAATGGATATATAGTCTACACGCTCACGTCACGGGTGGAACTCGGCCTGCTATTTCTTATTCCGAGATTTCCGTTCCGCAGTGAGGCGACGAACGATAATCGAGGCCAATCATTTTGTCACAACTGGCGTTACGCTAATACCCCTGTGGTTAGAACAGTCTGCGCGACTGCCCTTCTTGTATATTGCCACTATAATCGGTTCGCTCCAATCATCCGGGGCACTGCCTTCCTTCCAGATACTTTCGAATAGGGAGGACAAATCTTTGCAGAGAACCTCACCTCCATCCCTAAATATTGCAAGTGGGACGGAATCCGGACCAGCGGCATGGAAATGAGTGAGGGTTGCGATGGCGTTTTGAACCTCGGCTTCCGACGGAGGCTGTATACTAACTGTCCATGGCTCGTGCGGCATCCCCTGCCTAGGAAGATGGGCTGGGTTAAGCTGAACTAATTTCTGAAGTGTTCCGCCTAGCGAGCCATACGGCACTACTTATTGTGTAGCAGCGCACCCGCGTTGTCTCTGATTTTCTAACTGACGCCTGGTTTCCCGGAACGAGTGGGGCGGAGCAGCTGGAAGAGCTTGCGGTAATTGCCTACTGCTCCTGCCTCCTCCACTTCTTGAGCCCTACTGGTCCACCAGGCTTCGTTGTCAGCACTTGGGATCTGCCTTAATTTACGCCTAATAACCCGTCTGGTCACACTGTGTTCAAAGGCAGCCGGGAGGTGTATTCTAGACTCCAACCCGTTCTTCGACCTCTCGGATATCCAGTAACGGGTGCGGTGGCGTTGGATAATGCCAAAGCAGACGCTCCTGCGTCGTGCTTTGCCGCCAAGATCCTATTCCAATGAAGCTCAGTGGCATTAGGTTAAGACAGCAAAAGTACGGTATAGCGTGTTTCTTTATAGGCTTGACTGACAGGGGACTGAGACGGTCTCGCCGTTGCCAATAGGAGGAGACGCTTAGTGCGCTTCTCAGTAAACCTTATGGAGAAACGACAGGGTACCAGGGCACGATAAGAGTCCACACAGGTACTCCAGTGCGAGCGGCAAACCGATGTGTAACCAAGCCATCTGTAAATTATGGCTATGTGGTCAATTGTGGTTCATCGCTGGCCAGCTACAGGTGGGCTCCAAGGGGCACTTCGGCGCCCACTGGGTCTAAAAGCAGTGCTAGTAAGAAACAACTAGTGTTCCGCACACAGTTGCAGCAGACACTTGCCGTTAGCAGTCCATTCGGAGTAAAGCCCACAAGTACCACCCAGCTGAGCTTCGGAAGAACTCAGACGCACTACTTGTGTGTTAATATCCCCTGCTAATAATGTAATATCTGAATTAGGGACATTGCGCAGTGGCGCGTTCATTTCGTCATGGAATGTGGCCTTGACAACATCTGAACTGCAGTCGGTGGGGGTATAAGCGGAAATAACATACAAACAGCGTATTGTACTATTTCAGTATCAACCTTAGCTGATGTCGCCAAACGGGTTGCACATAAACTGCTGTTCACAGGAATCCAATCCACCAATGATGACCCAGTCTTGGAGCTTAGAATGATACTTACACCATCTTGCTTCGTGAGTGCTGCATCGGAGTATCCGGATGCGTACAACCAATAACGAGAGGATAAGCCAGGTGCAGTTAATTCCTTAACTCCGTTAGGGTCATTGATCCTAGTTTCGGACACACAACACACATCAATACCCAGTGTGTCCAAGGTGCGTGCGAGTGCATTCTGCTGACGTTTTTCTTAGAGTGGGAACGTTGAATGTCGCCATGGAAACAAGATAGCGTGGCCTTATAAGGGAAATTGCTGTAAACCGTCCGGTGAATGTTGCGAGATGGTGGCCGCAGAGGGTTCTACTCCATTGGCCCTACGGTTGCTGCCAATTAAGTTGGAAATTATAGAAGGAAGGTTAGTAATGGTGGCCGGGATGGGAGTAAGAAAAACAGGTGGAAAAGAAAGAAGGGGTCGCCAGTAGTAGCATGTTTTTGTTTATCCGCACTGCTATATACAGCAGATAAGGCGATCCTTGATACTCTGCTCGACGGCCGATGCAGATTGAAGTTAATCTTTCAAGAAATTATCATGGTTGTATATCGGCCAATGGCGCCCAAACCTAGACAGGAGGACGATTATGGTCCTCAAGCAAAGCCTTTGACTCAAAAGCCTGTCCGCAAGGCAGTAGGAGGGTGGCAATTATTAGTTTTACAGAAATGGACGCCATCTCATTTCAAACCCCCAAACCTGCAGGACCAGGAGACCGAGTTTGTTTGACCTATCACCTTTGACCAACCTGGTATGATAAGTCTTCAAGGTGCCCGGAGGGATCAACCAGTATAGATCAATGAGTCAATGAGGTACCCAAACCGTCGCACCACGTTACGGTCCAGTCTCGTGGTGACTACAAATGTGCATTAGAAGCATTTGTGGATACCTATCCGCACTAAATATGGATAGCAAACGATTGTTAATGGAGTTCACTGCGGTGAAATCCCAAGTACTTGGGTATAGATACCGCATCCCAGAAGGCTCTAGCACACTTCCCGGAAACGTGATCCCAACATCTGATTCAGTTCGGGACTTAGGAATTAGATAAACTCAATTTCTCCAAACATACGCTTAAGCAAGTGGGAAAAAGAAGGCAGCCATGCGGAGATTTCACCAGAACTTTCTCCCTACCTAAAGCACGGCTTGAGTCATTCAAGACCATAGTACGATCGACTCTGGAATACTGTACTATCGTTCACAGCCAATTGAGAAAGCCAGGCTGGCTCTGGAAAATGTCCAATGATCATTTACCAAGCTGGTCATTTGGACGTTGTCGAAAAGTCCAAATGCATCCTCTTTGGCTGAGATGCATAAAGAACAACCTTGTTCTCTTCTACAACATTATTAACCAGTGAATTTACGCAGACAGCATCGCACTTGAGCTGCCACACGAAATGGCGGCTACTTGCTACGCACAATTCTTGCAAGTCACAAAAACGATCTAATTATTTCCTAGTGGGATACACCAATCAGTGGGAACAAACTACCCCTGCAGTTACGCATGAGTGTAACTCATGTCATATTTCGAAATTCCGTGCAGACGTTCCTCACTATATCAAATGTGCTGAAGATCTTTTATTTGCAACAAACTTTAGAAAGCTGCACGAAAGCTGGTGTAAATAATATCTAGCGAAGCGGTATATTATCTAAATAGGCCTAGCTATCTAGAAATGCGATAAATAGCCTCTAACGACTAGGAACTTCGTAGGTTGCCGAAAAGTACGCTTTGCAGACCTACATGGCAAATATACGCAAATAAGCGATAATTTTGCTCGAATACGCCAGTGGTCTAGTTAGGAATATTATGTCTGCATGAGATTTCAGGAGAGCATTTAATTAACCTACGGTTAGTAGGCGTCAGTGTACCATTTCCAGTGGATACTGAGCCACATAAACAATTAGGTACATAGTGTTTAGTATCGTTTAAGCCACTAAGTGGTTCTGAAGTTTATAATTAGGCCGCATGAGCCAGGTATTTCTAAATAACACAAGATACCCTTCGGATCAGTTGACAGATTTTGGCCTGGAAAATACACACATTTCTTAGCTAAACATCGCACGTTTTATCACTTAGAGCCAATTTTCTATATACATAAGTCTATGTCTCCAACATCAGTGAGTCAGAGGAGGCTGTGGTTAATAATAAAGAATTGACGATGGGAAAATTTAGCAAATGTTGGCAAATTGCCTTGGGGGGTGAAACCCATTTTGGTGTGCTTTGGTGGGGCAGTATCAACTTTATTTCTGGGGATGGAGCTTGCTCGAACATGAGGGATTGTTATGCCTCATGTGTTGACGCACACTATTTTGCAGCTCTTTGCTTAATTTTGAGCTATTTCTCTTCAATTTTAAGTTCCCAAGCAAGTGCCAGTGGCTTTCATCCAGGTGGCAATATTATTGAAATCCCCAGCGAAAACTGGGTCTCATTTTCCAGCAGGCGTAAGGCATCGTGTATGTTGGGGATTTTCCGTATGTGTCCTATTTAACCGGCAATGGTGAGTTCGTTTTTAGTTCATTGTTAGTACGCTGGTTGTTTGCTATATGCCGTGCCCTAACGACGTCATCATGTTAAACAGTGCGGCCTACTGTACTATGGAAATCGCATGGATAGCAGGACGTAGTATTCGCATACGCAGATCCTGGTACCGGAAACCATGTTGCCATCCGACAGCAAGAGAGCTACGCGGACAATGAGGCTCAAACACTTGAATTGTTTTCAGATCTTCATACGGAATGGTCCAAGCGTCACTGAGATAAACCTGAAGCGCCGTCACACTGGCCATGCATACACGCCCTTTCAAAGAGTTGGAAAATGTCCCCTGTCCCAAAGATGCCGCCGGGCTTAAGAAGTCCGTTCCAGCTTGTGCAGTTTGTGAACCGACTTCACTTGTTGTGCGGCCGTCCTCGCCTCCTACTTCTCTTTAGCCTTACTGCTCTAGCAGGCTTCCTTTTCAGCAAGTAGTTTCCGCTTCACGTCGAGCGGAATAGCTCTTGTGTTCACCTTGTGCTAAAACTCGCCAGAATGGTTTCCTCCGAAGTACAACAAGTTCACCAACCTCTCGGATATGTAGTGACCGGTGCAGTGACGATTTATGGTGCCGCAAGCAGATGCTCATGCATGGTGGCAGGGGTGAAATTCCGAAGAAGCTCAGTGTCCTTATGATAAGACATTGACATTTCGGTACGCAGTGCGTCCTGATAGGTTTGGCTGACCGAACGCTAAGAGGAATACTCAGTGAGCCGCTGCAGGGTACGCTTGGTGCGCCTCCCGGGGAAATACATGGAGAAATGACAGCGTACGGAAGCGTTATCAAAGTGGTTGCAGGTATTGCTAGGTGTGTTGTCTTTCCGGAACTAGGATCAGGGACTCTCATGGGGTTGTTGAATTAACTGCGCCCTGCTTGTCCTCGCCTTATTGGTTGCGCACATCCAGGGATCCCGATGCTGCACTCACGGGTAAGCCGGTGTAGGTATCACTCTAAGTTCCAATGCTGGGCCATCTCTGGTTGAATGGCTTCCGGTGAACAGCCGTTTATGTGCAGCACGTTTGACGACATCAGAAAAGTTGATTCCCGAAGTACTACAAAAGGTATTTTGCGTGCGAGTTCCGCTTAAGTCCGCATCGGCTGCAGTTCAAATGCTGTCAAGGACATATTCTATCGCGAACTAAACTCGCCACTACACAGTGATACTAGTTCAGCTATTATAGTACTTGCAGGTGATATGAACGCTTAAGTGGAACGTCTGTGCACTTCAGCAGGTCACCTGGATGGTACTTATGGGCTTAACTTGGAACGGACTGACAACGGCGTGCGTCTCCCACAATTGTGTGCGGAACACCAATCGCTTCTCAGTATCACTGCTTTACGACACAGTATGCGATGAAGTGCCACTTGGCGTCATACTGTAGCCGGCCAGCAGAGGGCACCAATTGACCACATAGCAATAAGTTACGGGTAGCATGGTTCCATTCGGAAGTGCTGCTCGTACTGGAATACCTGCGTCGTCTCTGATCATGCCTCGGTACGCTGTGGTTTCGCCATGAACTTTACGGGGAAGCGCACCAAGCGTCCCCTCTTATTGGTAAATGAGAAATTGGCTCAGTGCTAGGTCAGGCATGCCTATCAATGCACACTGTATACCGAACTTTTGCCGTCCTGTTTTTATGACCCTGAGATTCAGTGAAATAGGATGCCTGCCGCCATGCATGACGCAGGAGCACCTGCTTGTGACACTATCAGCCGTCAACGCTCCAGTCACTGTATATCCGAGAAATCCGTGGACCTGTTGGAACCCAGAAGCAACCTCCAGGCTGGCTATGAGCACAATGTGACCAGACGGGCTATTAGACGCGAAATATATCGGAGCGTACGTGCTGACAAGGAAGCCTAGTGGACTACGTTGGCCCAAGAAATGAAGGAGGCAGGCGCAGTAGGCAATTAATGCAAGCTGTTCCAGCTGACCCGCACCACTGGGCCCAGGAAACCAGGCCCTATTGAGACAAGCAGCGACCACGCGGGTGCACTGATACACTATAAGGAGGGCCGTATGGTTCGTTGGGGTAACACTTACAAGATCAGTGCAGTTGGGCCCCTGCTCCCGGTCCTCCTCCTATTCAGGTAATGTGGAACGACCCATGGGACATTAAATAAATAAATATTTTATTCTCGACAAAGCGAGACACGCCTTTTGGGCGTGATCAGCATATTGCATTATTGTACATGATAGCGGAATAAGCAGCACCAACAGTGGGAGTAGTAAAGTTGGAGACAGTAGTGTGGGCCCACAGAGCCCAAATGTTGTATGTAGTCGACGTACACAGAATGCGAGAGGTAACAATAGTGATCAGATCACTTATATGGTATGTTGATGATGAACTAGTCCGATGAGGTCCCGTAAGCGATGTAGGTCAGTGAGTGAAGTATGAGGAAACGGGTGGGAAATACTTAAGAATAGTGGTATGTCACTAGTCAGATATGTAGGCGTGTTCATGCGTGAGCCGATATATGCACAGAACTTGTAAATGTGGTGTCAATCAACTTGCCAATGTGTTAGGGGCGGTGACTTTATTGAGTGGCGAGTCACATCCGCCACGTCGCAGTGTTGCTAAACAGACATTTGTGGCTTTTTGTAGGGAAAACGCTTGCCAGACGAAGACCCACCACGTCCTGGAACACTGCCGGCTGTTGATATACATTGGCAAGATGGTATCTGACCGATTACCCTCGAGGATATTCGCAGTCATGCAGCGCCAATTTGTTTCCTATGGCTGTGTAGTCGCCTTCGGAGTCCATTACAAGTGGTTGGAGCTGTTAAAGTCGGACGACTCAGGTGACTTGTATTGAATTGATCAGTTTCCTAGGTTCTTTAGTGTGTCATGATTATGAAGTGCGGGTTTTTCTTTGTTCTTTATTGAATCCGTGTCCATGGGAGCGTGGCAGGTACGTCTTCAGCGGTGTTCGGTGCAGGTAATGTTATCCAGTAGAACAAGGGTGAGAAGAAAAACGGACCGAGCAAACTGCCAACAAAATTGAACAGGACTATGTTATTGTATAAATATAAAATTTATGGTAAAGTTGTGCTGGCTAAAATCAATGGAGTGACCGATGAGCTGATGCTAGTGGTACCTATACCGCCAAAGAATAGTTGCGATATGAGCGAAGAGAGACGCCAAACAAAAGAGGAAGACGTTAATGTGAGCTGAGATGCATGATAGTGGAGCCGAGAGGCAAAAGTCAATCAGAGACCAGAAATTCGGATTTCGGTAGGCGTTACCAAGCATAGAGATAATTATTCAGACAAAGAAGAGTATCATAAGGTTGTAACTTATACCAATGAGAACTTGAGTCGATGTCAGCCGGTGCTCAAACTAAGAGAGGCCTTGGCTTGAGACCTATGGGCATTTGGAGCCTCATAGGACTGACTTGGCCAAAATGTTTTGGAATGAGACGCACAGAAGGAATGGTAACCAAAAGAGACCTGGGATGTTGCGCTGATGCTAGTGATAACTATACCGCCATTGGACTGTAGCGATATAGACCAGAAGAGAGGCAAAACACGAGCGGGGACGTAATTGTGCGCTGAGAAGCATGAGAATGGAGCCGAGAGGCAAACCTCAACCAGGGACCTGAGATTGCAATTTCCGTAGAACAACCAAGCATGCAGATAATGTGTCATACGGAGGCGAGCACATAAGGCAGTTATTTATACCAAGGAGAAAATTAATCGGTGGCAGCCGATCCTCAAAAGAAGAGAGGCCTTGGTTTGATGCATATGGGCATTTGGGGACTGAGAGGCTGAAGTAGTCGAAGAAGTTTAAAACTGAGTACCACAGTAGCAAAGGGAATCAAAAGAAGCTTAAGATGTTGCGCTGACGCTAGTGATAACTATAACGCCATTAAACCGATGCGATATGGACCAAAGGAGAGGCCAAACAAGATAGGGGAACGTAATTGTGAGCTGAGATGCATGAGAATGGAGCCGAGAGGCAAAAATCAATCAGAGACCTGAAATTGCATTTGCAGGGGACCAAGCATACAGGTATTCAGCCAGATGGAGGCCAATATCATGAGGCTGTTTCTTATGCCAATGAGAACTGTAATCGATGCTCAAAGGAAGAGAAGCCATTGTTTAAGACCTATAGGCATTTGGAGCCGGAGGCCGGTGCTGTCCAGGAGGTTTAAGAGTGCGTGGCGCAGTAGGAATGTGGATCAAATGTGGCGTAGTATGTTGTGCTGACGCTATGGGAACCTAAACCACCATTGAACCGATGCGATATAGACCAGGAAAGAGGCCAAACAAGAGAGGGGTACGTAATTGTAATCTGAGAAGCATAAGAGTGGAGCCGAGAGGCAAAATTCAACCAGGGACCTGAAATTTCAATTTTTGTAGAAGGACCAAGCATGCAGGTAATGTACCAGACTGAGGGGAGTACAAGAGGCAGTTAATTATACAGATGAGAACATTTGCCGACGGCAGCCGATGTTTGAATGAGAGAGGCCTTGAATTGAGACCGATGGGTATTAGGAGCCTGAGAGGCCGGACAAGTCCAGTAGGTTTAATAATGAGTGTCACAGTAGCAAAGAGACTCAAACGGGGGCTAGTAAGTTGCGCTGGCGTTAGAGGTACCTATACCGTCATTGAACGGATGCGATATGGACCAAAAGAAAGGGAGACGATACTTGTGAGCTGAGAAGAATGATAGTGGAACCGAGAGGCAGAAGTCAATCAGAGACCTGAAATTGCAATTTGCAGGGGTCCAAGCATATTATAATGTATCAGATGGAGGCGAGTATTTGAGGCCGTTTTTTATGCCAATGAAAACTTGAATCGATGTTGAAAGGAAGAGAAGCCTTGGATTGAGACCCATAGGCATTTGGAGCCTGAGAGGCCGGACAAGTCCAAAAGGTTTAAGAGTGAGAGCCACAGCAGCAAGAACATATTTATTTATTTTTTTATTTATTTATTTTTATAGCGACTTCTGGGATTAGGCATACAGATAATGAATCAGACGGAGACGAAAATCATGAGGCCGTTACCTATACCATTGAGAACCTTAATCGATGGCAGCCGATCCTCAGAGGAAAAGAGGCCTTGGCTTGAGACCTATAGGCATTTGGAGCCTGAGAGGCCGGGGTAGTCCAATAAGATTAACGATGAGTGCCATAGTTGCAAAAAGAATCACACGGGAGCTAGTAATTCGCGTTGGCGTTAGAGGCACCTATACCACCATTGAACCGATGCGATATGGACCAAAGGAGAGGCCAAACAAGATAGGGGAACGTAATTGTGAGCTGAGATGCATGAGAATGGAGCCGAGAGGCAAAAATCAATCAGAGACCTGAAATTGCATTTGCAGGGGACCAAGCATACAGGTATTCAGCCAGACGGAGGCCAATATCATGAGGCTGTTTCTTATGCCAATGAGAACTGTAATCGATGCTCAAAGGAAGAGAAGCCATTGTTTAAGACCTATAGGCATTTGGAGCCGGAGGCCGGTGCTGTCCAGGAGGTTTAAGAGTGCGTGGCGCAGTAGGAATGTGGATCAAATGTGGCGTAGTATGTTGTGCTGACGCTATGGGAACCTAAACCACCATTGAACCGATGCGATATAGACCAGGAAAGAGACCAAACAAGAGAGGGGACATAATTGTGATCTGAGAAGCATAAGAGTGGAGCCGAGAGGCAAAATTCAACCAGGGACCTGAAATTTCAATTTCGGCAGTAGGGCAAAGCATGCAGGTAAGTACAAGACGGAGTCAAGTAAGTGAGGCAGTTACTTATACAAATGCGAACGTTTGCCGACGGTAGCCGATGTTTGAATGAGAGAGGTCTTGTTTTGAGACCAATAGGTATTAGGAGCCTGAGAGGCCGGACAAGTCCAGTAGGTTTAATAATGAGTGTCACAGTAGCAAAGAGACTCAAACGGGGGCTAGTAAGTTGCGCTGGCGTTAGAGGTACCTATACCGTCACTGAACCGATGCGATATGGACCAAAAGAGAGGCCAAAAAAGGGAGGGGGACGATGCTTTTGAGCTGAGAAGAATGATAGTGGAGCCGTGAGGCGAGATTAATCTGGGACATGCTCTTTCGATTTAGGTAGAGGGATCAAGTGTACAGATAATGAATCAGACGGAGACGAGAATCATGAGGCCGTTACTTATACCGTTAACAACCTTAATCGATGGCAGCCGATCCTCCGAGGAAAAGAGGCCTTGGCTTGAGACCTATAGTCATTTGGAGCCTGAGAGGCCGGAGTAGTCCAATGGGTTTAACGATGAGTGCCATAGTAGTAAGAGAATCACACGGGTGCTAGTAAGTTGCGTTGACGTTAGAGGCACCTATACCACCATTGAACCGATGCGATATGGACCAAAAGAGAGGCCAAACAAGATAGTGGAACGTAATTGTGAGCTGAGATGCATGATAGTGGAGCCGAGAGGCAAAAGTCAATCAGAGACCTGAAATTGCATTTGCAGTGGTCCAAGCATATTATAATGTATCATACGAAGGCGAGTACATAAGGCTGTTTTTTATGCCAAGGTTTAGGGCCTCCGTCGGAGGCCAAACACCGAAAGGACGTTACATCCCTCCATTGGTTGCTTGCTGCTGGCCCGGATTCCTTCCCGTCTGCACTATTTAAGGATGGAGGTGAGGTCCTCTGCAATGCACTGAGCTCCCATTCGAACGTATCTGGAAGGAAGAGTGTGTCACGGCCAATTGGAGTGAATCGATTATAGTAGCAATATATAAGGAGGTCAAGCGCACAGTGCGTTCTAATCACAAGGGTATTAGCCTAACGTCAGTTGTGAGGAACTTACTGGTGTCGATTCTCATTCGTCACGTCACCGTGGAACGGGAATTTCGGGTATGGAAGCAGCACGCAGGTTTCCGGCCAGGGCGTGTCTGTATAGACCATATATTTCCCCTGCTGTAGGTGCTAGTGCAATGTGTTCGAACCCGTCGCTTGAGGCCTTCTGTTCAAAATAATCGCACAGAAGTGTTCCCACGTAATATGTGAACCTCCTTTGTGCTCCATACTCAAACACTACAGGTCGCATCATGGGTTACGGTGGCCTATCGGATAGCTTTCCGACCACAAGTGGCGTTCATCAGGGTTGTCCGATTTCCCCAGTTCTTTCAACTTCGTAGTGGATTCTATCATGCGTTGTTCCCTTGCAGAATCTCACGATTTGGGTGTAGAAGTGCTTCCTAGTAAAACATTTGTATATCTGGTTTATGCGGACGATATCATCTTGCTTCTCGACAAAATTGCAGCGGCACCATCAACTTTGAATAGACTGTCCAGAGTGCTCCCATTATTTGGTATGCGCTTGGCAGCTTCAAAGAGCAAACTGTTGCCATAAGAACACCAGCCACTTTACGCTCCCTTGTCCCTGGCCACCGCGGAACTCCAGATGGTTAATCAGTTCACTTATCTGGGCCTCTGCATCAGCAACGATGCGCATGGAAACTGACGTCAGCTCACGCGTTGACAGACAGCCATTTCTAATCCGACCTGTACCGCTTGTCAAGTTTGGGAACTGTCACAGATTAAGGCAATACGCTTAGCATAATGAAACTCAGTAAGTCCTTCTCCTGTGAGCTGATCTGCACCTTCTAAGTCGCCTCCTGTGAACGTGATTTCCTTGACTTCGTCGATAGTTAGGTTGAAGGGGAAAGGTGACAGCTGGGCACCTTGCCTCACACCACTAGAGATAGTAAAGAGCGACGACTTCTTGCCTTAAGCCCTCACAAGGACTGACCTACGCGCGTTTAAGGCTCAGATACTATTTAGATATTTCTCAGATGGCTAGACGATCAAGAAATTGGTTTACCAAAGGCTCATAGAATTGCGTTCGCAACCCTTGCCTGCATCCGGGATGCAGTTTGTAAAGCCGTAGGCGGTGACGACAAACAAGGTACGCTTAAGTGCTGCACGCCTGCTTACCTTACCTTGACCGCGTAGTCGGGTTGTACATAGCCGACTGTTGACTTGGAGCCAGTCAACCGGAGCGGATTCCGTCTTGGCACCCAGTGCATCCGCATGACCACCTTGGATCTCCGGAAAGCCTCAAGTGGTATTTCCCGTTAAAGTTCTTCCTGGAGAGGCCATTCCGACGACCTGGCTAGGGACCTACAAGCTGGTCTCTGTAAGGCAACAGATCTTTACTCACAGGATTTCAAGAATACTGGCCAAACATGATTGCCGTCCGAGCTGCATCCAAGTTCGAACATTAAACGCTGCGGGGCTGAATAAAGAATCAGACAAAAATCCACCACGTTCTGGGAACACAGCTACCGCAACTTTAGCTGGAACCGGAAAACCCCAAACAACCCATCGGGCACCACGAAAAGGTTGTTGGGCAAGGCAGCGTAGTAGTGAGGTAATGCTGTGGAACCCTTTTCAGAAGGTGTATAGATATGCTAATGCGCGATAGAATTACGTTTCTCTACATTCCTTAAGGATATCAGGTAAGTGAACACGTCATCACTGTTTTAAAGATTGTACGACGTTTCCCTGTCACCTAATTCCTGTCTTCGTAAGATTCAAGGTTTCACTTTGGAATACCGGAGGCCTTCTTTCCCATACGTGCACAAGAAAGCAGAAAACCCTTAGGGTGTTGCGGTCGAATTCTTCCGATTACAGCTCACGTAACGCAAACACACCACATACTCATTCTTGCCGCTGTGTTGCGTAGCAGCCTCCACCGACATTACCACCATTCGTAACTCGCCGGAGCATGAGAACACGAAGTGTACTTCGTGCGTTCCTTTATCCTTACACAGAAAGTGTAACAATGACCAGGTTCAGCGCTTGCAGCAGTCTTACCTAGCGTCCACAGTCTTACCCATCGTCTACAGTCACACTGAGGCCACAGATGTTCACGGGCAAGCGCATTAAATGTATACACACTCCTTTCAGCCCGCGTAACATGCCACGCCCTCGCCCATGTCGCCGTGTTGTGTAACATTCTCCGCCAACGTCGCCACCAGCCGTATGGTCTGTCATCAGGATAACACGTAAGTATTGTTTTCATTCATTTACCTAGCAACAGAAACCGTAACAATTCCCGGAATTGTTGGATATCGCTGCATATACTAAAAAAATTACATAAATTTTAGTGTATCATAGGCATCGTTGTGAGCCACCAGCCTGTGTTAGTGCTTCTTGATTTATTGCTGTCTCTCTGTTTGGCTGCCTCTTGTCCACTGCCCGTTTTTCCCATGGTTTCCACGGTTACATCCGCCAAAACAAAGTTTATCCACTGGGACTGGTCGACCCATCCTCAGTGGCCGGCTGATATAAACGCTTGATCCTTTCTCTGGCCGATGAAGAACCCACACATCGTACCAAATGGAGCTCTTTCCGCCATTCTGGAGACGCAAACTTTACGGGGCCTAAACAGCTGGGTTTAGCTCGCTTCATACTCCCAGTAAAACAAGTTACTCACCTAGAATAATATATTTACATGGATCCCCCGTTCCACAACCCAAGACAAACAATTCTGGCGCGATTACCTTTATTACCTCAAACATCCCGATTCTCCAGTCACCTGGAGCTTTTCTGACGTCATTTCACGGACAGCGTTGCGCTCGTATAAGTGGCTTTTCCGATAGCCTTCCATAGAGTTTTCACTTGGCCATAGAGGCGATCGCACTCGCATTTGAAGTATTTCCGAATCCACTTTGCGGAGAATGGCATTTTCGCCTGTTATGGACATATTCAGCCACAAGAAACAACTGCACTCACCGTCCCCATGACATGTCCAGCGTGGACAGCTGGACACGGTTTGCGAGCAGAACCAGAATATAATAGAAAAAGCCGGCCTCTATTAACAATGTGTTTATTCACCTACATCATTATCATTCAACTCTTCGAATCTTTTGCATCATTGACCGGCTTCAACGACTACTGCCGGTTTGTTACTAAGCTATTCGGCCAACCAAGGAAGAATTTCGGCTGTCAACCGACTACAAATAATAGAGTGCAAAATCGGTCTATACGTTGCATAGATGACTAGCCCTACGGTTCAACCGAGGCTACGGCAGTGTTCCAGGACGTGGTGGGTTTTCGCCTGGCAAGCGTTCTCCCTATAAAAAGCCACAAATGTCCGCTTAAAAACACTGCAACGTGGCGGATGTGACTCGCCACAAAATAAAGTCACAGATAAGCATTTCACGCTGACGCTGTCCTCAGCCTTCTACATCCAACCTGTGCAGCTGATTTCACTATGAAGAATGCTTTGATGGAACACAGATCATCCCGACTTCGTACTGGTCATTGATTGGGCTCCTGTGCTCATGGATCACTACATGGCGAAATTACCCCCAACTTGTATCGACTGATTTTGCGCGCCACAGCGTCATCATGTTCCTTGGACGGACTATTACCTGACAATTTTCTCACCCGTATGGACTAGATCATTTCGTTTATACCTTTCATTAAAACGAAATGCTTTAGCATTCTAAAGAAGCTATGCTTGTGTGCATATTTGATCACGCCTTTGCAGGTGTGTCTCGTTTTACCGAGAATATACCATTTATTTATTTATTTATTTACCCAGCGTCCGCCGTACCACTGCAGCCTCCGCTTTATACAGGCAAGTGACTTCAATATATATACTCGGATTTCATAGCACCTGTCACTTTTGGCGTCGCTGTGTTATGAGTTTTCACGGCTTCATGATAGTAAGTCGTTATTGCACGCGAAGTTCCAAAAGCTAACTAGTTGCCATTATCCATGTCTGCTTGAACGACATGCTGCCCTTTTTGGGGCCACCAGCTGTGCTATAGCCTTGCTTGTCCCGCTCTGTAAGCACCACGTAAACACCGGACGGCCTTCAACGGTTGGAGCACTAGGACATAAGTGCCGTGAGTGGATCCGTAATCGTCTAGCAAATAAAGTACTGCATAGTCCACGTGGATACTGTGTGCAAATGCCGGAGTAACCTTTCCCCGAATGTTTAGACTACAAAGCAGCTGCAATCCCACTATTTCGCTTCACTAACCAACTCCAGTTACAACTTATCACTCATAGGACAATGCACTGGGCATTACTACACATAGTTGAAACGGAGCCACTCAACAGGAGATAACCGATGCATCAACCGGTAAGTTACATTTACCTACGCTGCAGTGACTCAATACTGCAAACGGAAACAAAATTCTATTCTTTTGACTTCTAGCATTGCATATTAACCTTGACCAACGATAAAAGAGGAATGCGGTGCCAGTCTCACAACAACCGGTAAGCACGTTGTTTACTGCTTTCAGTTTTGTTTCCAGCCTGCGGCTGCTCTTGTGCACTATCCAATCCGCTTGTCCGCAAACCACTGCATTACAGTGGTCCTGACGTGGCAGAAATATCCCCCACACCATTTACGAAGCGAACTTCCAGACCCGATAAGTGACCATGCCAGACCAGCACTTTGGCAGTGGTGGAATTAATAGCATCGACGGTGCAGTCGCCCGTACTCACCCTTATCTACCATAGAAAGGTGGCACGGCAATGAAACATTATCAAACTTTCATTACCGAACTACAGGGTTTCATATTTCTTGGTAATTTTGTCGAAGACATGGATGACATGAACGATACACTCTACTCGCGGGAGGTGCGCTACGTCGCTTCCATGTGATTAAGTAAGTCAACCCCGCTTTACATCCATGCCTATTACCTTCATTTGTGTGTACTGAACACATTTCCGTTAACCATTCCTCAGTGTTCGCGCATTGTGGGTCAAGAGGGCCTCACACGCTCCCCATGATGACGTGAATATTCAGATTGGGTACAAGGATCAGCTTTCCAGTTGTGTCTCTTTTCGTGACCATTTCGATATTGCCACCATTACCCCGCATAATGCTTTCAACGCAGTTGCATACAATGACGGAAACAAACGAAAAGCCATGTGACACCCTTCCAGTTGTGCCAGTAGCGTCAAAAGAGCCAATTACTTACGTGCCTTTTGTCGCAATTCCTAAGGCTACCACTGCGGCTTCAATCGTAGCCACAATAATGCCTGCTATGCGACCTATAAGCAGTGCATAACCACTGTTTATGGAGGCGCGCTCTGCTTATAGAGCAGTCTGCTTTCCTGCCGATTATGATGCTACCAACCTGAGACCTATATCCACTCATGCACTATCAGTCGTGAAGGCGTGCGAGACCACTCGTGGCCAATTCCCCAGTGGTATAACAGATGTCGCTGCCATGGGCAAAGTTAAAACCATTCCTTGGGGCGTCCAGATGCATTCTTATTTGAGTTGTTAGCAGTGCTTACTATACCACAGCTGCGGGGACATTCTGGGCTTAGTAACAACCCGTATTTATGAACTTTGGTACCAACAATGGCGAATATGCTATGTCCGATATCAACACCAATACTCTGCGACCAATATAGCACTACTAAAAACAAGCATTCAAGACATGCGCAGCAAGTATGTGAGGCTTCCCTTGTGCCTATATTGGTGCAGGTATCATGAAACCCACTTAGGATAGCTGAAGGCCGTTGACCTATGCTCCTGGCGCCGATAACACATGTCGCTGTTGGCTATAATTAGGTTTCCCTGTGGAACATACATAGGCTTACTAAGCGCCAGTGCTTTACCGCAGTGAAGCCGAAAATGTATACCTGTTTAATGACCTTTAGGACACCGCTGGCATGGCACCTAGCATACTTTTCCATGCACCGCTCATGCAAACAATCGCGGCCAACAGTGGTGTCCGGTTAAGGGAAAAACAAATGCCACCTGTGAGACAACCATATGGTCTTATTAGGCACCAGTCACCTTCGCAGGAACATAACGCTGCATAAACTCCTGCGCATATATGTAGGCTACTTGTATGAAAGCATGTCCATGATGTTCATTAAGGTTCTTCATTCTTCTTTTGCCATCCTATTATTACCTATGCTTCATATAACTTCCTCATATACTGCACCTGATAAATTTTCCTTAGTATTATACATAAGAACAGTATTAGCTTAAGCAAGAAATGTGGAACCTACTTATTCTGCTCCTGACACATTGCTATGACACATTGTTGGATAGCCGAACAACCTCCGCGTGGTGCCAGCTGGTGGGTTCGGATTTAACCCGTTCCAGCAAACAGTTCGGCGGCAGTGTTCCAGGACGTGGCGGGTTTTCGCCTGGCAAGCGTTCTCCCTATAAAAAGCCACAAATGTCTGCCTAACAACACTGCGACGTGGCGTATGTGACTCTCCACAAACTAAAGTCACTGGCCGGTGGACATTCGGAAAATGCTGCCCAACCTACGAAAATCAATCGCTTGTTCTCACACTCCCGACGATAACTGTAACGGTTCCGTCAGAGCAGGTTTGAAATGCCGAGAGACGATCAGGCTGAAATGGAGCGCACAGTAAACGCACACGACAGTAACTCGACTAGTCTATGAATGCGTTAACACATGCAACCGGATGAGGAAGGAGCGTCACGATATCCAGCGAACGCAGCACGAAGAGATGCAACCAATCGGGCAGTCACCGACCACGGAAGGAAGAACACGATGGAAAGCAGCAACGTGTATATCCGACAACTAAAAACGAAGGTACAATCAAAACAAAACGCAAGTCTTTCAAAAATGGTATAAAAGGTCCGTAGGTGCGTCAACTGGGAAATATGTTCATAACGATTCATTCATTGTTCAACGTGTTCGAGTCTGAAAAAGGAAGGAAGAAAGAGAATTAAAAGTGGCGGTTCGTTTAAAGTCCCATTACAGTTTCGGTTTCGTTACACTGCCCCCTCCTGCACTGGGCACTGCCCTCAGTGTCTCCGTGTCTGCTGCCCTAGCCATCCCGCCTTCGGGTGGTATCTCTACGGTTCCTTCCACTATAGGCAGGCATCCCGGGGGAAATATTCCGTCTGATGGTGCAGAGTTCGATGACGAAGTAGCTGGTTTCAATTGATTATAATGAACAGTTAAAACGTCTGATCTCGGCTCATTGACACTCCGAATTACATATACCGTGGGGGAACGGATAAACACAATTTCGTAAGGGCCTTGCCATTGGCGATGAAATTTACTGGACGCCCCTGCAGGAGGCTTCGGTCGGTGCAGCCACACATGATCTCCTACGTGGTATTCTGGCCCGAGACAGCGCTGGTCGTAACACTGTTTTTGACGGTTTTGCGCATTTCTCTTGTTTAGCTGGACGCTGAGGAACGCAGATCGAAGACGCTCCCGTAGATCGCGTACACAGTCCAAGAGAGAACAAGCCTCTAGCGGTGGGATCGGAGACATCAGTTCTACCGGCAACCGAAGCTCTTGACCGTGTGTCAGGTAAGCTGGAGAGTAGCCCGTGGTTACATGCACTGCCGCACGGTAAGCCATCATGCATTGTGGTAAAAGCTCCTCCCAACGATTCGTCTGTTGTCGTTCAATAAAAGTTTGGAGGATTCCTTTGATAGTTCGGTTCGTACGTTCTACCAGTTCGTTTCCCTGGGGGTGATAGGGTGTAGTCCGCGTCCTCCTGATAGAGAGCAGGCGACAAACTTCGCGCATCAGTCGGCTTTTGAAAGCAGCGCCCTGATCTGAATGAAGTGACAATGGGGCGCCACATCGAGCAACCCATTCGTTTACAAAAGCGGATGCGACCGTTGCTGCATCGGGTTGTTTGATTGGAACTGCTTCGCACCACTTCGTAAAGTAGTCGACGAGGACTAAAATGTGTCGATTCCCATTCGCCGTGATTGGGAGAGGGCCCATCATATCTACACCAATGCGTTGACCCGATGCGGTAGTGACCATGGGCATCAGAGGAGCTCGCGGTACGGTTGTAGGTGACTTCACAGAAGTACAAATGTCGCATTCGTTACAGAACTTGGTAACATCGGCGTGTATCCCCGGCCACCAGTAGCGTTGGAGTACAGCAGCTTCCGTCTTCCTCTGACCTGCGTGGCCTAACTCATTGTGAACTTTCTGTAAAACAGGTGGTATTCGCACCGTCGGCGTAATTAGTTTCGGACCAGACTTATCCAGCAAATACAAAACTCTACCGATGGCCTTCAAACTACCCCAATGTCCCCAGAGCGCACGTTTCTCCGCTGATCGAGATTGCATTTCGATCCCAGAAGGTGTTGACGATCCATCCAGTTGACGCATGTATATGTTGGAGACGTAAGGGTCATCAGGCTGGTCATTGGCCCATGCTTCATCCACCTCTAGATCATGTAAAACCGCGTTCACTTCGTCCGATGCAGGAAGTCTGGAAAGCGCGTCTGCATTGGCATGTCGTGCGCCGGGCCGGTATTCACATGTGAATTCGTACTCTTGTAACTGTTCTTGCCATCGCGCGACTTGTCCCTCAGGGACACGGAAGTTTCGAAGCCACTGAAGAGACTGGTGATCCGTTCGAACCAGAAACGGTTTTCCAATGAGGTATGGTCGAAAGTATCTGAGAAACTTGACCAAAGCCAGTAGCACGCGTCTGGTGGTGCTGTACCTGCGCTCCCGTTTATCTAGACGGCGACTAGCGTAAGCAATCACAACTTCGCCACTTGATGTTTTCTGTGACAAGACTGCTCCTATCGCGTCAGCACTGGCGTCTGTATCCAGCACGAATGGTCCCGCTGTATCAGAAACGTCAGGAGGGCCAAGAATTGGTGGTGATGATAGACATTCTTTCAGTTGTGTGAAAGCTCGATTACACTCATCGGTCCAAAGGAACTGTCGGCCATTTTCGGTCAGGCGATGTAGCGGAGCCGAGATGGTAGCGAAATTGCGAATAAACCTGCGATAATATGAGGCAAGTCCCAGGAAGCTTCGTAGATCCTCCACATTAGGAGGCCATGGCCACTATTGAACCTTTTCACACTTACCAGGGTCGGTGTTGATACCCTTTGGTGTGACGACATGACCCAAGAAAGTAACTTGGCTACTCAGGAAGCGGCACTTAGAACCTTTCAGCCTTAGTCCGGCTTGCCGTAGCCGTTGCAGGACAATGCGCAGTCGGTCATTATGTTCTTCGACGGAACTGCCATGGACTATAACATCGTCCAAGTAAATTAGGCATTCCTTCGGCACAAGCCCCTCCAAAACCTTTTGCATCAGCCGTTGAAACGTTGCGGGAGCGTTTGCCAACCCAAAAGGCATTGTCTCAAATTCATACAAACCCGATGGCACGATAAAAGCTGTCTTGCCTCCATCAGATGGGCGGACCTCCATCTGCCAGTACCCAGCGGCCAAGTCGAGGGTTGAAAACCAACGTGCACCATGGAGCGCATCGAAAGTAGCATCGACACGTGGCAGCGGAAAAGAATCCTTTCGGGTAACCTCGTTCAGTCTCCTGTAATTTACACAGAGTCGTAGAGATCCATCTTTCTGTTTAACTAGGACGATGGGAGAGGCCCATGGTGACGTTGACGGACGAATAACGTGCTTCTCCAACATGTCCTTAATCATATTATCGAGTTAAGGTTGGTAGTGTATGGGGACTGTCCGGGCCGGCTGGCGAATAGGGTGTTGGGTGCCCGTGTAAATTTCATGCTGAATTATGCTTGTATGTCCAAGCTTGTCATCACCAAATAAATCCTCAAACTCTCAGAGCAAAGAAAAAAGTTGCATCTTGTGTTTTAGAGGCGAAGTCGTATCATTATTTAAGGGATCGATTACGTCGGACATAAACGGTGAAGTTTCAGATGGTTTGAGCGAGAACGGACAGGAATGCAATGAACTCAGAGCGTCGCCTGTGCTGTTCCTTAACGGATCGTGTGTCAAAGTAGCGCTGGAGAGGTAAAGAGTACTCGCGTGTTGGCCCAAAAAATCCATTCCCAAGATGGCTTCCCATTTAAGGTTCCGCCAGACTAAAAACTCGTGAGTAGCTGTGGTTTTGCTCAAACGGACCCTGGCGATTAGGTAGGATACTACTGGTAGTTCAGACCCGTTAGCAGTAACTACACGTAGCCGTTTCATACGGAAGGCTCGGCGATCACCGAGAAGACTGGCTGCATCTAAGCGCAACAGAGAACATGATGCTCCAGTATCAATCAAAAACGCAAAACAGCATCGTTCAGGAACCCAACCGTGGTCAACGGACTAATTACCGCATTACAAACAAAAGCAGACATTAAGTGTTCAGACCTACCTCGGGGTCTACGCGGCCTGATCGGGGGATTGTGCCCGCAGTGTTGGGCACTCTTTCCAAACCGGTGGCAGTACCAGCAACTCGTGTTCGGCGGGTTCGGTGTAGGCGGAGTGGTTTTCGTAGTTTCGTGTATCTTCGTTGTGGTGGGACCAATCGCATGGCATTCACGAATTCCAAGGGACTCGGAAGTGCTGTCTAGTATTTCCATTGCCTCTTGTGCCCGCGCATCCTTCAGCAACTCTTCGAGGCGGCATGTTAGTCTGCGCACCAACTCGTTACGAAGCGAATTGTCGCGCAAGCCCATACAAAAACTTTTGCAAACACAATTCTCCCGTGCGGAAGACGAAAGTTCTGGGGAAGCTTTCAGTGCGAGGTCTCTAAGGGCACGTGAGAACACCTCCACCGTTTCGCCGGGCAACTGGTTGCGGGTAGTGAACCTCTCCTGGTAAATCACAGAAGGCTCTGATTTTACAAATAGACGGCGCAAAGCCTCCCATATCTCTAAGGAAGAAGACTTCGGAGTAATACCCGTTGAACGGATGAGGCGCAAAGCTTCGTCGCTCAGAAAGCTGAGGATAAAAATTCCGACATCTTTCTCTGGGATAGTGGATAAGTAGGCTAAGACCTGAAATTCCCAGTTTTCGAAGTCGTCGTCCGGCTGAAAAACTGACGGCTGCCGGGGCTTTGGACGAAAACCATGTGAACATTCGTGTGTAAAACAGCGAACATTAGATTTTACTTCGGGTGGGCTGAACTCTTGGTTGTCCATTTGTTTATGATCCCACCTCTGACACCAAATTGTAACGGTTCCGTCAGAGCAGGTTTGAAATGCCGAGAGACGATCAGGCTGAAATGGAGCGCACAGTAAACGCACACGACAGTAACTCGACTAGTCTATGAATGCGTTAACACATGCAACCGGATGAGGAAGGAGCGTCACGATATCCAGCGAACGCAGCACGAAGAGATGCAACCAATCGGGCAGTCACCGACCACGGAAGGAAGAACACGATGGGAAGCAGCAACGTGTATATCCGACAACTAAAAACGAAGGTACAATCAAAACAAAACGCAAGTCTTTCAAAAATGGTATAAAAGGTCCGTAGGTGCGTCAACTGGGAAATATGTTCATAACGATTCATTCATTGTTCAACGTGTTCGAGTCTGAAAAAGGAAGGAAGAAAGAGAATTAAAAGTGGCGGTTCGTTTAAAGTCCCATTACAGTTTCGGTTTCGTTACATAACAAACGGTCAAAAATTCTGCTGCGCATTCAAAAGCACAAGCTACATTCCTACACACTTACTACGTATATACACCCATATATATATATATATATATATATATATATATGGTTATGCCAAACATGTCCGTTTGTACAATTTGATCACACTGTTTTAGCTAAATATGATCATGCCTGTAATGGTGTGCCTCGCATTGGCGGGAATAAAAATTTATTTATTTATAACTACAGATACTGGTTAAACTCCACGAAAACTGGCAGGCAACTAATTAATCTTTTACTCAATTACGTATGGATAATCTCACATATATCTCTAAAAGGAAAAGAACATAGATTTTGGTCCATTGGCGTCCACTTGTGGCGAATTACCTCGGGCAGTTAAAGCGGGAGATAACAACCTCCTGTCCTCTATAATCGCATGGTGCTGATGATCAGTGCTACCAAGCTACATGTACAAATGTCCTTCTACATAAGCATATAAGCACGCATAGATTGAAGGAGCAATTCTATTTCTAATCACGTTTAATTTGCAAAATTAGAAATGCATATATTTGTAAATATACATGCATTCAATTTCAGACAGCATTATGTATACATAAATGTACGCATTGTTAACCTCAATCCCATATATATATAGCACGGTTCATCAAGTATTTATGCACGCCATGAAAGCTCATTCCAACGTTATGGGCATTAAGGCACCACACATTGACCGGAGACCGACATGCCTCTTTAATTCCCATTCACCTTAGACCACTTAACTTACTGTTTTGACACTTCCGCTTTACTTTTACCTTACAAATAAGCATTCCGTAACAAATCATTTATGTAAATATGTATGTACATATTGCAGTGTTACTTGCCTATTTGTTCCACATCCGTTTGCCTCATATCCGGAGCTCGCTCCCTTCGTACAATGTTCATACTCTCGGATTGTTTGCGTCACAGCTCAGCTGGTTTGTTGACCTATTATATGCCACCGTAGGATCCACTAGTAACTGAAGTCTTAATCCGAACTCTATTGCTGGCCATTCATCTCTCTCCTAGCGCGCCGTTATCCGTCGTTCATCTTACTCGCGTCAACTCCTCCTGGCAATAGCTAGTCATCGTCCGCTACTTGTAGCTTGCAAGTAGCCACTCCTTGAATCTCCAGCCTTCATTTTCTTCTGTCGTCTGTCTCTCTAAACTTTGCTCGCATGTTGATTTCTTCATCGAAACTGTAGGTATCCAGTAGTGGTCAAACGTCTTAATGACATGGCTACACCAGCCACTGATACATTCTTTTCTAGCGCCACCATCTATGCTTAGCAACAGCTAGTCGCCATAGCTTCCATTTAACTCTGCGGATATCCGGAGCTCGGTTGGAGTCGCTCCTTTCTTACAATGTTCATTCTCTTGGATTGTTTGCGTCACAGCTCAGATGGTTTGTTGACCTATTATGTGCCACCGTAGGATCCACTAGTAACTGAAGGCTTAATCCGAACTCTATTGCTGGTCACTCTTTTCTCTCCTAGCGCGCCGTTATTTGTCGTTCGTCCTACTCGCATCAACTCTTCTTGATAGCAGCTAGTCATTGTTGGCTCCATGTAGCTTGCAAGGAGCCACTCCCTGACTCTCCAGCCTTCATTTTCCTCTGACGTCTGTCTCTCTAAGCTTCGCTCGCATGTTGATTTCTTCATCGAAACTGTAGGTATCCAGTAGTGATCAAACGTCTTAATGATATGGCTACACCAGCCACTGATACATTCTTTTCTAGAGTTTCTATCTCTGCTTAGCAGCAGCTTGTCGCCATAGCTTCCATTTAACTTTGCGGATATCCGGAGCTCGCTCCCTTCTTACAATGTTCATTCTCTCGGATTGGTTGCGTCACAGCTCAGCTGGTCTGTTGACCTATCACTTACCTTCACTGGCCTGTTGATACACTCAGCGAACCTGTAGGCATACACTATTGACCAAGCGTCTGATTGGAATGGCTACATCTGGCCACTGAGTCTCTCCTAGCGCCACCATCTGTCGGTCGTCGTAAATTCGGCATCTCTGTTCAGAAGTAGCTAGGGGCCATTGGCCCCATGCATATGCGATGATCCAGTGCTTGTTAGGAGCCACTCCGTATCTCAATAACCTTTATTCCTTTAGAATATCTGCATCCAATCCTTCCGCTGCCCTGCCACCAATTGATCTTTAGGACTCTCTCGCGGCAACCTATTTATTTTCGCTTATTATGCCCTCCCTCTCAGATTACGCTAACTACGTGCTGTTCATGCACCTGACAATCACTACCAATATTCTAACTCCCTTTGCTCTATCCCCACGCAATTATTGGCTCATACTAAACGGATACTTCGTACTTTACTTACTGGTACAACGCTCTTGTCTCTACGCAGGCGTTAGCAATCCACCCATACGGCTAATGATTCTATAGGATATTCAAAAGACATTTTCAGCATACTTATTGTTGCACAGTGTACATGCTTTTGTCTCAAGCCCAAATGTTGTAACACAAGACATTAACAATGTTCAACTCCATGCCTGTTCTTGCGGTCTTCTCTCGGTTGTCCCTCACTTTCCCTTTTCTCAGAGGTCCGGGACTTTTTGGAGATCTGGGATTGGACTGAGGAACAGTTTTGGCCCAAGACGGACGTAACAACCCACAAGGACTTACATGGAGCATGGTAGAACTCCGAAAGGACCGAACTACAATCACCATAACCCTTGTCCAGTATGGAGAACTGGACATATCCTCATACTCCCATACATTATACATCTGAAAAATCTGGACAGCGGAAAAGTTGAACTTTTGCTCACCTGGACCTACAACAAGAAGAATAATCGCGATGTCCCTCTCCTCCACCGACCTCAAAATCATGGCGACCCCGATCAAATTACCTGTCCAACTAACAGAGGAAATTAGAAGCCATTACTCTGCGAAAAACCGAAGGTAAAACCAGTCGTCAAGCGGCTTTGCCAGTTCAACATTAATGTTCAAAATGCTTTACGGCAGTGTTGCAGGACGTGGTGGGTTTTCGCCTGGCAAGCGTTCTCCCTATAAAAAGCCACAAATGTCTGTTTAACAACACTGCGACGTGGCGGATGTGACTCGCCACTGAATAAGGTCACTGCCACAACTACATACTGGCAAGTCGACTAGGCTCACACATCAACTCTTCCCGACACCGTTTCAACTACACACGATTGAACCCGATGTATCGTCGTGATACACATCTGTTTTCAAACCTTGATCATGCCTGAGTTGGTGTGTCTATGAAACTGAGAATAAACTATTTATTTATTTATTTATTTATTGTACTGTTCCAGTCATGGACCTATGAACGATGTTCTACTCTCACTGATACAGTTGCCATAAAATGTTTGTACAGTTGTACATATCTGATGATGCCTCCATTAGCGTGTCTCGCATAGTCGAGAATAAAATATTTATTTATTTATTATTTACATACGAATCTCACATCTATTTCCGTTTTTGTCCACCTATTTCCTGGAGTACGCAAACCTTGCTGCCTAGTGGTTACGCAAAAAAACGAAATCACGTTGGAGTGTGTGAGGCAAGCGAAATATGCATTTTCCAGTCACTTTACGTGTATCACTATTCGTACACTCCCTTAAAAAGGTTTTTTATTTTTCTGTTTAACAGAAGGCATTATTCACTTATCCAATGACCTAGGTCTAATTTCGGCTCGAGAGCGTCGGATTAATCGAAAACAGCTGATCGTAATTTGGGGGCGGTGCTGTTTGCTGTACTGGCTGCTAAGGAGGAATGTTATGAAATACGTTGTTAACGCTTGATAAAGTTTTCTTAAAGGCATATTGATTCGGGGCAACTGAAAATGGTGGTGCATTCTTTTACGATGTATGGAACGGTGTTTGTTTTAATGCGCAGGTGTTGGTTCGGTTTCGCTGCAAAGGCTGTGGATGGTACCAGTGCGTTCTGCGCTACTTTTCGCCAATATTATGAGGCATTTGATGAAGTCGAGGAAGATTTGCGGCGCTTTCAACTTCAGACGGCGACAAGTTTTACGAATATGACGTATGGACCGCTGTCTTATAAAAATAGGTCTGGTCAAGAACTACCCGAGGGGATGCGGTACAAATTGGTACAATATCGTGTCTATTGCAGCCGGAAAGGAGAAGGTGGCAGTCGGTATGTGTGAACGTTGTGTTGTGTGTAATTCATGTTGCATAGGCATGTCAGCCTCGATTGTAAGGTGAGCAAAACAATCAGTGCGAAGAGCATTTACTGTGAGATAGGCTCATATCGTTTGGAGCATAATTATAATTTTCACTTGGGGAATCCAGGTTTGTACGTGGGTAACCGGCGCCTGACTCCCGAGGCGGAGCGGCAGGTGTTGGATTTAATGCAGTCTTTCCGTAATGCCGGAGAGCTGCTAGGCTGTGTTAGAAATGTATAACGAACGATTGAACGGACAGGACCTCTTTTCAATCCGCCGTCGCTTAGGTGGGATATCTAAGGGGAACGATGTAAGCGCGATTGCGAAATTGTTGTGTAAGAATGGCGGTGTGCGTGTAGAAAGGGTTGGGTCGCAGGTTCGATGCGTATTTTTCATTCCTGCATCAATGACTTCCATGGTGGCCAAATACGGGGACGTGCGGCTTGCAGATGCCACGCATCAGGTGAACTGTGGTTGTTACAATCTTTGGCGCTGCATGGTAATTGACGGTTTCGGCGTAGGTCGCAGCGTGTTTTACGCTTTGATGCCCAACGAGACGGCAGGCAGTTACCTGGAGGTTGCTCGGGGGATGTCAGAAATGTTGCCCACCACTTTATCAGCGAAGACTATAGTCATGGATAGGTGCCTGGGGCAAATGAATGCACTTAAGTCGGTATATCCACGGACCATGACAGTATTGTGCCGATTCAATTTCCTGCGGGACGCTTCACGCAAATGCCAGTCTCTGTCAAAAGTGAAGAAGGCGAGCAGAGTTTGGCTGAAGTAGTGGATGCACAGCTTAGTGTACACAGAGACCGAATTACATGTTAAGATGCCGCTTAGAGCTAGAAGGGTTAGAAGCAAAGAGGTGCTCACACACCTCAGTCGGATATGGATGCCCTTCGTAGGAAGCTTGGCGTACCACAGATTGCACAAAATCCGCAAGTTGGGTGCGTTCACCAAAAACAGAGTGGAGAAGGAGAATAAGCACCTAAAGTGTGGTTTAAGCGAAAGTACATCGCTTTTGCAGGCAGTTGTACAGAGAGCACGCGGTGCCGATTCGCGTTGGGCCACGTCAGTAGCCAAATTGCGGATGTCGGAAGCACACACCATTCCGGGAACTGGGCAGGTAAAGGAGTATGTTTCTTGCCCTTCTGCTTATGCGGCTGGCATATTTATGCTACACCTTGCTTCAGAGACGGTCATATAAATACGACCTAACGGCACTGCGTATGAAGCATTAGGTAAGGGCGTGCGAAGGCACAACGTTGTTTTGCGTAATGAAATGAGCTGCGGTTGCTGATTCCTTAGTCAGTGAGATATGCCATGCGCACACACTGTGCGAGTTGATGGCATGTTAACCGCAGACATAACCCCCTTATGCACAGAAGCCGTTGGTCAATGCGGGTCCATCAGGTCCACATCCCTGATCGGGAAACCTTCTCTGCGGAACGTGCACCGTAGCCCTCTACATCTGTCCCCCGCTGGTGGTGTTAACGCATGAGGGGAAGTTGTCCCGTGCCAACCGACTGTTAGGTGATACCACCGTTGCCATGACCAGTCTGGGTGCAATGGCTTTCCTTGAGGCGGAGCAGTTCTACCGAAGCAGCCTGAATACGTTGCTTCGTAGGCAGAGTTTGGTGTCACTTGGAAATTGTCTTCCTGACAACGTCGCGCAGGCGGACGCCATACCACGACGTCACCGGCCCATGGCAACAAAAAGAAGCAGTCGCTGTCGCCTAGGGTGATGGAAGCCCCCAGCTGTCGACAGAAACGTACCTCCTGTACATCCGACGAATCCCGACTGTCACTTCCGTAGTGTACAAAACCGTGAATAAACGCGCCAGAGTAGGGCAGATGCAGCCTGCAACCTGCAAACAAAAACGAAAACGAGTGCATCGATTGCAAAACCGTGGATGGATCAAAAACCAGCGGAGACTTCGTTCACCGGGTTATGTGTTGCAAATGTAATCGACGGTTTCATCAGGTATGTGTGGTGTACGACGGAGACCAGGAGCACTATATGTGCATCATTTGCCTGTGCGTTCACCTTTTCTAACCAAATTTCCCTTCATGCATGCTCATGGGAGTGCCAAACCGGCCATTTATATGGCCACCCTCTTGGGCTGCAGCGGTATGCTTCCCCCGGATGGTAACCCACGCTGCTTGAAAGCTGCTGGGTACTGCTTGGAACATACTGCATGGCAGCCTAGTGGGTGGCTCTGCGAACGACCATTATGCCTTAATGTATATTTGTTTGACAACAGAACCCCATTCTCATTGGCAGTTCATATATATGGTATGCCAGGCGTACTGCCGCTAAACATGCTTGTTCATTCATCATGGCGTGAAAAAAGTAAGGGTAAGTCATTTTCGTCCAGTAGTAGGTATGCACACATAACAACGTTTTCAATTTGTATCCACATGTCCTTCCATGGCTCCTCGCAGGTGTCCGCACGAAACGCCCATAATGGCATCCTTCAACAGGTAGTTCAGTATTTATTTCCTACTTCTTTTGTCATTGTATGGAATATAGTCCGGACCTCATTGATCCACTGTGTGGACGCGACAAACCAATACTGTCATCAACAACTGCGTGAGCACTTTTCAAGGGCCTGAGCAACACTTCCGCTGCGTAACGTTCCTTCTTACCATGGTATTACATTGACGCTGTATTGCGGTGACACATTTTGTGGAGCCGGCAACATCCGTTTGGTAGCGGCCAGCTTGTGTGCGTAGTTCGTTACCTCTTTTGCATATGGCAGCTTTGCCGTGACATCTTCTTTGGAGTCAGCAACCTCCAATACTTGAGAGCGGCCAGCTTATGTTAGTAGTCAGTTAGCTCTATTGCATATGGTAGCATGCCTGTGACATCTTAAGTGGAGTCGGCAAACATCCAACAATTACCGGTGTCCAGCCTATGAATATTCCTTCAGCTTTATTGTCACCAATTGAGCTTTAAGACTCTCTCGCAGCAACCTATTTATTTTCGCTTATTATGCCCCTCTCTCGGATTACACTAACTACGTGCTGTTCATGCACCTGACAATAACCACCAACATTCTAACTCTCTCTGCTCTATCCCCACGCAACTATCGACTCATATCAAATGGATACTCGTACCTTACTTACTGGTGCAACGCTCTTGTCCCTACGCAGGCGATAGCAATCCACCTATACGGCTAATGATTCTATAGGATACTCAAAAGACATTTTCAGCATAAGTATTGTTGCACAGTGTACATGCTTTTGTCTCCAGCCCAAATGTTATAACACAAGACACTAACAATATTCAATTCCATGCCTGTTCTTGCGGTCTTCTCTCGGCTGTCTCCCACTTTCCCTTTTCTCTGAGGTCCGGGACATCTTGGAGATCTGGGATTGGACTGAGGAACAATTTTGCCCAAGACGGACGGAACAACCCACAAGGACCGACATGGAGGATAGTAAAACTCCGCAAGGACCAACCTACAATCATCATAACCCTTGTCCAGTATGGAGAACTGGACACATCCTCATACTCCCATACATTATACATCTGAAAAATCTGAACAGCGGAAAAATTGAAACTTTTGCTCACCTGGACATACAACAAGAAGAAAAATCGCGATGTCCCTCTCCTCCAGCGACCCCAAAAAATCATGGCGACCCAGAGCAAAATACCCGTCCAACTAACAGAGGAAATTAGAAGCCATTACCCCGCGAAAAACCGAATGTGAAACCAGTCGTCAAGCGGCTTTGCCAGTTCAACATTAATGTTCAAAATGCTTTACGGCAGTGTTGCAGGACGTGGTGGGTTTTCGCCTGGCAAGCGTTCTCCCTATAAAAAGCCACATATGTCTGTTTAACAACACTGCGACGTGGCGGATGTGACTCGCCACTGAATAAGGTCACTGCCACAACTACATACTGGCAAGTCGACTAGATTCACATATCAACTCCTCTTGACACCGTTTCAACTATACACGATTGAACCCGGAGTATCGTCGTGATACACAACGGTTTTAAACCTGGATCATGCTTAAGTTGGTGCGTCTCTATGAAGCTGAGAATAAACTATCTATTTATTTATTTTACCACGAACATACCACCAATTTTCTACTATTGCTGTCACAGTTGCCATAAAATATTTGTACAGTTGTACATATCTGATCATGCCTCCATGGGCGTGCCTCGCATAGTCGAGAATAAAGTATTTATTTATTTATTTATATATGGTATCATCCCTTTGACATCGCACCAGGACTAACCCACATCAATTTTACCGCAGAAACTTTATTGCAAAAGCTGACTTCTCTACGCAAACACAGCTCGCCGGGTGTCGACACCATTCGTCCAGAGGCATTGGGAGCAGCAGCAAACCAAGTGGAAGGACGTTTAGCTCAGTTGTTCCAGCACTGCTTAGTCCAGAACCAAGTTTCCGCCATGTGGAAGCTTGGAATAATAAGCCCCATTCATAAAGGTGGAAGCAGAACTGATCCCTCCAACTACCGCCCAGTAACCCTTCTTCCTATACTCTCCGAGGTCATTAAACCCATAGTTGTCGATGCACTGGTGTGCTATCTGGAAAACTGAAACCTCATCACTCCTGAGCAGCAAAGTTTCCGTCGATAGCCGTCATGTACAACTAATTTATTAATTGCACGCCGTAGTTGGACCGAGGCAGCCGACGCTGGAGAAGGTGTTGATGTGAGCTACCTGGATTTTTCCAAGGCTTTCGATCGTCTAGACCATCGGATACTACTATCCAAGCTGCAGCATTACGGGATCGGAGACCCTCTTTTAAGCTGGACAGCTAACTTTTTATTTCAACAGCAATTAGTGGTCAGAGTTCGGAGCTCTTTATCGGACCCCATACAAGTGGAGTGTGGTGTGCCGCAAGGCTCGGTTCTAGGTCCACGTTTGTTTTTGGTGTTTATTAATGACCTTGCACAGGGAATCGCTTCAAACTTCCTAATGTTTGCCGACGATATCAAGATCTGGCGCAGGATCCAGGCGAACGCCGACCAACATGTGCTGCAAAGTGACTTAGATACAGTGTATCAATGGTCGACCCAAAACTTTTGCATTTCAACGTCAGTAAATGCAAGGTGCTTTCCATCCGACATAAAAGCAGCTACTCATACCAGCTCGGAACGGATGTACAGCAACAATCAACTCTCGAACGTGACTTGGGCGTCCTGGTTCAAGATGACTTGGGTTGCTCCAGGCAATCCGAAAAGGCCTCGAAGAATGGGAACCAACACGTCGGGCTGTTGAGGGGGGCGTTTGGACAAATAAACAGCTCCATCTTTCGACAAATGCTCAGTGCGTATGTTCGCCCGCATGTCGAATATGCAATTCAAGCCTGGCATCCATGGCTGAAACACGACCTTAATGCACTGGAGCAGCCACAACTCTGGGCATCTAAGAACGTAATTGGAATGCGAAACATTCCTACCAGGAGAGGCTGCAACAACTAGGATTGTTCAGCGGAAGCTACCGCAGACTACTAGGCGACCTGATTATGACATACTTGATTCTGCGAGACCCACATCACGTGTGCCGCCCTTTACTGCAACCCAGCAGCAATCAAACCTGAGGGGCCACTCATCAAACTCGCAGAACAATACAGTCGTTTGGAGTGCCGAAGAAATTTCTTTTCCATTCGTGTCTGTCACCTACGGAATGCTCTCCCAGGATCGGTCGTATCTGCACCGACACTAACAGTATTTAAAAGACGGTTGGACGATGCACTCATTCACTTACTCTTTGTTACTTAACACTAGGTCTCCATCCTACACCTGGTGTTTGCCATGGAATTATTTGTTGTTAACTGTTGGTGCTGTGAATCTAAGAGGATCACAGGACTGCAGCGAAGCAAACGATAAGGCCTTATTTTAGTATTTAAAGTATTTACTATTTTACTATCCTTATCCTCATTATTGTTATGTTGATATCCCCACCAACTATCCAACGGGACTTGCAAAGAGACGCTCCTTAACCCGTATAAATTCATTGTTCATTGTACCTTGTTCAATATTTGGCGTACGGAACCCATGATACTTGCCGGCCGCCAGATTATTTGAGTAGTCAGTCCATCCTATTGTATATGGTCGCATTCCTGGGATATTTTCTGTAAAGCCAGCAACATCCAATACTTGAGAGCGACCAGCTTATGTTAGTAGTCAGTTAGCTCTGTTGCATATGGTAGCACGGCTGCGACACCTTAACCAGCGCCCGGAACATCCAATACTTACCGGCTGCCAGATAATATGAGTAGTCTTTTAGCTCTGTTGCGTATGGCAGCATCCCGTTGGGCATATGAAGTGGAGTCGGGAACATCTAATACTTACCCGCCGCCAACTTATCTGAGTAGTCAGTCAGCTCTACTGTAAATGGTAGCATTGCTGTGACATCTTCTGTGAAGCCAGCAACCTCTGATACATAAGAAATGCCGGCTTCTTTTAATTCACCATTCGCTCCGATGCACATTGCAGCATGGCTGCAAGGCAACAAACGCAGCCGACAACATGTAATCATTGACCACCAGCTTACTTTAGTAGGTCGTTTCATGTAATACGTTTACTGAATCACATAAATGCCTCGTCATCTCCTTGTCGTCCGACAATAAGTCTTAGCTAACATATATAACTACTCATAGTCTGCCGCTTATATTTCGAACTAAAGCATTTTAAGACCTTATTCACACTCCGTCCTTTACCACCCGAATATATAACATGGCAAATCAAGAAACACACTGATTCTCTAACTTCCGCATATTATTTGCATACTTCAGTCTGTTTGACATCGTCTCACGCTACAGCAATAGCACAGTATCTTTTACTGCATAAAAATATTTTGTAACTATCCTAACCATTGAGTCTGCCATTATCGCCGGCGGAACTATTGCCGACTACAGGTTACACTTTTCTTATTTACGCTCATTCTTTGCCCTTACATGGTTGGCGGCATCCGGTTTCGGCTTTGCCTGTCAATGTGGTCAGCCACAGGACGCCTGCGCCTACAGAGGGACCATGGATGGCTTGCGCTGTACCACCCACAGCTCCATCCACACACCCCATACCCAGTGTAAACCCGAAGGAATAAGACCGGGAGGCATGCGGATGGAGCCACGTCTCATTAACTGAGCCGACCCACACTCCTTCACAGGCAAACACAAGCACCCTGTATTTGGGAATCAAGCGCACACAAGGCGGTGGCTGGACCGTAGTCCGCTCCACACCGAGTGCATGGAACCACTCTTTGATCCTAACACGGCCACAAGGACCGTGAACCCCGTCTCCTCCAGCAACGGCAAACTGTCTCCTGGAGCCAGATGGACTAGGTTGTGGGTAATAGACAGGTAGGCACCTTGTCAACATGCACCTCAAGCGCAGCCACACAGGGATATCAAACAGCAGCCAATCACTTGAGCGAGAGATACAAAGAACATAACTCGATTAATACATAAGGAAACCGTGACATAAACCATAAGTTAATGAGCTTATGTAATAAGTTGATTACAAAGAAATCCTAGATAAGTTCACGAGGTCAGAAAATATATTTTGCGGAAATGCCACGAACACTCAAATGTTATGGAAATCGAATAAAATTGGCTTAAGCGAGGTGCACAAGTCAATGGAATAGGGTACAGGTAGACATTTATATGAGAAAGAAAAGCATTAAGGCAAAATTGAAAACCCACCACCTGAAATAAAGACACTTAGAATGCAAGCACGCGGTTAGTAAATCGAATGCAGCGTACCTACAAACGCTGCGCCAGTTCTGCCTACCATCTTTGCAGGACCCGTCGTCGCTTCGGTAGTAGTCCCGAGTGGCCTCGCTCATGGCTCACTGAGCCTGCCTGACTTAGGCACTCGCGACTGCATGCGCTACAGCACCATGCGCTCCATGTCAATGGAGTATAACCCATCGCCGCCTGCCGCTTCCGCAATTGCCGCTTCTTCTCTGCATGTATGAGGACTTTTTCCGCACTTCGGCAACTGCCTTCGTGATTAGATCGCACCATGCATACCTATCAACCGCTTTCGATTCCCGTAATCTGCAATCAAGATTAGAACACGTGGGGCTCAGTTTAATCATGTCCTGGTAACGTAACTTTGGTTTCGCCACGTGCCGTTTCCCAATACTCAGCTGAGCATATAATAGCTGCTTCGGATTCCGCGTCGAATCCGTACGGCTCAAATGACCGATCCGCTTCAGGTGTCTCAATAAAAGTATGTAGTCAACTGCATACATCCCACTTCGGTGCAACACTTCCGTGTCTGCATCTCCGTCGCCCCAGCCGATGCGCAAAATCCGTCGCACACACTGCTGATGAAACCGCTCGAGTTATCGCACGTCCCCCCGGTACATCGTCCACGTTTCACTGCCGTATAGAAGAACGGACAGCACCATGGATTTGTACACCACCAGCTTCGTGCAAATTGTAAGCTGATGGTTGTTCCACACTCGGTACTCAAGCTTCCCGAATGCCGCCGCTGCCTTCGACTTGCGGATACGCAACTCAGTGTGCAGCTGCTGATCGGTCGACATAACAATACCAAGGTAGCAAAAGCGGGAGATGGTTTGTACTACTTCGGCACCAATGTTGATTCGCGGCAATATTAAAGATTGCACCTCCGGTGAAGGCTGAAAGATATAGACGGTCATGCTTGTGTTGATGGTGAGCCCGAAATAGGACCGCTTTCGAAGCCAAAGCGTTAGTTATGTGCTGCAATTCATCCGCCCTGTGTGCAAACAACGCACAGTCGTCAGCAAACAGCGACATACAGATAGTTGTCTCACAGACTAGAGTTCTCGCACCGAAACGACGGATGTTCAGTAACCCACCATCAATACTGCGCTCTACACGAACACTGTAAGCACAAGCGGCATCAACAGCACAGGACAAGGTTGCATGAAGATATATGTTAAACAGGGCAGGAGCTAAGGCACAGCCTTGCTTCACACCAGAGACAACTGTAAAGTCATCCGAGGTCTCGCCACTCAGCTGCACCCTCGCTCGCATACCCCTGTGCAGGCATTCAGTTAAACTTACAAACTTACGCAAGCAACCAATCTTACCCAACACCAGCCACAATGCCTCGCGGTTCACCGTATCAACTGCTTTGGTAAATCAACAAAAAGCGAGTACAATGGCCCGTGTCGTTCTCTGCACTTCTCGCGCAACTGACGAGCCGCAAACACCATATCTGTAGTGCTGCGACCCGAACGGATTCCGCATTGCTCCTCCGCCACGTTAGGTTTCACAACCTGACTGACGAGGCGGTTGAGCAGGATTCGGGCAATTATCTTGCCCAAACAACTCGGCAAGTTGATGCCACGATAATTCGTGCAACATTGCTTGCTACCTTTGCTCTTGTACGGTGGTAGCACAAGGGCATCCTTCAGCCCAGGAGGCACCTCTTCCTCAATCCATACGCGTTGCACCAAGTGGTGCAGCGCAGTTAACTGCGCGGGTCCACCGTGTTTAAATAGTTCAGGCGGGATCTCGTCGGCTCCGGCACATTTGCCGTTTCGCAGCTGAACAAGTGCTTTCTGCGTCTCATCCAGTGTCGGCGTGTCCGCCAGATTCGCCTTCATATCGTGCTGCTTCAGGCCGTTCAATGTGGGCCAGTCGATCTCTGAACGGTTGTTCAAGAGACGGTCAAAGTGTTTTTGCCAGATCTGCATTATGTCTGCAGTCTGTGTGCTGGTGGCGCTTGAACTACCCTCGGTCAGCGTCCTCAGCGGCTCCGATCTCGGTATATACACCGCTTTCAAGGAGTCGAAAATTCCTTGTGTTGACGGCGTTAGGCGTAGCATTCAATCTGCTTCGCCTTCTCCGTCCACCATGCATTTTTAACGTGACGGAGCTCTCCGGTCAGTCGCCGTCGAAGTTTGCGAAACTGACTACTCTTTCCCAAGTCACTGAGGTCTGCAACATGTGCAGCAAATGCTGCATTCTTCTCTGACACCAATGCGCCAATCGCCATATTGTTGTCATCAAACCAATCAGGCCGCATACAGTTTGCGCGCCCGACGGTCTCCTCGGCGGCAGCTGTCACCTGGTCGCGAATGTGGTGCCACTGGTCGCCCACTGTGGCTATGCAGTCCACATCACCACACAGGCGTGCAGCCATCGCCTTCTCCAGCTCAGTACTTTCCGCCATAATACCGAGGGAGAGAATGATAAATTTACGCCGATTCACGGCGGGAGTGCAATACATAGATTTAAGAAAATATATGTACAGTTTGGTCCGCACCAACTTGTGAGCAGTGCCACACTCAGCTCCCCGCAGTACACGTGTCATGCGCACTTCACGCATATCGCGCTGACGTGGGTGCGTCCAAGTTGCCATCTCACTCGCACTCAGTGCAAACCGAGTGTTCGTGATCGTCAGGCCGTGAGTGGCACACAGTGAGAGCAGCCTGTCACCGTTCGCATTCGCTGAGCCAATGCCATGCGCACGGATAACATCTGTCCAAGCTGATGCAGCACGCCCAACGCGCGCGTTGAAATCACCCAGCAGAAATAGTCGGTCGCTCCGCGGCACAGACCGTATCACGGAGGATAGCTCAGTGTAGAACTGATCACGCGTGTCATCAGGATAGCACATGGTCGGACCGTACGTGCTTATAAAAGTAGCAAACTTACCTCTTCCGAGTCGTAGGCGAACAGTCATCATTCGCGCGCTGACGCCCGTTAGTTCCACCACCAAATGGCCATGGAGGCGAACGGATACTGCAAATCCGACCCCATGTTCACGTGGTGCTGAGGCGGCGTTGCCCACCCAGCAGAAAGTGTAGCCAGCACCTGCTTCATGCTACTTGCCTTGCTTAGCGAGCCGGGTTTCATTGAGCGCCGCAATATCGGTGTTGTAACGCGCCAGCTCAATCGCGACCAGTGCAGTGCGACGCTCTGGGCGCTCGCTGGGGTTCCGGTCCAGTAGTGTGCGCACGTTCCAGCACCCGATGCTGAGCTCTTTGCGCGCAAGCATATGATTGCATTGGTGGGCAAGCGCACGCGAGGTGGCCGCTGTGCTACGTAGGTTTGCTTGAGGGACTCCGCCCGGAGACTTTAGCTAATACGCATGACACACAAGGCAGTGAGGAGGAGATCCAGCTCTGGAATGTAATTGCAGAGACAGATTGGGACCTGCTTAACGGCCGTCACAAGCAGCCTTTGAGGTTCCAGAACGTTTTATGTATGTTTTGCGACCGTAGTAGGATACGCACCTGCGACCACGGCCAAACGCAGGTGGGTTTTGGTGGGTTTTGCACCAAATGGACCAGTGGCTGCATAGCTTGAGGCGGGCAGTAGCAAACCATTGAACACCCGGAGGTGTCTTCCCACCGTCTGCCCCTACACAACCACTCATTATAACCAAACCTTATGCCATTCAAAAAACACTAAAAAACTTTATCTAAGCATTATTTTTCATAGATTGTTCACGTGATGGCATAACAGTTGTTCACATTTGCATATTTTGGACAACGCTGTACCCAAGTTTCGCGGCCAGTAACTTAAGTTCGCGCGTCATATTGATTCAGCCTTCCCCATTTGACTCATTTATGCAGTTGGAAAATCCGGGCACTTGCATCCAAGGTTAGAGTAACCTATAGCACTATAAAAGCTACAGGACATCTACTCCTTTATACAGCAGCTACTGGTTTAGTTACACTATGTACAAATTAATTAACTACATATTAAATACCTACGCTACTATTATACTCCTGCCTGTGTCGGTTGATCTTGGTCCGCAAACCCGTTCCCGCCAGATGTGAGAGTCCAGGTCCCGTCCGATGTTATTAGATGCCGACAGTTTTCTGAATTACAACCAACCCAGCCCTGTTAAGTAGTAGGTCCCATTGCACTGGGTTCCCAAACTCAACCAAACTAGGCCTTGCATAACCTGGTTGACGAAGCATACCTGTTTTTCTCCAGCTTCCAACACGATGTACTATTTTGATACTCTTTTAATGCCGACGTATACACATCGGCTTTTGAATGCAATGTCTAAATTAGCAAGCTCTGGTCATAAAACAAATTTTCCGCAATGACCAGACCCTGCACACAGTTTCGATCAGTAGAATCATGTATAGAGGGGACATAAGTAATTGTATCAAAAGTCCGATCGTGTATCAAGCGAGAACAATGGTCTGCTAAGCACACACATTGGAAGCACATCCACTTTAATTGGAGATGTCCGGAATGAAGAGCAGTAAATAAATAAGTAAATAAACTTTTATTCTCGACAAGGCGAGGCACACCTTTACAGGCATGATCATGCTTAGCTAACATAGTGTGATCAAAGCGTACAAAAAGTGCATATTTGGCATAACAGTGTACGTGTATGAGTGTATATACGCGTGTAATTTTGTATAAATGTAGCTTGTGTCTTTGAATATGCCGGAGCATTTTTGACTGTTTGTTATCCTCAGGGTCCCGGTCTAATGTAGAGCAATTGTCAGGGTACCAGAACAAACACCTGACGCACTGAATTCCATCTTTGACCTCAATGCCACAAGTGTGCCCACCGCATTAATAGCCAGCCACCGAAGTTATTTCGAAGAGTACGTAATATCCACTTGTAAAATAATACAAGGATAGGTGGTTTGGCAAGATTAAATGATCGAATCGATGCAGCTATGACTGTGTAAGATGAATAAGTAAATACAACAAGATATTACAGCAGAATATACAACAACATTGAATGCAACAATACACACCTTGAATTATTAAGACAAAAATTAACAAAAATAGATGCAATACTGGAACGAACTCACTTGGTTAACGCGACCTAAGATATCTTGGATCAATATTATGTGGGACAGAGCAAAGCTTCCTCACGGTCTCTTTAGAATAAACATCTGAACCGAATTTAAACGATAGAAGGTTTTAGCGGATATGAAAACGCGACTTTATTCGGCAAGGTAGAAAATGGCGACCCTGTAGACTGCTGTTCGTGGACTTTTCGAAAGCTTTTAACATTGTTCCACATCTTTGGCTCTCACTAAATTTGAGATCTCACAGTATATCTGGTCGTGCACTTCGATGTCTGTCTGCTTTCCTTGAGGGGAGGGAACTGCATACGGGTTGGGCGTAGCCTTTCGCTCAGGTAAGCTGTCCTTAGTGGCGTCCCGCAGAGCTCGGTATTGGAGCCATTGTTGTGCGCGATGTATGTAAATAACTTTCCAGGAGAGCTAGGGGTGTCATCACTAATGTTTGCTGACGACCTTAAGCTCTGGAGTATTGTGGATATCCCGATGGGTCCTGAGACAATTCAGCATGCATCGGATAGGCGCTGGGAATGGTCTACCTTATGGTTGATGCCCATAAATAGGGCCAAGTGCTGTGTTCTCCAAATCAGGGCTGCAAATCCTCCCACCCGATATGTTGTCTGCGGTTATGAACTCCCAAGTTTCACAAAGCAGGTTGATTTAGGATTCTTGCACGCCTCAGCATTTCATTCTGGAGACAACTGGAAGGAGGATGCTTGTCAGGGGTTTCGTATGATGTGGTTTATCAGCCACTCTCTCGGAATATTAACGGCTAATTTGTTTGTGATGCTATTTTCGGCATTCGTCCGACGCCACCTGGAATATTATATTCAGGCTTGTCGACCATTTCTTAACCGAGACCAAATGGACTTGGTGAGGGTGTTACGAGTGGGCACTCGGCTAGTGCAGGGTCTATGGGGACAAACGTATCCTGAACGCTTGCTCAGTTCGGGGATGTACCCAATGCACTATCGAAGGATAAGAAGGGACGTGATTCACCCTTATCGTACTTTGACGGGTAAGCTCGGCCTGGACTTGTCAGGGCTATTCAGTCCTGTTACCTTAACTAGTCTCCACGGTCATCCACTGAAACTGCAGAGCCCACGGTCTGATAGGATTAGGACGGAAACTCGTCTGTCTCGCCGCGTTATAGATAGCTGGAATGCGCTTCCAGATCACGTGGATAGGTAACCTACAGTTAAGGGTTTTGCGCGCCAGCTCGATGCTTTTGGTGATAACACCAAACCTTTCCTTTTTCCTAACTGACTCACCTTCAGTTTTCAGTTCTTTTTTAATGACTCAAATATCTTGGTATTCTACTTGCATAGCTCTTTCCACTTTCTCTTTTGTCTTTTCTTAGTTTACTTTTTCTCTTTCTTCCTTCATGTAACCGGCCCAGCAGGGACTGCGAGGGCGGGATACGTGGTCATTAATTGGTTGGACTGGGTGTGATGCGGTCTTTGTTTTAGATTCATCAGTATTTCAAAGTTCGCCAACTCCTGGTTTAACGACCCGCTGGAGAAGGAACACTCACGGATCATCCTATCGTTCCAGTTTCGCTTGAAATTGAACTTAGTTGCCGCCCCGGTCCGATGTCACGTTCTCCACACGGGTTGTGAAGGAGTGGAACAAAATCCCTATATACGTAGTAGGTCTTCAAACAAAACAATGTTATAGACAGTCATTGAACAAATACATGCTACGCAGGCCTGGATTCTTCTGTTTTGTTGCAACTGTAACAATATTTCGAGGGGATGGGCCCAATGCCTATAGCGACTATGACAAGGCATGCGTGTTTGGTGAGCAGTACTCAAGCGTCTTTGTCCGCAAAACAAATACGCCATGCAAAGAGTTAGCTACAAGAGTCTCTGAGAACTGTTGTCTGCGTGAAATTCCCGTAACTGAGTCCCAAGTTCACCGGGTGCTGAGAGAGATAAACCCAACTAAGGCTTCCGGCCAGATTCTGTTCATCCAAAACTGTAGCACGAATTGGGAGTGGAACTCAGTGGACCTCTGACTTGTGTGCTTCAGAAGTCACTCAACAGCCGGATCTTGCCTACCGAATGGTTAAAGGCTGTTCTCGGCCCGATTTTTAGGTGTGTGGTCGTTAAGTTACTTGAAAAATTAGTACGTGAAATAGTGGAGAACCATTTAAATATGTTTAAACTGCTTAGCGTCTAGCAACATGGTTTTCGCAAACGATTTTCGTGTCTGACGAACTTGCTGGTAGCTCGTGAGTGCTGGGCTGAAGCCGTAGACAGTGGACATGCAGTGGATGTGGTGTTCATTGACTTCGCCAAGGCCTTTGACACTGTCCCCCATTCGCGACTCTCACTGAAGTTGAGGTCGTATGGAATATCTGGTCGCGCTCTCCAGTAGGTGTCAGCTTTTCTGGATGGACGGGAACAGTGTATTCTTGTGGGAAGCAGTCTTTCGTTTCGAGAGCTGTACTTAGCGGCTTTCCGCAAGGCTCTGTCCTAGGTCCGCTGCTTTTCTCAATCTACGTGAATAACTTGCCAGAGGAGCTTGAGATGCCATCGCTCTTATTTGCTGATGGCCTAAAGCTCTGGAATATTGTTGATATCCCTGGAGGACCTATGCCTCTTCAACGGGCTCTGGATAGACTCTGGGAATGGTCTGTCTTGTGGCCACTGACCATAAATCGGGCAAAGTGTTCAGTGCTGCGTATCGGAGTGTCTGCTTTCACCACAAGTTGTGTGCTCCATGGGAGTGAACTGCCTTACTTGACTCATCAGATTGATGTAGGGGTCGTCCACTGTTCCACACTACACTCTGGAGAAAACTGGACGAAGGCGGTTGGTAAAGGGTTCCGGATGTCGTGGTTTATCCGTCGTTCTTTCGCGACCCTAACCGCTGATGTATTAGTGAAGCTCTTCTCAGCGGTTGTGCGACCCCACCTAGCATATTGCGTCCAGGCTTGTCCACCATGCGTTGTCCGGGACAAGGGTGTTGCGTGTCGGTATTAGGTTGGTCAAGTGCTTACGAGGAAAAACGTACTCTGAATTCCCACTTAGTTTGAGGATGCAGTCAATGCACTGTCGAACGATTAGAGGGGACCTAATCCTAACCTACCGTATTTTGACTCGGAAGGTTGGCCCTGATTTGTCCTGGCTATTTAGTCCTGCTAGATTATCTGGTCTACGCAGGCATTGTATGAAGCTGGACAAAGCGCGGACCGATAGAGTTAGAGCGAAGACACGGTTATTGCGTCGAGTCATCGAGCGCTGGAACCTTCTTTCAGAAAAGGTTGTCAAGGCAGCTAAGGTTAAGGGGTTTGAGCGTCAACTAGATGCTCTTGGGTGGCAACACGAAACCTTTCCATTTTCCTGACTAATTCCCATCTTCATACTTCGATTCTATTTTTTACTTTTCCTCGCCATTGGTATTATTCTGTTGTTTTAACTGCTTTCCCCTGCTCCCTTTACCTTGGATTTTTCTTCCTATCTTACTTACTTCACGTAACTGTCATAGCTCGGACAGCTAATGTAAGGAACGTGAGCATTAACTTGGTGGACCATGGTGTTTTTCGGGTGTTTTCCTTTCAGACTCTTCAAGAAGTCGAAGCACCTGGATCGACGACCCTCTCAAGAAGGAACACTTACTGGATTCATCCTATCGTTCCAGTCCCACTTGAACTTGAACTTGAACACAGTTTAGTAATGCCACGTATCATCCAGCTAATGAAACGTAATGGAGCTGACACGGGTTTTCGCTTTTGCTCTCTACAGCTAGATGAAATCTATGAACTTTATTCCTTGCAAACTCGTTGTTTATATACTTGCCAGCCTGTAACACTCACTTTTGTCCTGTGAGTACTACGCGGAAACTCGATTTTTTTGGCGTGCCATACTGATCTAGCTTTTTAGCTGAAATAACGAGGATAATAGTGTTTGCATTAGCACTTGAAACGCAATTTGACAATTGTCAAATTCTCTGTGGTCCAAGATATCTTGGATCGATTAGTGGTGCTGGCCAAAGCGTCCTTGGCACTTCATGCGATCGTAGGATTGTAGAGATCAGGAGAAATCCTTTGTCAGCTCCATCGCTTCCCTATCTTTGTGTGGAGGCCGCGGTTTGTTGTTAAGCGGAAATCCACAAGGGAACGTGACCGCTACAGTGGGAGCTGCAAGGGCCCGTCGTACTCAAAAGATAAGAATCTAGCATTCGCTTGAAACCTCCCTCAGTCTGGGCATCGAACACATGCTTCGGTAAGTCTCTCCGAACCTTGACTACGCGAGTTGATAGAGCGAGAGCATGACGAACCCGGAGCCTTCTGGGTTTAAACAGTCCAGTTGTGGCCTCGATTTAAACTGCTTGCATTGAATTGAAAGCACGCCTGTAGCTCCGTCCCATCTCACATCTCAGGATGCGTCTGGTGAAAATCTCCGTCGGCGATAATCCAGGGAGAACAGATACATCCGCTGTAGTCTCAAGTGATAAGGCAAGTCCCGTAAGATGTATTTCCGTCCCCGCCATTGGACCTTCTCAATGAGGTCCCACTCGAAGTTGGTGAGATGGTAGACTGCAAGTAATGCGTATTCGAGAATGGGGCGTACATGGGAAGTAAACAAGAGTCGGAAGCTATCCGGAGTCAAACGCGAGAAGGCTCTTCGTATGGCATGGGACATCCTGTTGGCATCAGCAACCCATCTTAACCTGTCCTGTGTAGTCCGTAGGTCAGATGACACTAACACGCCGTGGCCTTTTACAAGAATTGAGGTTTTGAACAACGCCCCACCAATGTGGTACGTTCCGAAAGGTTCAGGTTCAGTAATGGGGTGGACCGAGCACTTATCGCGATCTATGGGCAATCGCTATTTAACTGACCACTCATGTAACGTATCAAGTGTAGCCTGTACTCGGTTCGCATCGTCAATAGAGGATACATCCATCCACAACTTCAAGTCGTCTGCGTAAATCAAGCAATCCAACTGAAGTTCCGACGGGAGGTCATTGATGAAGAACTTGAAAAGTCCTGGGCCAAGGACCGATCACTGTTCCCAGTTTTAATCCCGTTTTGCACCCTATTTTTCTTTTCTTTTATTGCGATCGTTTTACTCTTATATACAAGTCATAATTCTGCTGATGCTTTCCACATGAACATGGCTGTCTCGCTAAACACCGAGGCCGATGGACCCATGGGTCTTCATTTGATGAGTCTAGTGCAGCTTGCGGACAGTCTAACTGTTCAGAGCCAATAACAGATTTGTCTGGCGGTATGCAGTGTGACGTCTGCTGCCGCTGGTATCACGTAAGCTGTACCGGCCTACAAGCAGACCAGTACAAAATGTTATCATCCAGCGTTCACTTCCTTTTTAGCTGTGCTGAATGCTGCGCTCAGAGATCGATGCGCCCGGCTATCACCGGTGCTGGTTTCAAGGTTGGCAGGTGTTGAGAAGGTGATAGCCAAGCTCGCCTCTATTGCCTCGCTTGATGCGAGAATGGATTTGATTTTAAATCCCTGAATATTGCGATTGAGGGCACTGCAGTTGACGACAACATTGCTGACGATCCATCCGCTAGGGTCTGTCAATCGGACAAGTAGTCGCACATCCCACCGGGCACTCATCATCATCATCATTACACGCTAGCTGGAGGTGGAAAACACCTCAGCTATTGTGCCGCAATACAAAAGATAAGAAAAGGAAAACAGACGGTGGCACGCCCGCTGAGTCCCCAGTAACGGATGGACATCATTCCGGAGAGCTAACAGCTGGCTGCCGTAAAAGAGTCATATTATACCTATCAGGTGAGATCATGATTGGAGGGGGATGCTAAGCAGGAGGGGGATGGACAAAGGAACTCACAACACAAACGCCATTGGGGCCGGCTCCAAGCCATATCAGCGAGTGTGTCCAACCAAACGTGTTCACCATCCTTAGGACCCCAGTCGGGCAATCGGGATGCACCAACCGACGCCAACTTCGAAGTGAGGGTTTTCATTCCTCTCGACCAAGTCATCACTTGGCCTCCCCTCCTCCTCTTCCAACCGCACCCACAACGCGCAAACAATGCACGTCGCGGGAGTCGGTGTGCTGGCATGCGCAACACGTGGCCCAGCCATCGGAGCCTGGTGCGTGACATAATGGTGCTGAGCGGTTCACTCGCTCTTCCTGCACCAAATACTCGACGTCGAACACGCTCATTGCTCACGCGGTGCTCCCACCAGACATGAGCTAAGCTGCGAAGGCAACGACGATCAAATATGACGAGCCTCTTTATGTCTGTCGACCTGAAGGGCCAGGTTTCACAGCCATATAAGAGAGTTGAACGGACGGCCGCGTTGTAAACTCTGCCCTTGAGGGCGAGAGTAATGTCGCGTCTGCGCCACAGGTGGCGGAGATTGGCAAAAGCACCTCGAGCTTTTGCTATACGGTTCGTAACCTTATCTTCAATCCCACGGGTGCTAATATAGTTACCCAGGTATTTGAATTCCTGAACGACTTCTAGCAGATCACCACCAAGCGTTAGCGCAGGATTGGGTCCCTGCCAATTTTGGAGAAGTACTTTGCATTTCGATGGAGCAAAGCATAGCCCAAAATGATTGACAGCCAGTGCTAATCGGTCCATTGCTATTTGGCATGTTTGGGAGCTGTCACAGATTAGGGCAATAACGTCTGCATACTCCAAGTCAAGAAGTCGCTCACCAGGAAGTAGCTCCACACCTTCTAGGTCGTGTCCATCGAACGCTGTTTCCATGACTTAATCAATAGCGAAGTTTAAGAGGAAAGGTGACAGCGGGCATCCTTGTCTCACACCACTGGTGATACTGAAGGGTGGCCACAGTTTGCCATAAACCCTCACCCTGCCCGAACTATGCGCGTACAGCGCTTTGATAATATTTACATATTTATCAGGCACACCTTTCTTCAACAGACAGTCCCAAAGGGCACATCGATCGACTGAGTCGAAGGCACCTTTTACGTCAAGAAACACGACAACGGTGGGTCGCCAGTAGACATGGCGGTGCTCCAACACTTGCCGCAAGGTGAAGATGTGGTCGATGCAGCCCCGACCTTGACGAAATCCGGCTTGCTCTTCACGAATCTGGCTTTCACGAGTGCCAGTCAGTCTGTGGAGAATGAGAGGCCAGCAATTTAGAGGCAATCGAAATCAGACTGATCCCTCTATGATTGCCGCATTCCAAACGGGAGTCTCCCTTGAAAATTGGGACAATGACGGGGCGGTTCCAGTCTGTCGGGACTGTCTCCTGCTCCCAAAGTTTTACTAGCACCTCGTGTATATAATCTATTAGAGCAGGTCCCCCGAATTTGAAGAGGGCTGGAGGAATTCTATCTGCTCCTGTAGTATACAGGTCAGGAAGAAGTCCAGGTATCGGACGGAACTTCTATTAAACAACACGTAGGCTGTATAAGAAGAAATCAGTGTAACATAAAATGAATGAAAGAAGCGTTACAGTTAACCGTTCTCTTCGGGTTCTTGTCCTTCTTCGGTAACTGCACAGGAATGGCGCTCTGGAAGGCAAACGGGGAAAGACGCCGTAAAAGCAACGATTCAAATTCGATCACGCGCCACAATGGTATCGAATGTTCGTTACACCCCAGCGGCCTTATGCAATTTCAACAGCCTGATCTCACGTTCCACTTCTGCACGTGATGGCGGATCCAAGGAGACGGCCCAGGGAGAAGGGCGCTCAATGCCCGAAGAAGAAAGCAACAACTCAGGTTGATTAAATTGCCTTGCAAAGTGTTCAGCCCAACGCCCCAAACGTTTTGACAGGCTGTGGATCAGCTGCCCACTCTCGTCGCGTATGGTCTCGCTAACACCAGGTCTTCTGCTGCCTGTTTCCCGTATCAGACTGATTACCAACGGCAGCGGCTGTTTCCATTTCCGATGCACGATGAGACCACCAGGTTTCGCAATCCTTCTTCAGGCTAGCATGTAGTTTTGCCCTGAGATTTTTGCGAGTCTCATTGTATTCGTTTCCAGCCGGAATACGTCGGCGAGCATCCATAAGTTCCAGAGACTGTCTAGAGACCCAATATCCGGTTTGGCAATTTGCTTTGCCACATGAAGACATGCCTGCTAACAGCAACGCTTGACGAATATGCGACCAGTGATCTTCAACGGTGTTTAGTGGGCGCCTGCTCAACCCAGATGTCAGCGCACTTTGGTACACATTCAGAACATCTGGCTTCGCCAACTGGCTGGTGTCACTCCGTTCACATCGACGTTGCGGACGTCCACCGAAACGCATTCGGAGTTCGGCGCAGACAAGTGCGTGGTCAGAGTCCACGCTCGTGCTGCAAATCGAGCGGCAGTTTTGGACACAGCCTCTCCAGCGGTAACTGATCGCGATATGATCGATTTGCGTCCATGGCTGGCCCGAGGCTGCTGGCCGCCAAGTCACACTTCTGCGGGTGCTGTGTCGAAAGTTAGTGCTCTCGAGAAAGAGGCGAGCATCTTCACCCAGCTGTAGCAATCGCTCACCATTATCATTACGGGAGCCTACACCATGTTGGCCGTCCAGATGAAACTCACCAGAGGACAATTTCCCGACTTGGGCGTTTAGATCACTAGCCAACACCACAGTATCCGTGTTTCTTCTGTAACCAAGGAGCTCGTGAAGTTGCTGATAGAAATCATCTTTTACCGAGTCAGTGCTACAGTTTGTAGGGGCGTAAGCCGCAATGACAAATAGGCACCGTTTGTCCCCGCGCGACTTCGTAGCACGGAACGAACCAGCTACTCAAACGGCGCACATCCTACTGTTTACTGGGATCCAGTCAATCAGGGCAGCTTCAGCCCGGGGACTCAAAACAATGCCGACGCCAGCTTGACCGGCATTTGAAGCTGCATCATCGCCAGACAGGCGCAATGAGAATGTGCCGCCAATGTCGCATGTGGGGGATCTCAGGGTAAGCGCGAAGCTCGAATCTTGCAGGCGGGTTTCTGATAAACAGCAAATATCGATCGACAGGGTCTCTAGTGTGCGGGTAACTGCTGCCTGTTGGCCAATCTGCAGCAAGGTGCGCACGTTGAGGCATGCCAATCTTAGCGAGACACGAGGACTCCAAAGGGAAACAGATGAACTGACGTTGTCCGCTTGGTTGAACATGGACTTGTCTACTGGATTGGAGCGAGGCCCTGCGATTGTGTGTGATTTGAAATTAGAAGACAAGCGACTACTAAAGTAAGCTGGGGGAGGGCCAAGAATTGGGGGATTGAAAATGGGGGGATATAAGTAAAGTTGGAGCGGGACGATAAGGATGAAAAAGCGCCAGAAGGGGTATAAGAAGACGGGAAGGCCTGAGCAGTAGCATCCTTACCCCTATCCACCCTGCTCGATGCAGCAGATAGGGTGCCGTTTATTATCCTCTGCGACGGCCAGAGCATCAAGAAAGTATTGTAGGAAAGGTTCATTGTATTGCGTGGGCAGTATACAGTCAGGTTGCCCAGGCCTAGACAGGAGAACGATTAGGGTCATCAACCAAAGCCTTTGGTTCAAAAACCTTACCGCATGGCAGCGGGTTTTGGCACTGCACTACAGAGCCCGTTTTATGAAATGAAGAGCCACCCCCATTCCAACCCCCAACCTGGAGGACCAGTAGGCTGAGTTTGTCTGACCTCTAACCATTGACCAATCTGGCATGAGTGGCTCTGAAGGTGCAAAAAATGCACTACCCAGCATAGCTCAATGGATTTCTGTGGCACGCAAACCATCGCACCACGGTAAGGTCCAGCCTCATTGCGATGGGCAAGGTCCAGCCTCATTGCGATGGCCACCGGACACTGCAGGTAGCATTGCTGACTCTCATGAGCTGGTCAAAGTGAAGAGAAATAGGGTACGGAAATATCAGAAGCCCTTTGCTAAACCCAGAGGATTAGTTGCTATGACATCGAGCAAGATGCCGTCTTCGGCAGTCTTAAAGTCATCTGACGCTTGTGCACAGGAGAACCTTCCGAAGATGACCGTCTCGGCTGCTACTGAACCAGCCCGTTCTGACGAAGTGTTGGTAACTGCTCAAGGCGACAAAAAGTCAACGGCCCCTGCTACTTTGAGCCGAAAGAATAAGCGGACTAGATTTGCCCGTAAAATTTCGGAGGGGCATGCAGAGCCAGGAAGTAGTAAGACGCCGACAATAGAGCGGAAAACCTACTCTACCGTTGCTTCGGCGTCGTTTGCGGAGACAGGGACAGTCTCACCTCCAGTGGTGAAAACAGCTGGTATAAGTGCCAAGTCCAAGGCACTGGGGGTAAACAGTCTCCGTCGTGGCGACTCACGGATAGTAGCGTTATATTCCGTAATGTTACTGAATCTGCGGCTGCTCTTTCAAGGGAACGCATCTTGGATGACATCAAGTGACTCAAACTGTGCCTGATCAAGCTGCTTTCACCTGGCTTGTCTGTTGTCACTGTCAGAAAGCTGACCAGATTGGGGAACGTCCCTATCGCTACTACAAATCTGGGACCCCGGCTAATTCGCGTGGTCCTTCCTACCCCGGAGGAACGCAAATCGTTACTGCGATTTGCATTCAAACTTAAGGATACTGGTGTCAGCGTTCAGCCCGGACCTTACACTGGCAGACAGATCTAAGTTGTATGAGGCTATCAAAGACCTCAAAACTAGACGGGCGGCTGGTGATCAAGGCCTCAGTGTAGTGCGTTTTCAGGTGGTCAGCCGAAAGTTATTTTCCTCCCTATCAGAACCCATTCTGATGGCGCACGACCCAGGGCTGGTCGTGTCGACTTCATTGAGGTAGTACTTAGCAATGTGGCAGCCTAAGGAACAAGATGCACTATTTGGGTCTATTTGTAGACAAATCTCGTCACAACACTTTCTTTCAGTGAAACCTGGCATTCTCCGGATAGCATGGACCGTGAGGTATGTTTACCTGGCTACGCGCTGCTTAGAACTGATCGCTCCTTTGGTCGCCAGGGCGGAGGCGTTGTACTGTATGTGAACTGCAACTTAGTGGTGTTGAGAACCTGCACTTTCCAGTCGTCGGATCAGACTGTTGAAGCCCTACCGGCCGTTTTGTGCACTTCCTCTAACAAGTTTAGAGTTATAGTGATATACAGAAGTCCTGGAAGTTCTTCCAGGGGATACTTGACTTTATTCGCACTCAGTCAGCGAATAAGTGTTTAGTTCTAGGGGATTTCAACCTCCCGGAAGTCTGTTGGGCCGATTTTTCTTGCAATTCGGCGTCAAGAACATCCGGTGCAGACTTTCTTGAACTGACTCTCCAGGTGCATTTGCACCAGTTCGTGGACTTCTCCATTAGGTATATGGACAACCAACTATCATCTACTCCAGATCCGGTTTTCGCTAAGTCCCTCGACTTCGTGACTGACGTTTCATACGGTACACCTCTAGGGTCCAGCGATTACACATGCAAATCTCTTCAGTGTGCTTTTTCGAGGCACCAAGAGACCGCGGTTGAATTACTTCCGAATATTTGGCGGGCGGATTTCGGGGCAATGCGAGCTAAGGCTTCAGCTCTGAACTGTGAGATCTCGATGGCCGACTCTGTCCAGTTAGCCTGGGATAAATTTAAGACACTGTTTCCACTCCCTATATTCCACTCATGAGGAAAAAGGGTTAAAGACCTAGCCTCCATGGATAGATACCACTGGCAAGTACGTACTCAGTAAACGATCTAGATGCTGACGAACCTACCAAACAGCTCCATCAGCCAATACCTATAATAGTTATCGAGAGATTAGAAGTAAATGTAAGCAGCATCTCAGGACTGTTCGTCTCCAGTACTAGCAGGGTGTAGCGGACTCGGCCGCAGCTAATCCTAAGAAGTTTTTTGCTTACATTAAAAGACGCAGCAGGGCAAAACTGTCTATACCAGCTTTATTGCGAGCAGACGGGATCCGTACGCAAACTGACTATGGCGAGGCTTGTATACTTTATGATCAGTATAGTGGGTTCTTTGCTCGGGAGACCTATTTACCGCAGCTTGAATTGGTTTCAAGAGTTCCAGAGGATTCTTGCTTAGCTGAGTTTAACATAACGGAGACTGTCTTCGAGCTACTGCAAGGCATTAATCCCGGTCCTGATTCAGTTCATCCGAAGCTCTTGCATGAATTGATCACTGAGCTGAGTGGTCCCCTCACATACATGTTTTCAATATCTCTTAACAGCTACGTCCTATCTTCGTATGGAAGGACGCAACCATCTGTCCGATTTTTAAGGGCGCTGATAGCGCTCTAACCGCGAACTACCGGCCTGTCAATTTGACAAGCGTAGTAGTTCTTCGAAAAGCTGATAAGGGATTCAGTGGTGAACCACCTGAAACGATTCCACCTTCTCGGTGTTGCGCAACGTGGATTTCTCAAGGAAATTCCATGTCAGACCAATCTACTTGTAGCTCTTGAAAGCTGAGCCGACGCGGTAGACAGTGGCCACGCTGTAGACGTGCTGTTCGTGGACTTTTCGAAAGCTTTTGACACTGTTCCACATCTTTGGCTCTCACTAAATTTGAGATCTCACAGTATATCTGGTTGCGCCCTTCAATGTCTGTTTGCTTTCCTTGCGGGGAGGGAACTGCATACGGGTTGGGCGTAGCCTTACACTCAGGTAAGCTGTCCTTAGTGGCGTCCCGCAGAGCTCGGTATTGAGGCCATTGTTGTTCGCGATCTATGTAAATGACTTTCCAGGAGAGCTAGGGGTGTCATCACTAATGTTTGCTGACGACCTTAAGCTCTGGAGTATTGTGGATATCCCGGTGGGTCCTGAGACAATTCAGCGTGTCTTGGATAGACTCTGGGAATGGTCTACCTTATGGTTGATGCCCATAAATAGGGCCAAGTGCTGTGTTCTCCGAATCGGAGCTGCTAATCCTTCTACCAGCTATGTCGGCGGTGGTGAACTCCCTGTTGTCACTCAACAGGCTGATTTAGGATTTGTACACTCATCTGCATTTCATTCTGGCGACAATTGGAAGAAGGCTGCTTGTCGAGGGTTTCGTATGATGCGGTTTATCAGCCGCTCTTTCGGAGTCCTAACTGCTACTTCTCGTTATTCATCCGACCCCACCTGGAATATTGTATCCAGGCTTATCCACCATGTCTTAACCGAGACCAAATGGACTTGGAGTGGTTGTTACGAGTGGGCACTGCGTTATTGCAGGGTCTATGGGGACAGACGTATCCTGAACGCTTGCTCAGTTCGGGGATGTACCCAATGCACTATCGAAGGATAAGAGGGGACCTGATTCACCCTTATCGTACTTTGACGGGTAAGATCGGCCCGGACTTGTCAGGGCTATTTAGTACAGCCACGGCAGCGTTAGCCACTAGGTCGTGTCGTGGATTATGAGACAGGCACTGAAGGATTAGAACTGGCAGTTTTCGTCAAGATGGCTTCAGTGGTGAGGAGGGACATAAGACGGTTATGCCATCTAGAGGGCAGTGTATAGCAGCTTTCCAGTCTCGCTGTTGGTGCAGGATGGTATTCATTGAGAATGGCTTTCATCCAGACTCACCCATAACATTTGAGACGCCAAAAAAGTGCACGTGTTAGAAGTCATTGAGAACGGATTCTATCATTGTGCACCTTCTGCGATGTAAGCTTCCCGAGGCCTAAGTCCTTAGGAGCTGTGAGAACATGAAAGGTAACATTATAGGATGAGAGACAGAGTGGCATCGGACATTCAAAACACATAAACAGAGGAATTTTGGAGGGTAATGTAGCGGGATCTTGCATGGTTAAAAAATGCATCTGAAACCTGCTATCGGTTGGCACTTGGCTTGTACTTTTCCTGTCATTCAACTGACCTCATCATGGGTGCTCGTGCACCGAACTATGTCCTCAAAAGTCCCGGATAATGTGATTACTCTCATACCCCCCCAAGTGTACCTGCCTTGGTAACTGTCTAATTCTGCGTACGCTCTCGCCGTTGTACTGTGGTTCGCTTTCATTCCCTCCCTAACGATAGTTGACATTTGATTTTGTTTCGTCGGTAACAGATGCCCAATGCATTATACATGATGTCACTATCTCCACGGCATTATAACCCAGTTACCACTTCCTCTGAGTGATGCTAAGGTCGTCAAATTTGACATCATGTTTACTTGTATGTGTGCGTTCTGTAAACTCCTCAACCTGTCATTGGACCGTCGACGATTGGCCATTGTACGTGCTAATACGAGGGTCATTCAATAAATAAGATGAATTTTTCGGTATAAGGACTTCTAATACAGACAGAAGCTTACTTTTGTTTATTTTTGTTGTTTTACTTCTTTTTCACATGAATGTAATTTCTTTTGCAGATTGAAAAAACCTTTGAGAGTTGTAGCGATTAGCAAAGATGGCCGACCAAGAAGCATGCTTCACGATTAAACAGCGGTCAGTTATCAAGTTTTTGGTTGCTGAAGAGTGCAAACCAGTTAAAATTCATAGGAGAATGTCAACTGTGTATGGACACTTTTTATGTGCCGCCCCAACAGCTAAGCTCAAAGTCCTTGCAATGTCATCCACTGTCACCCTTCTATCCGACTGAATGAGGTCATTGACTAATTCGATCACCTCAGGAGACCTCACTTCTGTAGGCTTCCCAGGCCTGTCTCCATCCTCAACATTGCTCCGTCCTTTAAACAATTTTGCCCACTTGTAAATAAATAAATAAATGGTATATTCCTCGGTGATCCGAGGTGCAATTTAACTATGTGGTCTGATCAATGTGTACAACAGGATCGCAAAAAATAATCAATTTGTTCACGCTTTTTACAATGGATCTAAAATAGGTACTAAACTAATTGGCACGATTAAGGCATTAAAGAAATTAAAAAGCAGGAACAATAACGTATGCAGGTTTAATCAGATGTCCAGTTAAAGTAATAAGGCCACTCGTGGAACCATCCCCAGGGCACCTGCTTTCATGCAAGGTATTCCCTCGAAAGATTTCGCCCGCACTTCCATGCAGTAACTGGCCGTGTGCCGGTGTGGCATAGTAGCGTATGAGCCATCACCTGTTTATCATATGTTCTGTTTTTTTAGAGCTGCTTTTGTACATGTATTATGGGCCATGAAGCCTCAGCGCAGTCCGTCATGCGGATCATTCTATTATGGCACTTTTTTATACGCCAGTCAGTTGGTGGTAATTTGCCTTGCATAGGTAAAGTCTTATAATCTGGAAGCTGTAATCCGTCACCACAGGAGATCAGCCCAGTCGTGGCCAACTATGAAATAAGGAAGAATATAGAAAGGAAGAATTATGTGAAAACTATATCGTTAGTGTAAAAAATAGGCAGGTATGTTTTTTACATCGGCGTAGAAATGGATCGAGCCGATCATACGATAAATTGTATGGCGTGACAGCCGAAGACAGATGACTGTACGAGTTGTCCATAGGCAAAAGTCGCATAGGGAATCAGTTATTGCCATCACTGAATTCAAGTATATGTTTCTGGACTGTCAACTTCAGAAAAGAAGGGGAAATGATTAGCACTGGAGAACAAATGTAGCGAAAGGGATCGCAGAACAATATTACGAATTAATCAATTTGTGGGGAAAATTACGAAAATAGTTCCTGACGCCCCACCAGTAAATAATTTTGCTCTCGGTTTTAAACAGAAGACAGTTGGTATGAATTATGTTTGAAAGGAGTAAAACCGCATAGGTAGCGTTAAGGAATAGCATAGGAAGAGGTTTGCAGCAGCTCATCCTAGCTGATCATGTTTTCTCTGGTGCATTCGAGTCGATGTTTTCCGGTATCATACATGATCCGGCCCTTCTTCATACAGCTTTTCATCATCAAGTTGAATTTTTAAGATCCATTTCATTCTGTTCGTCGACAGATAAGCCTTTATCATTTACTTGAACACGCAGAAATGTTCAATACATCTAATTTCTTTTGGCAGCTTATTCCAAATGGAGCCATAACTAAGAAGATTGAAATTTTTCCTTAGGCTGCTCTTGAATTTAGGTAAATAGAATATGCACTCATTATCTCGCAGTTCATAAATGGTGTTTTCCCGAAAGTGCAATTAATTGGACTTTGATATTGATAGGTTTCAGCATATGCTTTCCGCCACGCGAGTTTGTGGAGGAAGCACAGATTTAATTGCATTCTTCGTAACCACAGAGGTTCAAGATTCAACTGCTTGCACCTATCTCTGTATGAAAGAGTGGTTGAACAGCCAGATATGCGCTCCGTAGAGGCGCGTTGGACGTTTTCAATGGCTCTCAAGTCAGCCTTTCGCAGGTTACTGAACACAGCACAGCAATATTCATGCAAAGGCCAGATACTGATTTTGAAAGCAATTAGTCTGGTTTCTTTCAAGGTTAACATGTGACATATGAGCCCGACCGACTGCTTAGCCTTTTTCACGATATGATTTGTATGTTCGCTAAAGTTTAACGAACTAGGATATCTTAAACCTAAGTCACGAACACACTGGCTGATGGGAATGACTTCATCATGAAGCCTGAACACTTCTGCTGCTATCTGACATCCATACGCTAGAATAATACACTTCGATGTTGCAACTGTCATCTGCTACCTATCAGCCCATCTCTCAACGGCTTTCAAGTCGCTTTGGATATTGTTAACTTCAGCGGTACGCTGAAAACATGGGAACGTGTAAACCACATTTAAATCATCAGCGAACAAATAAGGCTTCCCAAATTGTATTACAGAAACCAGGTCATTTATATACAGTAGGAAGATTAATGGGCCTAAGACTGCCCTGTATCGTTCCACTGGTAACTAGACGAGGTGAAGAGATGTAACCATTGATATCCACAACTTGCGACCGTCCTACTAGGTACGATTGAATCCAAGAGTTAAGCGGATTTGTAACACCGTATTTACTTGATTTATATAGCAGCTTTTTGTGTGGGACTCTGTCAAACGCTTTTTGCATGTCGAGGAAGATGACAATGCACTGATGACCTGAGTCAATTGCTTCAGTTAGATGGTTAAGGAAGTCAACTTGACAGGTAACACACGAGCGAGACTTCAGAAAGCCATGCTGTGAAGGTGAGAGAAGTTTGTGCGATATTAGGAACGAAACCAAATGTTCCTTAACAATTCTCTGGCATGCGTGAGAGAATGGCTGTGTGACTAATGTAGACATTTTTTCGGCTGAAACATGTGGCACCATACACAGTTGACATGCTCCTATGAATTTCAACTGGTTTGCACTCTTCAGCAACCGAAAACTTGATAACTGACCGCTGGAGCATGCTTCTTGGTCGGCCATCTTTGTTAATCGCTACAACTCTCAGTTTTTTCAATCTGCAAAAGAAATTACATTCATGTGAAAAAGAAGTAACACAACAAAAATAAACAAAAAGTAAGCTTCTATCTGTATTAGAAGTCCTTCTACCGAAAAATTCATCTTATTTATTGGATGGCCCTCGTATTTCCACACGTCTATGATGTGTTCACTTCTCTGGTGGTCTGCTTGAAAAGCGCTTTTTCCGGTGTAATTGCATTTTGTTGCTGACGGTGATTCACCGGGATCCTGAACAATTGTGGTATGCCCGATTTACTTGACTGTATGTAATCTTATAACATCGTAGTTGTTGCGATCCAACTTTGTTCTGTTTTTGGGGTCATTGGCTACGGGTAATTTAACCTTTGACCGGTGAACGTTTCAGGTACATTTCCGACGTTTGCTGCGACCCTATCGCCGATTTTAGCGAGGCGTCAGAGGAACCCTGCGACTACAACCCCTGTACATTTTCTCTCTTCATTATGCAATGAATTAAATATAAACTGCACTTTCTAGGCTTGCCCACTCTTCTGTCAAGCCTTCCTGTGTTGCTGCTAAGAGTTATGGTATTCGGTTGATTCGTCTGATGCACCGCTGCACATTTTAGGATACACCGTTTTCTGCAATTGTCGCGCCAATCAACTTGGTGGTGGATATCTTATACGTCTTCTACGTCGATATTGACTTTCATGCGTTCTCTTTTTGATCCCTGTATTTCGGCAATCCAGAAGACCCTGTATGCATTTAGGCCGTTGCTACTTAACCTGGCCTCTTGATAAGCAGTGTAAACAACACACCGTGTTCCACTTATGCTAGTGAAACCATTGCATGAAGTCTCATTTCTTCCTGCACGCTGTGAGATGATTAGCGTAGACTTCAATATGTCTCATGTTTCATGGCTAAGTCAATTAGCCACATCCAAGTATTGGACCTTTGTAGATACTGTTTTCACACATGTTTGGACTCAGCATGTGCGCGCACCTATTAGAAAATCCAACACCCTAGACCCACTATTCACAATCAGCATTTCTCACGCATGCACTAGCGTATTAAACAATATTCCGGGTAGTGACTACAATTGGTGGCTCTCTTTTGTACTTTTTAAGTTTCCTCACAGTGAAGTCCAAGTATAGTGTATTTCGATAATTCCAGCACATCAATTTGAAAGCCTTTTCCTCACTTCTCCGAGCAGCACTCTGAGATTGTTTGGTCTTGGTTTGCCAGTAGAAATACTGCGATCTGCGAACTATATAACACGTTCACGAACTGTTTACACCTCATTGTCCCATAACAAAGTAAGATCATTAAGATTCTGACGCCTCCAAACGTAGAGGGGCTAGTAAGCTTAAGTTAAAAGGCTCTCCAGCCACAACGAGGTCATAGAATTTTGTCTCATCATCCGTGAAAAGTCGAAACAGAACTTTGAATATTTATCCAAACTGGTTTACCTCTCGAGGACATACTATCCCTTTTACCCAAACCCTTGCTTATATCCTTACAGCAATTTACTATTGTTTGCTTCAACCTCATGCATAATGAAACACTTAGCGCTTTCATTTTGTATCACTGGCATATCCTTGACTCTTTAAGGCGATTCTTCTAGAGTTCGTCCCTTTAAAATAGTCTGCCACGATGAGGTCGAATGCCTCCGCATTCTTAAGCAGACCTTGTAGCTTAAGCGGAAACCTTTTATGTCCTGAAGGATCTCAGCCCGGAAGACCGTCTTAAAATGAAGACGGCATCCAATGAGCTTAGAACTCGATGAGCCAACGGTGAAGCAAATCTTTACATTGTGGATTTTTGCGTTGTCCAGAGAACACCAAGAGCTCGATGGAAGCCGATCCTTGTCTTGCGGGGATCGCAAATTCGGGGCAAGCACATGGACTGCGTGTAATGTCAGATAATGTTCGTGGCTCGCGGAACAAATGGGATGAGATTCTGGCTCTCGCCTCGGAGCTTCGCCCAGAGCTTTTTGATTTCACTGAGTCCTGGCTAACCCTGCACACACCTGAGAGCGAACTCCACATCCAGGAACATCACTTTTCTCAGGCTGATCGCCATGGGACGAAGAATGGAGATGGTGTTATCCTTTACTGAAGATCAGATCTCAAGGTTCACACTATCGAGTCCATTAGTGATGGCGGTTCAGAAATGGTATGGTGGCGGGTCCATGACTGATGCAGACCCCTCACTGTCGGGGTGGGGTACAAGCCGCCGTCGAGCAACGGTACCCACGTTCTAGATTCAGTCAAAACCTATGGGAGAAGCAGGAACTGTCTAATTATGGGGGATTTCAGAGCACCGGGTGTCGACTGGGATCTACTCATCTGATGGTTCTCCTGAGTCCTTTGATGCTACTCTTCTTAGTGCAATTCTTGTGGCTAACCTAATACAACAGTCTCTAACGCCTACCAGGATACTACCGATACTACCGAGTCAGCTACTGCTCATCCTCGATTTCGTGCTGACGCCGACACTAGCTGACATCGATCTGATTGCTCTCCCACCAGTCGGCTATAGTGATCACTGCACTCTACACTTCGATGCAGCACTTAGCCACTCACAACCGAGAAGTCTGCCGTCGGAACTTCTAGCGCACCGATCCTTCCTGCCTATGAACAGTGGCTAGCACCCAGGACTGGACCATCCCTCAAGATCTAGATGTTGATGGGGCCTGGAATCTTCTACGCTCCAAAATGAACCTGCTCATTGAACAGGTTGTCCCAAACTCTAGAAAACAGCCCCGCGCGAGGGTCCTCTTTGGATTGCTTGAAAATTGCGGCTGCTCATGAATCAGCGACGGAAACTGTGGGACAAATTCAAGTTCTTTCAGCTGGCCTCTGATTACTTGAACTACCAGGCAATTTGAAACCTGTGTTCTCAGGAAAAGCGTGAGAAGAGCCAAAAATTTCAACTGTTTAGCAGACTGGTCATCTTCCAGACTAAAAAAACTATACGCTTATCTTAACAAGAGAACCAAAGCCGGTTGCGGCATACCCACTCTGTCATCCAACACGACATGAATCACGCTGTATGAAGATGATGAGAAAGCGAACCTACTTGCCCGGCAATACTCCCCCGTATATTCACCACAAGCTCAGTCGACCAACATACATGGGTCCACGCACCCCTGATGCTTAGAATTTACGGAATTTAGGCCAGACAGTTTTGAAAATTTACTTGAACTAAAGCTAAACTTCTCACTTGGCCCTGACGGTTTGCATCCCCTTTTCCTCAAGACTGGATGACTATGTTGCCTCACTTATCTGCCTAGTCTTTCAGCTGTCTGAAAGCTGGTCGTTTACACATCGACTGGAAAACTGGGATCGTAATGCTTAAGTACAAAGGAGGAAATCGTCAAGACCCTGTGGACTATCGTCCAATTTGCTTGACATCCATCATCTGTAAATTCATGGAAAAGATCATCAAAAGTGCTCTACAGAAGCACTGCGACGAACATAACGTCACTTCCTCTACCCAGAATGGTTTCCATAAGGGACGCTTCTGGTCTGCCAACCTAGTAGTGGCGAAAGAAAAGTGGGCGAAGTCGATTGATGCCGGACAACGCATGGATGTGGTTTTCGTTGATTTCAGCAAAGCGTTCAACCAAGTCCCACACCAACGACTACCTTGAAAGCTTACGGAAATCGGTGTCAGTGGCAGCCTTCACTCGTAGATTGCCGACTTCTTGGAAGGTCGGACCGTGCAAGTAAGAGTGAACGAGACCCTTTCCATGCCAGTGCTCATGACAAATGGTGTTCCACAGGAATCCGTCCTTGGACCTTGCTTGATAGTCTGCTCCACGTGGATGAGGGCGGTCTCAAAGTGAAACAGATCGCTCGTCTCGGAAAGAGAACCGAGGGCAAAAGTCGACCTGTGAGGGCGATTTTTATCGAAGAGGCAAGTCTTAAGTTAATATTGTCCCGCCTTAATAGGCTGAAAGGTCTGAAGATCCACGTGCGCGCTGACTTAGACCCAGCAGACAGAGAGAAACTTAAGTCTGTGATGATTGAACTAAATCGATGCACGGACGATGGAGAAACAAATCTCCGTATTGTAAATTTTCTGGTAGTCACCGTGAATCTGGATTAACAGGTTTCTGATGTTTCAGGCGCGCCCAGCGATTCCTAACACGACTTGCGCGTAGCTTTTACTAACCTCTGCAGTCTGATAAACAAAGGCGATGAGCCGTACTACTTCGTAACCTCTCAGCGACCAGACGTATTAGGCCTTGCTGAAACGTAGTTAAACTCCGACGTAACCGGCCAAGAAGTGGAAAGCAGCCGCTACTCGTGCTTCCGCTATGATATGCCATCGCGGTGGCGTTCTGCTTTACATAAAGTCTTCCTTGTGTGAGACTAGTGAGCGTCTACCAAAGGCAGTTATGGTGTTCGATTCACCTAAGACGCTGCGAGATGCTCGTGGGCATGGTATTCGGCAGTCCACTGAGCCACTGCTTGAACTGGTTTCCGCATGTCCGCAACCACGTGAGTCGTCAGCTGTTCCTACACATGGGCGATTTCAACTTACCACGAATACAGTGGCTGGGGGTTGAACTCCTCCCCGGCCATTATGAAGTTGAGAGGAGGTTTACGTAGTTGATATTTGAAACCGGGGCCAAACAACACACCAACCAACCGACGTGCATAACTGCGCATGACTCCATCGCATTTAGACATGCTTTTGACCAGCTGTGAGCAACGTGTGCATGACATTCAAGTCTTGGAGCCCCTGAAAATGAGTGGCCACTCGGTGCTCATAGCCAGCTCGGAACTGCCACTGCCGTATTCTTCCCCGCTGGAGCCAGCCTCCGACTATTGGAAGGCGGACTTTAATGGCCTCACTCAAGCACTGAGCCAGATGGACTGGTCTTTACCACTGGATTCGTCTATTGAAACCTGCTGGACTATCATTAATGCGGGTGTGAAATCTTTGTGCGCCCGACTTGTGTCCCTCAAGTATCGGAAAGTTGGGCCAGTCAAACCACATTGGTTTGACAAGGAGTACAGCAAACTGGCCCGACGACGACGCAGACTATTTAACAAATTTGTTCTGATGAGGACTACAAGGCGTACAAGCTCTGCTCTTAAGAGGATCTTCGCTTACGTGAAGCGGTGCCTGTGGCCTGCAGACAATGTGCCAGTGTTGGAAGGCTCAGATGGACAGCCCGTAACCTCGAGCACAGATCGTGCGTCCGCATTGGCGGCGCACTTCCGTACTTGCAAGTGACTAAGTGTCTGTAACGAGTTCTACGAGTACCGCTCTCGCTGAACTAGACAGCCTGGATTGCAGCATTGAAGATGTACGCGACCTTCTAGCAAGTCTTGATGGGACGAAGCCTGCCGTGCCAGATGGAATCCACCCACTGATCCTCAAGTCCCTCTCGGCCATCATCTCGCCTTCTGTAACTGAGCTGTTCAACAGATCACTATCCACTGGACTATTACCGGCCGACTGGAAATGCTCAGTCCTAAAGCCAATACCGAAACGTGGTAACCCAAGCAAAGTGGATAACTACCGGCCGATCTGCCTGACCGTTGTTTTGGCAAAGACGCTCGAGAAGATAGTGAAGAAGAGTCTTCTGCAGCTTCTCTGGTCGAAAAGCCTCTTAACGCACGTACAGCACGGTTTCGTGAAAAATCGCTCGTGATTCACCAACCTATTGTTGACGAGGCACGAGTGGTTGCAAGCGCTGAACCAAGGCAAGTCGGTCAACCTCATTTACATACTTTAGTAAGGCTTTTGACAAGGTAAATCATGCAGTGCTCCTCGACAGGCTGAGGCTGTGCGGTGTTGACTGCTCGCTGCATCGATGGATCAAGAATTTCCTGGTTGATCGGAAGTGGAGGGTCCAGGTGGACAACCAGTTGACCGACTGGTATCCATCGAGCAGTGGCGTGCCCCAAGGCACTGTACTGCGGTCGATTTTGCTTCTGATCCATGTAAACCATGTGCCCAGCTACTCCAGTCACCTCGTGCGTTGTTCGCAGATGACTTGAAGGTGTGGTGAGTATTACACACACCCAATGACTGTGACCTGCTTCAGCAGGACCTCGACCGACTCCCCACGTTGTATGCATAGCTCAACCTTCTGATCAACCTGGTCAAGTCGCAATTCATAAGGCTGGGTAAGTTTAAGAACACTCGAACCTACACGGTGGCCGGTCAACCGTTGCATCTCGTGCCTTTCGTGCGAGACCTCGATGTACTCTCACGTTGCGACTTAACGTCCGTGGACAACACGAATAGGCTTTACCAAAACAGCCTCCGTATGCTTTGGGCGCTCAGGCGCAGTTTCAGCACTTGGTCCGAAGAGATTGCCACTCGCCTTTTCGTCTCAATAATACGATCAGTGCTAGTGTATGACTCTCCCGCTTATTGAGCGAGTGCAGCATGTAGCCACAAGGCTGATTCCAAACTTACGAGGTGTAAGAAACTAGGACTGTACAACCTAGCTTATCGTCGACTGAGGGTTGACCTCATCATGACGCACCGGATATTACGTCTGGGAGATTACCCCATGTTAAAGCCGCTGCTTCATCTGCACGCGCCAAGTAGCACATGAGGACACCGGTACAAACTTGTCGTACCGGATTTGAAGCGGGTCGCTCACCAACTGTTTCCAACGCAGAGTGGTGAATGTATGGAACGACCTGCCGCAGCACGTAGTTGAGATAAAGTTGGTGTCGTAATTTTAGAAATTCCTGGACAAACTGCCAACCTAAATTATATCGAGCGCACCACAACATAATGGGTCTTTGTCCCCGAGTGGCATTAGATGCAGCTACACAGAGAAACCTCTACTTGCTGCTTCCAACCAGTAATCAGTAATCAAACTGTATATTATTGATCTTCATGCTGTTATAGCGGAGGTAAGAATACTCCACCACTCCCCGTTGTTTTGTGAGTTTTATTCCACTCACCCCTGTCCTCTTACGGTTCCCCACATACGTTTTCTGTTACCTCACCTTTGTGACTAGCTTGGGTTGACACTGAATCTTATACTTAATGGCTTTTCCCTTACTCTGTACATTTCGCTCGTTCGTGAGACACCGTATCGATCCTTCGCCCTTGGAATGATTAGCTTTGATTGATCGATTGTCAGTCTTGCTGCATAGCCTGTGATATCCCCTGATTTGAATCATGTGATTGAGTTGCACACACAGACGCTTGGTGGCCGCTTTGGCGTGCGGCGTGAACATTGTCGTTGGTATTCTCACTACCGTTAGTGGGTGGAAGCAGTCTTGGGGCTTCGACACAACACATGCAACACTCCAAACCGAATGCTTGATCTATGCCGATGACCTCAAGCTGTTTTCTCAAGTGCCCGATCTTGAAACTCCTGATCGATTACAAGTGACTCTTGATCTGTTGCATAACTGGTACATCAAGTTGGGCCTACCAGTAAACTACGAAAATTTCTGCGCCCTACCGATCAGGGCTTCTGAGCCACGTGGATCTTACCACATTGATGGGTTCCTTCTCAAACGCCGCTTAGAAGAAAGATCTAGGCGTAATAATAGCACCTGATCTAAAAACCACACAGAATACACTGAAAAAGCTTGCCGCTGCAAACAAGACGTGCTGTGCCATAAGAAGATCATTCTCTCTAATGACACCTAAAATTTTCAGGCTCCTGTTCACCTTTCATGTACGACCTATTCTAGAGTATGGGCTGCCAGATACATTTCCACTCTAAATTTGGATGTGCCTTAATCGAAAACCTCCATAGGCGTGGCTCTCAGTCCGTTTCCGGGCTTCTTGATCTTCCCTACTCCGGCTCCAGGAGACGAATCTGTTCTCTCTGGAATATCGTCGCTGTCGTGTAGACCTCATCTTTACGAGGCTCATACTAAGCTGGAACTTGGAAGCGAGCTACAGCAGCATATTCAGCCCAACATGGCTTTACACGAGGTTGCAACTGGAAACTAAACCGAGGACGCTCAAAGTCGACACCGCTGTCGCCCTCTTCACTCGGGTATGGAATGACTGGAATCGTCTTCAAGTGACTGTTGTTGACCCGACGATCGAGGAAAGTTTCAAACGACTCTTAGATAATTTGAAAAACGCAGTAAGAAGACAAAAGCTGGCAAATGCACGCATTTCGTATTGTATCATCAATGCCCCTAGCAATAACTCGCAGTAATATTTTTTCAGTGAAGCGTGCGACCAAACATACATGCTCTTAGATACGCACCTGCGCAAGACATCAAGACCGCACTGTCCTACTGCGACTGCTCCGGTTCCATGAGGACTATCGGGTCGCACTGACATACGTGGTCTTAGTGTTGAACTGGAGGTGATGGGGATAACATGCGTCCTCCCTTCTGTCCACTATAACTCAATGAACCCAATGAAATGGTCAACAATTTCATCGTTGTCTGTCTTCCAATTGGAAAATTTTTGCGATGCACCGTTTTGCCACGCCGCCGCACGTCTTCCAGTTTTTGCCATTTCCCATTACGGTTACAAACCTGTTCGTAAGTTGATTACTGTCTATAATTTGAACAATAGAACCACGGTTGCGGGAATTAACGTTGTAATTTCTCTGCCCAGATCGTGCATATATTATAGCTTTACTGAGTTTCAGTTTTCTTGTGTCATCTGATGCGAGTACCTAGTCTAGGCTTCGTGTAATCTTTGCATAATTGAATTGTGCAATAATGTCCGTTTCTGCTTTTAATGCTGAGGACTGCTATGTCGCTGTTGGTCTTACTGGTGTTGAGACACTACAAGAATAGTGAGACCCGGATAAGCATGCTGGAGTCGGCTCTATGTTACGTCTGTAGGCTAAGCAATATAATGATGATGATTGGTTTGGGCTCGATGTTACGTCGAATCAGCCGATTAGTAAACGGACAGACTCGTTGGCTTACGATGTTACTCTTCGTCCATCTTCTCCAAAGCCGACGCATGTCGTCGGTGGCGCGTTTAGATGATCCGGTCGGTGTTTCAGGTTCGAAGGTTCAAGATTGCTGCGCAGACCTCCAGTTGGGTTCATATGCTACCGTTAACTGTTTTCCAGAACTTAATCCAACTGTTTCGGTAGGAAAACGACGTCCTGCCTCCCTTAGGGGTAGCTGATCACATTTGGTATTGCTGCAACTCGCTAGTAGATTCTTATGCGCTGCTTTAAAGCCAACGTGACCCGAGAAACTTCCGATCCGACTATCATATCTGATACGAATTGCTGTGATGAGACCAAAGCAGCCATCGACAGCCGTTTGATTCCCGAACCTGCTGAGTGTTTTGAAGAAGCAGTGAGTATTTTGCGCAAGCGCTTCAGGTGACCTCATTTGACAGCGAAGGCGCACATCAGTGCTTTAACTGATAGATCTAACATCAAGCCCAATGACTTTGTAGTCCTCTCTTGTTTAGCTGTAGAACTGTGGTCCCGTTACCTTACTCTGAAGCAGTTAATATGCGAAGCTAATCTGAACGCGTCGCGTACACTTAGCGCTTTAGTTAGACAACTGCCGAGCCGTTTGCGGTTCAACTGGACCGCGCATGCCGCTAGGGTCATCCGGACAGAAAAAAAGCAAAACGTTATTGATTTGACTTAGTCCGTGGATGAAAGCCGACGTCGTCGACACTTACCTGTCTTTTATCTCACCTCCCTTCGGATCAACTGCTAGCACTGATAGAAGTAGTGGCTTAAATCCCCTAGGTCCTGCTGCTTATGCGGACATTCTAACACTGGCCTCCCCTTAAATGCATTTCACGTGGACATCGTTATTTAGATCAATGTAATGAACTCCAAAAACTTAACAACCATGAGCGTCTAGAATTCTGTTGTTCTCATCGATTGTGCCAACTGTGTCTCAAACCCAATCATGACTTTAAAAACTGCAGGTCAAGAAAGTATTGTGGATTTAGTAACTGTAGACTACTTTGCTACGTTGCTACACACTGATCAGGATAAGAAGAACCCCGGGACACTGAATACCGAAGGATTTAGTTTCGCCTTAAACCATGCTTAAAAGCCTACTGTTTCATTTTGTGTATTGCGCCGTTCGGACGCTAGCCTTGGTGGTTAACAGGACAGACGCTTCATTGATCAATTTCTACCTGCTTCAAAATATCAGAGTGCGAGGGTCCGTGAAGACAATGAACCTATGTATCATCACTGGTCGATTCCAGGTAAAGTCGCAGTCACTTAGTGTAACTGTCCAATCGGTAGATGAGGGTGAGGCAGTCCGATTAGACTCTGTCAGGTCAGTCAGAGTCGTCTCTCTGCAGCACAGTAGCTGACGTCTTTTCCACCTCTAGCTAACGTGTATTGTGATGAATGATGATCTTTGAAACACTTGGAACCAACACAAGAGGAAATGATTTCTACATATGGCCTCACTTATGCAACTTATGGTTTATAGAATCGAAGGGGAAGATAGAGCTTTTTACCGGAAGTGGTGACCTATATCTGCACTGCGCTTTGGATCAAAGGCGCGGAACTGCTAGTGATCCGTGTGATTTTAGAACCCCATTGGGCTGGATTATGTTAGGTCCGCGCAACCTGTCCGAGTTTAAGGAAGATCAATCTGCTTCATTTGTAGTGGATCGTCCATAGAAGATAAGTCCGGTTCGTTGCACACCCACCGACCTTCATCATTTATTCGAACACTTGTGTGAAACGGACTTCGGAGGCTTTGGCAGTCCCCGATTGGCCATACCCGTGAACGACAGGCGTGCGCTTAAAATCGTGGAGACTTCCGTAAAAAGAGTCGGCGGTCATTGTGAGATCGCGTTACTATGGCAAGCTGAGAGACCACGGTTGCCAGATAATAGATAGGTCGCACTGATGAGACTCGTACTGTTAAATAAGTGACTGTTGAAGGATGCTGCGCTACTCGAGACACATACAAAGGCAGTGGAAGAATATGTATTTAAAGAGTTCGCCGAACTGGCTCCACTACAAGAAGAACAGATCAAAGGAGAAACCGGGTACCTACCACATCACTCAGTATCACACCTGTGTAAATGGTAAAGTATGAGTAGTTTTTTGCTTGTCTAGCTTCTTACCGCGAGACTTCGCTCAATCAACGGCTTTTGCAAGGTCCCGATTTGTCTAACAATTTAGTTGGTTTTCTCTTGCGGTTTAGATCCCTCTCAATCGCAATCGCTTCCGACATTGAAGCAATGTTCCACCAAGTCAAGGTTCCCAGTCGTAACAGAAATTGCTTGAGGCTTCTGTGGTGGAAGAACAGTAATCATTGCTTGCCTCCTACTGAATATCGCATAACAATACATCCGTTTGGAGCCTCTTTGTCACCTAGTTGTGCAGGTTTTGCTTTACATCAAGCCATTACCAATAATGCAGGCGAATTCCAAAGGTTATTAACATCGCGAGAAGTTGTTTCTACGTCGAAGATTGCATCTTCAGTGTTGATTCTGTTCACGAAGCGGTGCAACTGTCAAGCATCCTACTCATATATTGGCCAGTTGGTGATTTCATTTAACAATGTGGATCCGTAATCGAAGCGAGGTTATCGCGCATTTGCCCGAGATGGAACTGAAGGTTCCCAAAATACGATATTTAACCGACTACAACCGCCTTGACGTATTCTTGGTTTAAAAATGCTACGTCCCCCATGACCGCATAAACTTCAAGCTGGAAAGTTTTGTAAGTATTAATTCGTAGGCCATACTCTCCTTTGTCGCTTCCGTCTATGATCCTCTGGGACGCATCGCACCAGCAGTGTTACCAGCAAAGCTTTCACAAATATTCGTGTGAAGGAAGTTGGATTGGAATGTGCCCCTCTCCAGAGAAGCGCAACGGACTTAAAACCAATGATTGTTGAGCACGCATGGACTTACCAGCCCTGTCCGCAAGTGTGACCAAAAAGTGTTCGCAGGATTGACCTTTAGACATCCCTGAGCGACCAATTTTTGTGTCCCCGGCCTTCCCAATTGGACACCTTTGGGCCTTCTGGTCACTCAAAATCCTTTTTCCAACCCCCTTAACATGTACCTTAAATGCATTTTCCCTGGTTGCAAATACCGCCGACATTAAGAAAAAATCAATTCCCAACTTTTAAGTACACAATAGTAGAACCGTCAAGTTAAACCGGAAAAGGCTTTGGGTGACCAAAATTCGTCCCGATTGGGACGTCTTTCGGTCACTCAGGATGTGTTTTTAATGCATCCTTGCTGTTACCGGGGCCCGTCCATAGCAGCCATCAAAGCTAGATCTCTCTGTCTGGAGCAGCCCGGTGAAGATTGGTTGTATGTCGCTGTAACCCATTGGCTACCCAATGAGAGTAAGCCAATGGTATCGTTTTATCTTGAAGTGGACCAATCAAAATGACCTTCCTTGAAGCCCTCCAGTAAGTACACTACTTGATTAGCCAACAAGCGAGTTTTTTGCGCATCTAGTAGTTGCTATTGTCAGGAGCTTTCAATTAGGTCTTTCTCTCATGAACTATTTATTTTGACCCCATATTATACCTGTAAATTCTGTCTTCCGGGTGTTCCATATAAGTTCCGCCAGAGGCCTTGGTCTTCTGATTTAGAAAGTGGCTGTATCGTGACCAGAGTGGCTGCATCGGTTATCTGTACTATCAGCGGAAACAACACTTACCATATACCGTAGAATGCATTTTTCTGGTTGCAAATACCGTCAACATTAAGCAGAAGTCGATTCCCAAATTTTGGATACATAATACAATAGCCGTTAAGTTACGCCGCAAATTTTTTCGAGTGACCAAAATATATCCAATTGGGACGGCCAAGGACATGAAAATTGGTCACTCAGGGAAGCCCAATGGTCACTCGCGCCGAATGAAATTACGATGTTTTTTTAAAATGTAACGCATTTTAGGCAAAGAACGGTGGTGGTACGTATGTACAATCTTATTTAACGGCATATGTAGATATATCTGTGCGCACAGATGGACGGCCAGCCGTCCAATTTGGGCGTGTTTTTAGTCATTCGCAAAGTTAAATGTTGATATGAAGGTAAATTGAGGAGGCCGGAGGCACAAAAATTGGTCGCTCAGGGACGTCCGAGGGACACATTTTCTGCATTCGGTGTTTCTTCTCACCTTACTTGGTTTTCTTCTCTTTCTAACCGAACACAGTCAACTGGGCGATGCCTTTCCAAAAGGGCATCCGTAACCAGCGGAGTGTTCCAGGGCAGTTCCTCGGACCTATTCTGCTTTTGCTTCACATAAATGACGTCTTCCAGATCTTCAGACATGGCACTTCGTCTATATTTGCGGACGACATTAAAGCTCTTTCTCATTTGACCCCAGCGACCTACTTATTGGCATCCCTCATTCAAAGCGAGATCTACGCTCTCGCAACTCGGTATGACCTATGGAAATTAGAATTCACACCAACATAATGCATTCTACTCTCCTACCGGTGCTCTGTACCTCCTGACAAATTAACTTAATGGTGCATTCCTAGATAACCACCCCACCTTGCGCGACCTCGGTGTGCATTACTCTAGCTCGCTGAATTTTGCTGCACAATCGAGCTATTCCTCTGCCAAAGCCAGATCTACCATTGGCTATATACTCCAGTCAGTGAGCTTGTTAGAATCTCAACTCGCACTATAAATATATACCAGACCTATACCAGAATACTGCTCGATTGTTCTTACTAAGGTAAACGTGATAGGACGATGATGAAGGAAGTTCAGCGATCGTTTACTAGGCACCTTCTAAACTCATCTGCGCTTTATTAAGGCCGCTGGAAGCCGCTTGAATTAGAACCACTGGTCGCGCAGACTTAAAACCAACATTGTATTCCTCCATAAGCTCATCAAAATCCCGTACCCAAGCATCAACTGATTTTTCAACCGATGGGCGATACACGTTATCCTCTACGTAGAAGGCCTCATGCTCTAACTACAACGTCTCATCCGTATTAACTTCCTCTATAGATATGCGAACGTATGGGATAAGCTAACGGAAGTTGTCAGGGCATCTGAAGGTGTTATACAATTCTCCTCTGAAGGTGCAAAAAAGCATCACTCAGCATAGCTCTATGCATCGCCGAGGCACGCAAACCATCGCATCACGGTAAGGTCCAGCGTCATTGCAATGGCAAAGTGTGTTTGGTGCTTAGTCCTCTGCGGTTCAGTGCCGGATTATGACGTGGGACAGTGAAAGTCGGTTAGAATCAGTTTCACAGATGCCACCTTAGTATAGCACAATAGTCAGCTGTTTGAACATTTGGTCGTTAACGAGATGTGGGCGACTTGATCCTGCGTGTTTACTTAAAGCGTTTCAGTAATACTCTACACCCCCTTCTTTCTTATGAATACTCATTTGCTTGCTTATTATGATTGTACGGTGGCGATACATCAGTCCAAACGGTTGACTTATTACTGTTGATGGCGATCATCTTTAATTATCCTATGCCATAATTTTTACCGCATCTCTTTCAGCGCATTTGGATTTCTATGAATTTCGATGCACCCCCTCATCAGTAGGCTGGTGGTGGTCATGTACTTAATCCTTTCCACGTACTGCTCACCTTTTAATCACACTAACTGGGGTGATTATTTTAATTTCCACATTAATTCGAATACTAAAATATCTTACCTTGATACTGTGAAAGAAATGTTCCACTTCGCTTATTCGAACTACATGAACCACTCATTTCCTTTCGATGAACTCGACCCTATCCACTGCGTTGGGAGAGGCTACGATTACGCTAACCCAGCTAACATAAATGTTAATGATGCTCTTGGGGATTTTCACTTAACCTTAATTGACTCACTGGACAGTTTAGCGGTAAGTGTCCACTTCGCCTTATTTACCGTTTTAGATCATGGGATTGACGGATGACTTTAAGCATGCAGTTAACTTGGCTATTAGTCATTTATCCTTCGATCGAAACGTTCGGGTGCAAGTTTTTGAAGCGACTATCAGGTACCTTCGCCGTCACGTCTTCACACCGCGTCTTACCTGATTCAGGGTCCTAGGGGGTCTTTTATCGGCTCATCTCATGATTACCGATCCCGCCAAGCCTTTCGGTGACATCTATCCAATCGGGTACTCAGGCGAACTCTTGGCCTTGGCTCACGATCTTGCAAACCGTATGTTGAATGTTTTCGATGTAAGTTGGATTTTTCAGTATTTTTTACTCAAATTCCTCATTTTTCGAAGTTGGTCGCTGAGCTCACAATATTATTATCCTCTTTCAGAGCTCCATCAGAATTCGGCGCCAACAATGAGACGCCTTTGTCTTGTGCAGCACTTCCCTGATTGCTGCATTATCTCTTGTGTCTAAGAAAGTGGTGCTCTGCGCTTCATTCTAATACTGCATTTTAGCTGGCTGTGGCGAAGTCGTTCAGAAATTCAACTAACTGGGCAGCTTTATCGGCACCTATGGATTAGGAGATGAGAATACGTACCATATAGCAAAACCACCATCAGCAGCAGCAGTACATCATCCATTTCAACTGATGCTTCGCTGCCATACAATCATGGTGACTTACGGAGCGTAGAATAATAGGAGAGAAGTGGGAACCTAGCGTAAAATCTTAATGTCCTAAATTAACATTCAAGGCCAAGGCGCAGACACTTTGTGTCAACAACACAGTCACAAACAGCTATGGTGTAACGATAAGGCGGCATCGGCGAGACAGCTTCCTTGCGGCTTTCACTGTCACGCGTCATAATCAGCCACTACCCCGCAGATAACTCAGCATTAAACACACTCTAAACAGGCAGTCCGACTAGGAGGCGGCAGCAGAAGCGCCACTGATGGCGGTTGCGCGCTATGTCTTCTAAAGTCTAGAGCCAAGCACAAGGCGAGTCATGTGGACTCCAGTCCGGAAGGTGAAACGGACCAACGGCACCCAGTTTGGGTGTCAATAACTTCATTTCCCGCTGCCAAGTCAACTTCTGTCCACCTCGAGCTTTCTGCCACCCTACACTTGGCCGATTAAACAAGGCCCTCCTGGGTAAGCCTTTGCCGGGCCTACGTAGCTCGTGCCCGAGCCAACGCAACTTATTTAGTGCTACCTGTTGTTCTAAGGAACAAGCTTGGTTCTTACTCCCTAGTACTCGCCTACGCACATCATCGTTGCGGACACATTGGTGCCATCCGACGCCAGCAATGCTCCGCAGACAACGATGATCAAAAACTCCAAGGCGCCTCAAGTCATCAGACCGAAGGGCCAGGCCTCACTCCCATAGAGCAGGAGGGCTCTCACTGTGGCCTTGTAAATATTGCCGAAAGGAACCCCCTTCTAATGGCACAAATGTCACAGATTCAAGAACGTAGTTCCAGGAGTAGGCTTGGAACCGACTGCGAGTTCATGATTTTGGAAGATTTTGAATACGAAGCGTTTTTGTAGGTTTTCTATTGTGGCAACTTTTCACTCTTGAAGTGAGGGCTTTTTCAGGCCAGATGATTCGTTACACAGTTGGCTTAGCTTTTTGTGGCAAAGTAGAGTGAAGATCGCGACAAATAACATAAACCAGTGGATAATAACATAGGTCAAATTATCACTGGTGTAACGACAGTCATCGAACGTTCTAGATTGATCTGCGCCACAAGTCGTTCACATGTGAGGCATTACTCTTCCCTCTGCCGCTGATTTACGCTCCTACCTGAGTCCGTCCGCTGACACCTTTTTCTTGTGATCGGGTTAAAACAGCTCACCACGCTTTGATAACTCCATCCCGTCCTTTATGTTCACACAAATATTAGTCGTAGCCATCTCAAATAAACGTTCGCATGTTGTTCGTATTCCTCTCTTAGTTATCTCGACATTGCCCTCGTCGATTTCGTGCCCCGCGTGTAGCCCAGGACACAATTCGTGTCATTCCTCTTAGTCTTTACTCTTTGCCAAAATAATTGAGCCACTTGTGTACTGATTCACCTGGCCTGAAAATCTTTTGGAAACAGGGCATTTCAGGCCGAGAGAAATCCCTTTTTGACGCCACAGATGATGCAGATTCAAGAAGACAATTCTAGATTTTGCAGTACCTGAACTAATTTTAGTGCTTATTTGTCTATCCTTGCTGATGCAGCTGCCAAGGTAAGTGAATTGGTCAACCCTGTTGAATTCCTCCCTATCAAGGATCAATCGGTCATCACATGTTTGGTGCTCCTACAGCAACACTGCACCTTGAAGATGCGAAGTGCATGGCAGATGATGGGACCACTAGAGAGGTTATTCAGTGTTGATTTGGCCACCCCAACCTCGTTAAACAGCAAGACGATATCGTTCACAATAGCTTTTTGTCAGGCACCACGTCTACGCCTGCATCGTGAGACTGCAAGGGAACACCATGATGGAGTTTACGGCGAAGTTAGGCAAAAGTGGGGAAATTGGACAACCCTAAAGAACGCCACTTGTTGTCGGAAAGATATCTGACAAGTTACCGTAGACGCGACCTGCGGTGTTCGAGTACGGGGCACGTAAAATGTTCACACGTTTCCGCACAAATATCTGGAATAGAATGCATCGATCAACTGAGTCGAACACAATCTTTAAGTCCAGGAATACAGCTATTGTCGGTTTGCGCTGCTTTAGCACCTGCTACAAAGTGAATATATAGTCTCTTTAGTCCAACATCTTTCGGTAGTGGAGCGCCGAGTGCAAATTGAAGCCAGCAGCTTTAGCGTAATACCACAGTAGTTAACACAGTCAGTACGACTGCCTTTGTATATTGCTACTATGATCGACTCACTCCAGTTAGCCGGGATGGTCTCTTCCTCCCAGACATCTTTGAACGGGGTGGTCATTGCTTTGCAGAAGACCTCACCACCATCCTTAAATAGTGCGAGTGTGGGGGAATTCGGGTCAGCTGTACGAAATCGCTTAAGGTTTCTGATTGCGTTTCGGACCTCAGCCTCCGATGGAGCCTACACCAACTGGCAGTGGCTCTTCCTGCACCATCTGGGTAGTAAAGGGTGCAGGAGCTGAATCGGTGCATCCGCGCTGTCTCTGCTTGTCTCGCTAACGCCTGGTTTCCTGGGACCAGTGATGCGGATCAACTGTTAGAGCTTGCGATAACTGCATACTGCTCCCCCATCCTTCACTTCTTCAACCCTACTAGTCCACCAGGCTTCCTTTTCAGCATACAGGCTGCTGTTTAGTTCGCGCCTATTAGTCTATTTGATTTATTATTCCGAGTTGGCCAGGATTTTTCTTCTGGATTCTGAAAGGTTTACGAACGTCTCGGTATCCAGCGACTTGTGCGGTGACGATTGATAGTGTCGTAAGCAAAGTCCCGCATCGCGCATGGCGGCGAGATCCAATTCCCATGAAGCTCAGTATATTTAAGGTGAGATAGCCTAAGTTCGATACACAGGGCATCGTAGTAGATTTGCCCGACTGGTTAAGTCCATAGAAAAACGACATAGTACGAGAGCATAATCAGAGTCGACATAAATATGAAACCACGCCACTTGTAACTTATGGCAACACGAACAATTTGGGTCCATCGCTGGCCAGCTATAGGTGGACACTAAGTGGCACTTCGGCGCTCACTGTGTCTACAAACGATACTGCCAGAAAGCAACCCAGGTGCTACGCACACAGCTGTAACTATGGCGCTTACTGTTAATCGTTTTTTTCCATACTTGCCTTTTTCTTTGTCCTGCCTCCTTCCGCTTAGCTTTTCCCTCAACCACGACCTCGTCAATGCATAATATAGAACAAAGCATAGTATTCTTCATTTTTTCGCTACTATAGACTGATTGTTTCTCACTTCTAGCTAACGTGAAATTAATGAATGGTTATACTTTACATGCGATTGTTGACTATAACGGTATTGGCTTGTAGGACGTTACTCACAACCCTCTCATAGTGATTTTATTTTTCATATTCTTCTTTCATCTCTTTCAGTATATCTCTACATTTAAGTTTCCATGGCATGTATCTTCTATTTTCGCAATCATCGTGGGCTGATCTCCCATTATTTGGCTTATTATACGCTTGTACGCTACCTTCATTGTTGTTTTCATATCTGTAGCGAGCTGTCCCATGTAAAGGAGGGAAGTGCTTATATCGAACCAGCTTTTAACATACTGTTTGATTTTACGGTTTTTCTCTTCACTGACATAAATGGCTTCCGATGTACATCTATTTACAGAATACCTATTATTGCCTTCCGCTTTTTGATAAGTGATAGCATGAGTTAAGTACTTTGTGAAATAGCATCTCACAAACTTCCTCGACTATCCCGGTAGTGTACCACAGTATTGCCGCTTGACACCTTTTGCTTTCTCTTCCCATGTGCATAGCGAACCTAGCATATACGATTACAAAGAACACATGATTGGACCACGGGGATGCTAATCTTCAGCAATCTAAAAGTTCCCATTTAATAGAATAAATCAAGTGAGACAGATTCTGAGTAAAGGATTCTTTTCCATAATTCTCAACAGACTCAACCATTACATGATGATGATTATGTGCTAAATGTGTCAGATTGGGCTGCGTATTGAGCAGAATGTTTAATTCCAACGGGAACCAATAAGTACATCACGAGGCCATTAAAAGTGGCACTTTATGTACAGGGGCAAATCACTTTTACAAAGATCAGCTGGGGCAAAAATCAAACGAAGGTACAGCAGAAGTTGTAGGCCACGGTAAAGGACGTACAAACCGTTTTTTATGCACAACTCCGGCTTGGAATGGCGGATAAAGATAGCTTCCGCAGTAGATAAAATAAGCTTCCGGCTTCCGCGCGAGAATTGCTCAGGGCTAGTATAAATGACGTTGAAGTCCTTTTCCGTCCCTGCGTGACCGCACTCCAAGAGGTGCGACATGACGGAGCTCTTACAAGACCTCGCTTCGCCTCTGTAAAACCACTACGGAATCTTTTCGCGAATCCTATGAGATAGGTGCCTCATACTACGACCCGCGTATCATGCACTACAGGAGCACGAGTACTAATAGACAAGCATTGATCGAGTCACAAGAGATAGCCTGTCTTTTAAAGGTTTTACGAACGAAGGCTTGTTGCAGTATGCTATGCGTAGGCGAGCCGCGAAATATGTCTTTTCAACAGCGTCTTTCAGGTGTTTGAATAGGGCATCAACCGCACTGTCGCCTTTGAAAGGAAAATGTACACTGAGTTCTTTCTTGGGTACACCTATCCCCGGTGGCTTTTTTCTGCGTTCTTTCAAATATTTAAGGATGAATTTATCTGGATACCTACTCGCTCTTAGAGCTTCACTGATTCTCTGCAATTCCTTGGTGTTGGTGTCCGGTGTGCAAATTCTCTGTGTTCGGAAGGCGAGTGCGGAGTAGATTTCGTTTATACTGTAGTGGTGCCGCACTATAGAAATGGATGTACTGTCCAGTCCAAGTTGGTTTTCTATACACTGCTCTGATGCACGATCCATCTGTGTTTTTGTTGATGTCAACGTCCAGGAATGGTAGTTGATTTCCGGACTCGTGCTCACAAGTGAATTGTAGATTCTGCTGCGCGTCATTAAAGGCTTCCAACAGTTTCACAGCCTACAGTTTCTATTTGGAGTGTATAAATGTGGGGTACACATAACGTATATACATCTCCATTTCGTTGATGTGCGTTCTTAATGCGTTATGCTCCAATTTTGCCGTAAAGACATCTGCTAGACCGGGTCCCGTAGCAACTCCACCAATTTGACGATACATTTCCCCGTTGATGATGAACTACACATTTAAGGTGCATCTGAGTAACAATTCCTTCTGGAGGTTTTCCGGGAGATTTATAGGTACATTCAGTTGCCGCACTAGTTCGCAAACCTATTCCACTATTTCCATTAACGGAATATTCGTGAACAACAACTGAGCGTCAAATGATGACGTCCATCTGCTGTTAAGGTTTAGTTCCCTTATCTTCTAAATGGACTCGAAATTGTCTTTCACGCAGTAAGTACACATAATCGTCATCATGTAATGTTTGAGTCTGATGCGAATTGTCAAAAAGAATTCTATACTCAGAATCTGCCCACCTTGATTCATTTTATTGAACACGACATCTCCAAGTATCGGTTCACGATATCTTGTGGTTTCTCGAGCTTAATTCTTACATTCTAAGCAGTCAAGGTGGTACGCACTAGTGTTCCAATTTCATACTTCATCTTATCGGCATAGTATCATGAATCCTTCATGGAATTGACGGAGTTTTTTTTATCTCACCACTTTTCCATGTATCAACAATCCCCTTGCGGGAACGTAGTTTTAACTGGAGCACACAACAGGACATGTCTAGGTATTAACTGGTAAACTGCATGGTTCGTCCCATCACCTATAATCGCGCTACAAGCGTTTCGCCGTTACTGCCACATTTAGTGAAGAGCGCGTAATCAACAGTGCTGACCATTTAATCATCTTTGCTAGCAATCGGCTTGCTGCCCTTCGTACAAATTCGTAAGCGTTCCTCACTTACTTGTCATAGTGTTAGTGGTCGAAAGAAGCTTTCCATAAGCGCTGCGAACACCTGCAATATGGGACATACACTATCCACTGTTGGTCAAGCAAGGACACTAGGCTTACGCATCTTTGATATTTTACACATCCTTGGTTTAGATGCGGATCTCCTGTGCGTGCTACAGCTTCTACATAGTCACAGCCAACAACTCTTCACAGCTCACAGGGACCCATTAATATTTGTTTTATTCTTCTTCGTTACCGATGTAATTCTTCAGGTGTTTATTGCTGAACTAGTGCAAACAACTCACTCTGGAATATTTTGGCTTAGACCGGAACGCTGGAAATCAACCTGTGACAAGCCACGGCACTATTGAATACTGAATACTGTATTATAGAGCAAGTAGAAATGAATTTTGTAAAACTTTCGAAATATGATGAAAAGCGTTATAGCAATTGTTGGCCGTGAATATCGTTATCGTTCTCATGTAACATTTAAAATATTTGACTAACGGTATTGCAGAACTCACAAATGTGACATGTCATCGTAAGTGTGAAATCGTACTCTGAATCGAATAGTGGTAAAATACAAATCTAACAACGTTTTGAACTGCTACACAGATGTTGCCTGCATCACATGTTCAGGCAAACTGTTCCAAATATTTACCACTCTCCTTTCGAAGCACAGTGGGTGGAGAACTCGCTTTACATCCGGAACGACAAGTTTGTATCTGTGTCCGCGTGTGCTGCATGGCCCTCATAAGTGCAGCATTCGCTTCAGCATTGAGAAGTCATCGAGATGTAGAATACGGTAGGTCATAATGAGGTAGACTCGCACCCGACGGTTGGACAAGGTGTAGAGTCCTCGTTTCTCGCACCGGCCTTCATACCCCAAGCCACGTAAACTCGGGATGAGTCTGGTAGCAACGTGTTGGACCCCCTCGATCTTTATGCATTGCCTCGGATAATCGGAAAGTAGGCGGGCCAACCGTACTCTAGCATTGGTCTAATGGTGGCAACCTCTTCAGACCATGTACCGAAGCTACGTTTGAGCGCCCAAAGCATGCGCAGTCCGTTACTATATAGCATATTCGTGTTATCCACGGACTTCAAATCGTAGCGTGAGAGTACACCTAGGTCCTTCACGGAATGTGTGTGATATAGCGATCAGCCGTCAAGGGTGTAGGTTCAGCCTACAGCACCCTTCCCCAGGCTCATAAATACAGACTAGGCCGCGTTGACTGGGAGATGAACTTCTGCAGACCATGTGCATAGACGGTTGAGGTCTTGCTGAAGTAGGCCACAGTCGTCGGGAGCGTCAATTTCTCTCCAAATCTTCATGTCGTACGCAAACAAGGCACACGGCGACTGGAGAACCTGAGGTAGATAGTTGATGTGGATCAGGAACAGAGTGGGCCCCAGCACAGGGCCTTGAGGCATGCCACTTGCAGAGGGATACCAGTCAGTTAGATAATCGTCGACCTGTACCTTCCACTTTCGTCCAACAAGAAAGTCGCGGTGCAGTGAGCCACCGACACCACATATCCTGAGTTTATGAAAGTGAATCTCATGGCTGACCTTGTCGAACGCTTTGCTGAAATCGATGAATATCACATCGACAGACTTCCCCTTGCTTATTGCCTTCAACCACTCGTGCTTCATCACAAGCAAGTTTGTAATGCATGAGCGCCCTTGCATAAAACCGTGCTGTGCGGACGTCAGGACCTCTTTTGGCCTGTAGTTGTCTACTTTGCTAGGGTCGCCGCCTTTCGGAAAAGGCTTGACCACCGAACAATTCCCCTTCAATCGGCAGCGAACCTTCGGACAGCGACCTGTTAAAATGGTCAGTCACGACAGGAGAGATGATGGCCAAAAGTGACTTAAGACTCAGTGAGTGAAGCCCATCAGGTCCAGCACGTTTGGGGCCTTCAACGCTGGCGAGTAGTTGACATACCTCTTCAACGCCGCGATCCAGACTGTCGAGTTCGGTAAAAGTGGTACACGTCGAACTCGTAACAGACATCTGGTCATTTGCAAATACAGAAGCAAAGTGCACCGCCAACGCAGTCGTACGCTCAATGCTGGAAGTTAGGGGCTGTCCATCCGGGCCATCCAGCACTGGCACATCACCTGCCGGCTTTAGGCGTCGCTTCACGTAAGCAAAGATTCTCTTCGGGGCGGTCTTTACGGCGATTGCAAGCTGCTCTTCGAAATGTCGGCGCTTATGCCTTTTTGCACTGTTGCAGTGGTTCCACTGACTTTTATACCCTTCGTAGTCATTGGCAGAGCCAGAGGGGAGGTATTTGTCCCACGGTCTGCGCCGTCTCCGAGCCAGATTTCCATACTCCTTGTCAAACCAGTGAGGCTTAATCGCTCTAACCTTCCGACATTTCAAGGGCACAAATTGGGAACATAATGATGTCAGTCTCTCTTTTATAAATATCCAACAGTCTTCCATAGATGCAGCTTGTGACAGAGACCAATCCAGTTGGCTCGCGGCTCGAGCTAGGCCGTGGAAGTCCGTTTTCCAATAGTTGTAAGCTGGTTCCAGCGGATGTGAATATGGCATAGGTAATGCCATATCAGCTATGAGCACTGAGTGGTCGCTTGTAACCAGGGTCTCCAGGATCCGAACGTCACGTACTCGTTGTTTGTAGCTCGTTGACATCAGGTCGAGACAGGACGGGGTTGAGCGTGTTGTTTTACGTGTTGGCTGTCATATGTGTTGCGATGCACCAGTTACGAGTACCAAATCCACGAACTTTGCTTCAACCTCACTATGTCCAGGAATCAAATGCACATCAAGCCATCATATTCGAGGACAGTTAAAATCGCCCATAAGTAGAAAGTGTGTACGACTCATGTGGCTTCGAAGATGAGGCGGCCAATTCCAACAACGACTCAGGGGGCTGCGATAGACTGCGCCCACAAGTGGTTCTCCGCGCCGGAGGCGGATGGATCACCACAGTAGTTCATACAAACCATCGTCACTTCGCTAGGTGCTCACAAGTCTCCCACGCGGGGAAGACCGGATGTAAAGCAAGACACCTTCGCGGACATTCGTTAGTCCATCGCATCAGAAGCACGAGTAACCGTTGAGTTCAAGTTCCTGCGTGTATAACTCTGAATGCAGCCATGTTTCTGCGAGTCCCACCACGTTTGGCCGTTCAGACGCAACGAAACAGCAAAGCTCATCGCGCTTGTTACTAACACTGCAAACGTTTGTGAAGGCTACTCGAAGGCCACATCAGGAGCCGCCTGACGTGCTTGAAGTGTGAGCAGCCTGTTTATCCTGATTCGCAGATTCTTGGAACCCACCCAAAAATTTACGATACGTTGATTTGTTTCACGCTCACCAATACGTCTTTTCAGCTAAATGATGGCAGACTTGAACCGCTCCCTGTCTACTTGGTTCAGGTCTGGACGAACATCGATCTACAAACCTTTCAGCCTACTTAGGCGAGACATGATCAGTCTTGGACTGACTTCATCCACGAAAGTGATCCTCATAGGCCGATTTTATTGATCACCTTGCTTTTCGACTCCAGCAGCGGCGCATTTTCCATTTCCGCTAAACAAAACACTCCTATCTTTTCATTTAGGTAGTTTGTTATTGTGTAGTTTTTCTCTACCTTACACAAGTTTAATGTGAGATGTTTTCAATATTTTGATCTTTAGACCTCTCCATCAGGACTCCCATATCCTCGTGTCTTTCTCAACAGTGGCCTCAAGGACAACACTACTTCAGAGACATGCCTTGCAGGCGCTGGTTCTCTACTTCTTGAGTTTGGCAGCCTTAGTGCGCTTTTAAACGATTCAACGTATGCATCCATCTCCAGGCGCGTCGTCCTCAACCTGTGGAGTCGTCGTTCCAGCGTGACTGGTTTGCTCGGTGAGTGTCTTGTCCATTCTCCACTCTGCCCGTTTATCGCTTTCGAGTGTTAACGTTTGATCACTCTCCACCTTACTCCACCTCTGAGTGATCACTGACTGGAAGTTTGATCGCACCAACGCTCGTCATCACTTTATTCTGTTACACTAGACAGTTTTCGGTGATTTAACGTACTGAACTACTTCTCTATTACGAGGCTAAATCAATAAGTGAACAGTTGTGTTACTGGAATATCAGCTGGCTGCTTGATTATTTTTTTGGTCGACTTGATCGAATCCACTATCACACGTTTGTTACTGGAGCATTGTTATCTGGCAGCGTTCTGCACTCTTTCAACCATGTTTCACACTACCATTGTAGTCCTTTGAGCGTCACATTCCGTTTTTTCCAACTGCCTTCAGAGCCACTCTTATCAAACAAGTCAACGGTTAGGGATCACAATAACTGTCTCACAATGCAATCCTCTTCGGAGGTTAGGGAGAGGTTGATGGCCCTCTTAAAACCTAGCCATGTGAGACAACAGCTCTACGGGTTATAAGCTCACAGCTCGATTGGCGTAGAGTACGAGCACCACGCATTATCTCCGACGGTGGGAAGGCACGTTCCGGTGCTCAATGGTTTGCTACCACCCGCCTCAAGCCAGGCAGCCGTTGGTGAAATTGGTGCAAACCCACCAACTCCCACCTGCGGCTGGCCGTGGTCGCAGGTGCGTAACGAAATACGGTCGCAAAACACATGTGAATTGTTCCAAATCTGTAAAGGCTGTACGTGGAAGGCCTCAAGCAGATCCTAATGGGTAACTGCAATCACACTCCCGAGATGGACTTGCTCCCCACTGCCTTTTCGGTCAGACTATTGAACCAAATGCTCCGGGTGGAGTACCTCCACATCCCCCACCTCCTTGTGGGTCAGACTGTTGTGTCAGAGGCTAGAAGTAGGCCGCCTAGAACAAACCTCTCGGAATGAAAAGCCTGAGAGTATCATCTGCCCTCTCGACCACATCGACAATTCCTCTTCTTATTTTTCCCCTCTCAACTCTCTTCCCTGTCTATTGAGCAAGAATCTGCCAGACTTAACGGCCTCTGCCATCGATACTCGCATAACCCATCAATCAAACCACGAGTCTCATTTCACATTGCTTTTTTGACGTCCGCACTTCGAGTTAGATCTGTCGACAGACAGCACTGAATTTCACTCTTCATTCTCTTGGTATTGATGTGTATTGTGTCTCCGTGACACCCATACAAGATAACAGCGTTATAACGAATCATCGGCTCCCTGGTTGTGAATCTGATGACAGTGACTACACTCTTCGCATCTCTGGTGATAGTGAGTCAGTGGCTCAAGGTATTTACGGTGTTGGTATCGCCCTCAGCAGACATGCTGAAGGTAATCTACTCGATTGGATACCCGTGTGTGCGGTTCGACTTCGAACTTCTATTGGGGTTAATGAGCACCGTATGAAGACAAGATGTCTTTTCATCACCGTTTCTGCTCCTACTGACTGCAACTCGGAAGGTACCAATGATGATTTCTGCTACTATCTTTCGTCTCTTCTCCGGCTGGCGAAGATTATCAACATTGCGATTGTTGCTAGTGACTTGAATGCTCAATTGGGTAGTGTTTCAGACTGGACAATATCTGGGAGGGCATTTCGGAGTCGGTGCACGCCAAACAGACAATGGTGATCGATCCATGTAACTGTGCGCCTGCCCTAATGTTTATATTAGCAACACTGGTTTCCAGCACAGACGTTCACACCGCGTCACCTGGCGCCCACCGAATTCCTCAGATGACCTGGACCCATATTGCCATCTACAGGTGGCGCACATCAGTCCAAGACTGTCTGTCAATTTGGAGTACATGGTTGGATTCCGACCATGCTCTAGTGTGCGCACGCTTGGCGATCAATCTTCCCACTTCAAAAAAGCACTTATATCCTAACCTTAACTGTATCCTGAACTCGCAGTCTGCGGTTCAGTAATATCATAGCGAACTGGCCCACCAATTGTCAGTGATGAATGAGGTTTGTGAGTCGAACGCTGACGGGGATCGTCTCAACTGTGCCATGAAGAATGCCTTTGACGCTTGCTGTGCACCCGACTTGAGACGTCGCAACTGAATAGATCTCTGAAGCATCGATCAGTTTGATCGAAGCGCGTAAACTGGTTCAGATGGTCACTGGGTTTCAGCATATTCTTAACTCTCTGAAATGACGTCTGACAAGGAGTCTTCGGGTTGATCGTGAACGTTGGTGAGTTGCAACGGCCTGTGAGAGAGAGAATGCTATTGCGAACAGCCGAGTGCTAGTGCATTTCATCCGGAACACGGATCCAAGACAGCCACCAGTTGGCGAGACAGCCGAAAAAGATGTACAGTTGATCCATTCTCTGCGTCGTCCACTAGCCCATTGGGCGAAATATTTTGAGGAGCAGTTCAGCAGGCCCGCTGCGACATTGCCGCTTCTCGAATCACCTGAGCCGACGTGGGAAGTAGATGTCACATCTCTAACTCTGGAGGAGATTCGGCATGAACTTTCCGTGTTGAAACGAAACAAGGCTCAGGGACCCGGCGACCTCCCATTTTTGTTGAAAGATGGCGGTGACTCTTTGTTGACTGGACTTGCATCTCTTTTTAACATGATTTGGGACACTGAAGAAATGCCTTCAGACTGGTGACTATCAACTGTCGTGCGCATCTTCAAGAGGCGTCAGCGTACATTATCGAAAATCATCGAGGCATTAGCTTTATTTCCATTACCTCAAAACTTTTCGCGAGTATCATTCTTCGATGACTTACTGGTCGCCATGAGGACGAATCATTGAAAGCCAGGCTGGCTTCCGCCCTGGCCTTGGTTACATCGACCACATATTTACTCTTCTCCAAGTTTTAGAGCAGACACATACAGTCGACCGACTAGGGCAGTTTTCCTTGACTTGAAGACCGCCGTCGACTCTGTTGACCGCGCCATCTTGTGGTACTGCCTATCCATGAAGGGCGTGCTTTTCCATTCTGAAGTCCCCATACCGTGATTCCCGATGCCGTGTAAAATTCTATGGGGAACTCTTTCCTGAGTTCCCCAAGGTCGTCCTATATCACTTTTCCTCCTCAACTTTGTTATCGAAACGATCAGGAATGAATCGGTTCTTTCAGACTATTGTAGAGTAAAGATTCTGCTTGGCGACCGACTGACAAACCTGGAGTATGCGCGCGGCATAGTTCTCCTTGGGTCTGATGCAGTGGCTATGCAAACACTACTACACAGACTTCAGCATGTGCTGTTGCAGCATTGGACCGATACACCTTCGGTTATAGCTATCATCAAACAGCCACTGGAAGCGGTGGATCAGTTCCCTTCCCTTGGTGACTGTCTCAGGTCTGGTGGTCACAACATCGGGAAAGTCACTTCGCGTATCAGCAGGGCGCGTGTGACTTTCCAGAGACTCAGTCATTTATGGAGACGGCGGGATATAAGTTTGTCAATGAAAGGTTGGGTGTATAACTGCGATAAAGCCAGTGTTACTGTATTGATCGGAGTCATGGCCAGTTCGCGGCCAAGACATTAAACGCTTGGCCGTGTTTGACCACCAGTACTTGCGAAGCATTGCTCACGTTTGGTGAGAACACCGAGGAGCAATGCTGGGGTCAGCCAATTGGTTGTTGGCCAGAAGCCTTCTGGTGCCTCTCGAGTGTTTGCTACATCTTAGTCGCTTGCGTTGGCTAAGCCATGTCCTCCGTTTGCCCGTTAATCAGCTTTTTCGGGGTGCATTGTACGCCGTTAGGGCACCAAGTTGGGAGAAATCGCGAGGTGACTATTCCATGATGTGGCATAGAGGCATGAAGAAATTGACTGAGAAACTTGGTCAGGCTGTTGCGTACCGTCTTTGTGGTGGAGGCCTCGGGACAACCCACACCAATGGTTGGAGACATTGTCAGACATGGCGCAGTCACGAAGTCAGTGGCATTCCTGCATCCGGATTCTTTCATCTGCTTGCTAATTTTCGTTCCATTCTGATTTGTCCAACCCATTTCCTTCTTTCTTTCGTTTTCTCTACATCCTCTTTGCATCCAATCCCACTATCTTACCGGAGTTGTATATTGTTATTCCGGTGATGTGAGTCGTGGCAACTGGATCCATCGCACTTCGGTGCTCGGATCATAGTTGATCAACAACTTGATTGAACTGTTTTACTATCCTGACAGTCAAAGGCGCAACTGTTCATTGCAGCGTAAACAATAACGACGACAGTAGCGACGATAACCACTAAAGACACTTTGTTTTAATGCCACTGTCATGTAAACATAATTAAAGATACTATTTTTCTGCAGTGCTACAACATTTTTTCTGCGGTCAAAATCGAAAATTCCACGAGATTTCTGCCGTGCCGACATAAGATTCATCGCTTTCCCCGCGAAGACTAAATTATACAGAAATCTTGGTACGTTCACCCACTATATACATCTCAGTTATATTTCAAAACAGAGGAATTAAAATAAACCCAAACAAGGGGTTGCGACGCTCATCTGACACAACATTTTGTAGGCCCTATGGTTCCATCCACCGTCTACCGAATTCACAGGAGTGCTTAGATAACGATCGACAATGTCTCCCTATTCTGGAGTTCTTTCATGCACCAAGGAGCTGGCCTGTCTCCACATTTTCCCTATACAGTTCTACCACTTCGATAGATTAGCCATTCGGCTGCCAAAGCTGCGAAGCAAGCCAAGCCTGGAACGTCTGTTTGGATATCTTATCATTCGTTTAGATCTTCGACTGACGTCCATACATTACTTTCTGTTGTGGTTCGGGCTGAATGTACGGCTAACCTGCTACGACCGCACAACCGACCGTCGCCAGGAAGTTGTGGTTTCCGTTAAATGTACGGGTAACCTGCCTGAATCTGCTGTGCCGCCCCCAACCCGTCGTAACGAGACTGGACCTTAACGTGGTGCGACGGTTTGCGTTCCTCCTTGACCCATTGAGCTATACTGGGTGGTGCCTGCGGGCATCTTGAGAGATACTCCTACCAGCTTGGTCAATGATGAGAGGTCAGGCAAACTCAGTCTCCTGGTGCTCTAGGTTGGAGGTTTGAAATGAGATGGCATTCATTTCTTTAAAACTAAATCATTGCTACCTCTCCGCTGCCTTACGATCAGGCTTTTGAGCCAGAGGCTTTGGATGAGGACCCTAATCGTCCTCCTGTCTAGGTGTGGGCGCCCTGACAGTATCCTAGCCCACAGACAACCATGATTTTTTCTCCCAATTTAAACTTCATCCTGCAACGGTCGTCGCGCCGACTATCAAAAGTCGCCTTATCTGCTGCACACAGCAGGGTGAATAAGCGAAAACATGCTACTGCTGGCGCCTCCCTTCTTTCTTTTCCACCTGTTTCTCTTACTCCCATCCCGATCCCCGTTATTAACCTTCCTTCTATAATTCCCAGCTTAATTGACAGCAACCGAAGTGCCACTGGAGTAGAACCATCTGCAGCCACGTTCCCGTACCACCCACCGAACGCCTATCAGCAACAGTCCCTTATTAGGCCACGCTGTCCCGTTTCGCACTCCACGACAAGTAGGTCAACAGGCTGCACTCGCACGCACCTTGGACACACTGGGTATTGATGTGTGTTGTGTGTCCGAAACTAGGATCAATGACTCTACTGGGGTTGTTGAAGTAACTGCACCCGGCTTGTCCTCTCGTTATTGCTTGCACGTATCCGGAGACGCCGATGCAGCACTCAGGAGTCAAGCTGGTGTAAGCTCCAAGGCTGAGCCATCATTGCTTGATTGGATTCCGGTGAACAGCCGTTTATTTTCAGACCGTTTGACGACATCAACCAAGGTTGATTCACGAAGTAGTACAGAACGCTGTTTGTTTGTGATTTCCGCCCTCACCGACTGTGGTTCAAATGCTGTCAAGGACACATTCTATCATGAACTGAGCGCGCTATTACGCAGTGCTATTAGTTCAGATATTATAGTACTTGCTGGGGGTACGAACGCACAAGTAAGACGTCTGAGCTCCTCAGAAGCTCATCTGGGTAGTAATTATGAGCTTAACTCCGAACGGACTGACAACGGCGAGCGTCTGCTGCAACTGTATGCGGAGCACCAGGTGTTTCTTAGTAGCACTGCTTTTAGACACCGTGGGCACCGAACTGCCGCTTGGCGTCCACCTGTAGCTAGTCAGCGATGGACCCAAATTGACCACATAGCCATAGGTTACAGGTGGCGTGGTTCCATCCTGGATTGCCGCTTGTACTGGAATACCTGCGTCGACCCTGATCATGCCTTGGTACGCTGTCGTTTCTCCATGAACTTTACAGGAAGGGCACCAAGCATCCCCTCCGAATGGCAACTGAGAAATTGTCTCAGCCCTCAGTCAGGCAAACCTATTAACACGCACTGCATACCGAACTTTCGCTGTCTTGTTCTAATGACACTGAGTTTCAGTGGAATAGGATCTCGGCCGCCATGCACGACGCAGGGGCATCTGCTTGTGGCACTATCAATGGTCAACGCACCAGTCACTGGATATCCGAGAGGTCGGTGAACCTGTTGGAATCTAGAAGAAATCTCCCGGCTGGCTCTGAGCACAATGTGACCAGACGGGCGATTAGACGCGAACTATAGCGGAGCCTGCATGCTTACAAGAAAGCCTAGTGGACCACTCGGGCTCAAGAAATGGAGCAGGCAGGAGCAGTAGGCAATTACCGCAAGCTCTTCCAGCTGATCCGAATCACTGGTCCCAGAACACCAGGCGTCATTGAGGCAATCAGAGACCGCGCTGATGCACTGATACACAATAAGGAGCGCCGTATGGCTCGTTGGCCCGAACACTTTCAAGACCAGTTCAGCTGACCCCCTGCTCCCGGACCTCTTCCTACCCAGGTGATGCAGGACGAGCCATGGACGGTTAGTTTAGAGCCTCCGTCGAAGGCCGAGGTCCGAAACGCGATCACATCCCTCAATCGTTTTGGTGCTGCTGGCCCGGATTCCCTCCCACCTGCACTATTTAAGGATGGAGGTGAGGTCCTCTGCAGGGCACTGACCTCCCTATTCAAACGTATCTGGAACGAAGAGAGTGTGCCGGCTAATTGGAGCGAATCGATTATAGTGGCAATATACAAAAAGGGCAGTCGCACAGACTGTGCAAACCACAGGGGTATTAACCTAACGCCAGTTGTGACAAAATTACTGGCCTCAATTCTCGTTCGTCGCCTCACTGTCGAACGAGAATCTGAGATTAGGGAAGAACAGGCAGGATTCCGCCCAGGGTGTGACTGTATAGACCATGTATTCACTTTGTGGCAGGTGCTAGAGCAGCGCCATGCTACCGCAGACCGACAATAGCAGTGTTCCTCGATTTCAAGAGCGCGTTCAATTTGGTCGATCGATGCATTCTGTTCGAAATACTTGCACGGAAAGGTGTTCCCACGAAATATGTGAACATCCTTCGCGCTTTACACTCGAACAATACAGGCCGCGTCAGGGTCTACGGTGGCCTATCGGACAGCTTTCTGACCACAAGTGGCATTCGTCAGGGTTGTCCGATTTCCCCATTTTGTTCAATTTCGTCGTGGATTCTATCATGAAGTGTTCCCTTGCGGAATCTCCTGATGTAGTCGTTGAAGTGCTGTCTGGTGGAAGAGTAGTACACCTTGATTATGCGGAGGGTATCATCTTGCTGTTCGACGATGTTGCGACGGCACAATCGACCCTGAATAGCCTGTCTAGAGTGGTCCCATTATTTGGTATGCGCTTTGCACCTTCAAAGTGCAGTGTTGCTGCAGGACCACCAGCCACTTTCTGACCCCTTGACCCTTGCTAACGAGGAACTCGAGGTGGTTGATCAATTCAAGTATCTTGGCAGCTGCAACAGCAACGATGGGCGCATAGGAACTGACGTCAGCTCACGCATTGCAAAGGCTGGAACTGCCTTCTTTGGCATCTTTGGCTACAGAACGGAGTTTCCCTTCGTCTGAAAGGCCGTGTATACAAGGCCACAGTGAGGTCCGTTCTGCTCTATGGTAGTGAGACTTGGACCCTTCAGTCTGAAGATCTGCGGCGCCTTCAAGTCTTTGATCATCGACGTTCGCGAAGCATTGCTGGTGTCGGATGGTGCCAGCGTGTCCGCAACGATGATTTGCATAGGCGAGTACTAAGTGGTGGTAAGTTGCGTTGGCTTGGGCACGTGCTACGTATGCCTGGTCACCGCTTGCCTAGGAGGGCCTTGTTTAGTCTGCCAGGTGTGGTGTGGCGCAAGGCTCGAGGTGGACGGAATTGACTTGGCAGCGCGAAATGAAGTTATTGGCGCCCAAACTGGGTGCCGTTTGTCCGTCTCGTCTTCCGGGCTGGAGTCCACGTGACTCGCCTTGTGCTTGGCTCGAGACTTTACAGGACAAGGCTCGCAACCGATACCAGTGGGACGTCTATTGCAGTCTCCTAATCGGATGTATCTAGTGTTGCGCTGCTGTTCTCGGCTTGTACGTTGACCGTAAGCCGGTTCTCCGTAACAATTACATTGAAGACCTCGTGATGTCATTAGAATGAAAAGCTTCTCGTTTTCGGTGAATCATCATCAGGCTAAATACAACGCGTGTGCACATCTAACCTATTATTAAGTCAATCAAGTCTTATGAATATGGTTTGATGTTAAAATGACAATCCTGTTTCACGCGATCGTGGTCGCCGCACCAGAAGCTGAATGCACTACAGATGTCCACGGTAAAACCATGGGTCCTCACAAAATAGGTGGTGACGACGAATCGCGATGGACTCTGTCACTGCAAATCTGCGGTATTTGGTTTATTTACTGTTTACTTTCCTCACATAGTAGATCGGCGGAAAGCTTTTGAGGGGACAACTGTGGTCATTTTCGGTCAGATGTGCAACCATGGCAGTGATACAGGTTGTATTCCATCTACGATCCAACCATACCGGTTGTTGCTCTTCAACGCGTTCGGTTCAACATCCTGTACTGCGTCGTACGCAACTGGTCGCACATTACTGGTAGTAGTAGTAATCTCAACAGTCTATCAACTAGACACAGAGCCACCATAAAACCATGGAGATCAGCGGATAAGCAAGAGTCATCGCGTCATAATCATTGTGGCATGCTAGTTGATGGTGAGCAACACACTTCAGCTAATATGCCGCAGGAAGAATGGAACATTTTGACAAAAAGTAGAACAAAACATTTTTAGTTTGTTTTTCACACTCCGATATTGCTCTTTTTTGTCATTTTTAATGTTTGTGGTATTAAACATGTGAATCAATACAATACTGTACTCAATTCTTCCACTGATTCCGCTTGCGGGCCCTGTCTTCAAGAGTGCTAATCCATTGGCATTCCTCATCTTTGGGTCCCCATCCTGGAAGACGTACGGATCCAACAGCGGCTAGACACGTCAGCGATTTCATGTGCTGCCGCCATGTAGAAGGCTGACCACCACGCGGTCGCCTCCAGCCAGGTCCTTGACGAGCGAATAGAGCGCGACGCGGTAGACGCTCAGGTGTCATGCGTAGGACGTGAGCGAGCCATATTAACCGGCGCAACAAAATCAGTTGGTTGTAGGGAATACTCGCATTCCCCAAGATGTGACGTCGAACGTCATTACTATTAACTCGATGTTGCCACCAAACACTAGCGATCCTCCTTAAGCAACCGTTATCGAAGGCAGAAAGACGACGCATGTCTTCCACTCGAATCGGCCAGGACTCGCACCCATACAACCATACTGAGCGAACTGATGCGCTGTAAACGCGGCCCTTTAGTGAGAATGAGACGTCGCGACGACGCCACAAGTGCCTCAGATTAACAAATGCTGATCGGGCTTTAGCGATACGAAGAACAACTTCCTTGCTGATAACGCCGTCAGCAGAAACACAGCTCCCAACGTAGACGAAACTATCTACCTGTTCAAGTTGTGCACTGCGAGAGTGAGTACGGGAGCAGGTGAAAGCCAATTCTTGAGCAGTACTTTACACTTCGATGGGGCAAAGCTTATGCCATATTTAGATGCTTCAACCGCCAAACGATCCGGCATGAGTTGCATACTCTGAGGATCGTCACCAAGTAAGGCGATATCATCAGCATAATCTAAGTCGGTCGCGCGCTCACCCGGTAGAAGCTCTAAGCCAAAATGTTGGAAACCTTCTAGAGCATTCGACAGAACGTCTTCGATAGGGCAGCCCTGTCGCACACCGCTATCGACAACGAATTGCGAGGAAAGCTTGCCATAGACCCTCACTCTGCCGGATGTATGAAGGTAAAGTGCTGGTAAAATGGCGGTATATTTCTCTGGCACCCCGTTCTTTAGTAAGCAACGCCATAAAGCCGGTCGATTAACGGAGTCAAAAGCGGCACGTATGTCTAGAAATGCAATGATAGTTGGCCTGTGATAAATGTGGCGATGTTAGGGAAGCTGGTGGAGCGTGAAGATTTGATCCACGCATCCGCGGCCAGGACGGAAACCAGCTTGTTCTTCACAGTAGTATGATTCACGTACTGGGGATAATCTGCGAAGCAGAATGGATGCCAGTAGCTTAGAGACAACCGAAACAAGACTAATCCAGCGATGATTTGCACATGAAGTGCGAGCGCCTTTCTTGAAAATCGGGACAATAACTGATTCGCCCCAAGAAGAAGGCACTTTCTCTTCATGCCAGATTTTTGCGAACAATGAGCTCAACTAGGTAATGATCGTGGAGGAAGTCCGTCTAAGCCGGCAGCCTTGAACCGCTTCAAGCGTCGAATCTCGGGGCCGACTTCCGCTTCGCTGGGTGGATTCAGTGGCACGAGCCAGGGCGGACAACAAGGTGTACTGCATGTACTGATGGATGGTGGAGTCCAGTTGAACTGCGAGTGAAAGTGCTCGGCCCAGCGGTCCATACGCCTCTGTTGGTTGGTGATCAGTGACTCATCCAGCTCACAAATGACCTCACTGACACCAGGCTTCCTGAGGCCAGTGGACCGAATGAGTTGCAAAAGCCTGCGAGTGTTGCCAGAGAGGGCAGCGGTCTCCATCTCTAAAGCACGCTCAGACCACCATGTCTCGCGTTCCTTACCTAGGCTTTGCTTGAGGAGCCGGTTGGCAGAACGGCGCCGCTCGTTGCAATCTGATTCCGCGGGGATATCTTTGCGGCGTTCGAACAGCTCCAGAGAGCGAGCAGAGATCCAAGATTTCAAAGGGCGTCGAGTTTGACCGCAGCATGACTGTCCGGAAATGGTCATCGCCTTCCGTATACAAGTTCAGTTTTGTTCCACTTCTTGCGGTGGATTGCAAGTGAGTGCATATGCCTGTGAAGACTGATAGCTCTCCTGGACAGAGGAACCAGTTAATCTGTTTAAACCAATCTTGCGGTGCTTCGTGTTTCGGGATCCTCCAAAACACAGATTTTCGCGCAGACCAGAGCATGATCTGAGTCAGCGAAAGTGGACCAAAAGAACCTGCAGTCCAGTACGCTGCCGCGCCATCTGAAGCTAATTGCGATGTGATCAATTTGAGACCACGGTTGTGTTGGCGAACGGGATGCCACGTTGCGGAATGCTTCTTCGTACGCCTGAAGTTAGTGCTCGAAAGAAACAGACGGTTGTCCTTGCACAATGTGAGAAGTATCTCATCGTTATAAGAGCGGTTCTCATCGAGCGCATGATGACCACCAAGGTGGCGTTCGTATGGTAACAGGCGGCCAACCCGTGCATTAAAATCTCCAGCAAGGATAACGACATCCGACTTTTTAGTATTAGTCAAGAGCTGTTGTAGATCCCGGTAGAATTCGTCCTTGACCGAGTCGCCACTGCAGTCAGTTGAAGCGTACACGGAGATCACAAACAAGTTGTGTCTCTCTTCGCGGTGCCTGTTGATTCTACATGAACCCCGAAGCCGAACTGCACATAGTCGGCTGTTAATCGGGAACCAGTCCAGTAGTGCCGCCTGGGCCTTGCCACTTAGTGCTATATTTACGCCAGCCAAACCCGCTGAGGCTGCTTCTGGATCTCCAGAAAGACGCAGGTGATATCTGGCTTCGTGGTCAGTGGGGGATGTCAATGTAAACACAGTGCTGGGATCTTGCGATTGGGTTTCTGAAAGACTGCAGATATCAATGTCTAGGGAATCTGGGGTGCGCGCTAGACCGACTTGCTGTCCATTCTGCATGAGTGTCCGAACGTTGAAGCACGCCAGACGTAACGAGGATCGGGGACGAAGGAGAGCCATAGGTTGAACTCCTTGGTCTGCGGCACAACCGGAATCGCAGCCAGATTGTTGAACCCATTAATCGGGTAACGGAAAACGAGGATTGTCAACAAACAAACAATTGGCGTGTGATGAAGTCGCGTGAAAGTGACTAGCAGAAACAGTAGCTGATGAGCACGTTGTACTACAGTCCATGGTTTTGTGAGAGGGCGTGATACTGCCCGGTTGCCCAAGCCGAAGTAGGGAGTTGACTTAGGGGACTCCACCCCGAGCCTTTGGCTAAATAACGTACCCGCAAGGCAGCAGGGCGAATTCAGGGAATCACGCCCATTGGGAGACCTTGACTGAATGTTCAGTTCATGCGTCTTTGTTTGGTAGATTACCAAACGGGGGCGCAATACTCCCCATGAAGTCAGCACAATTTCTAGAATACAATGCGCCACCGAGGTGGAACATTGTCGCCGAACGCTTTTCTGGAACGGGGTACACCCGAACCACCCAGCTGGCACCACGAGGAGGTAGTTCGGCAAGCCAGCCATTGTCGCACATTGCGCACCCAACAAGAGGTGGCATCCACAAGTAATTTATCCTTCAACTGTTGAAGTGACTTACTGATGAATCACTGAGAGCAAACCTGTTTGCTATACCGGGTTTTCGTGAGTGACACGGGAATTATGTCCAATCAGAATAAAGATGATATAAAGAATTCACCACTCATAACAGCGACGAACCATATTCTTTAATGTCTCGAGCCAAGAATGGTGTGGATAACCTGTACTTTATCCTGAATAGTAAAACCAACTCACTGCGCCCATTCTTGTAGTATGTCACTTCTTTCTCGCTGATAGGTCAAAGATTGACCCTGTGAAACCCAAGGTCACCCTCGATGCGTTAGATGAAGTGTGACTCTCCTCGGTACGTGGCAAGCGGACATCCGTAATACTTGTGTAAGCCAAAGCCACCTGTTCAGTCTTACCTATTGATCATAGTTGCGCTAAGCCATTTTTAGCGTTTGCAACACAAACTAATTTCAGCAGCCACACACCTTTCGCCGCTATTGGGATCAGTAGATCGTCACATTTAGAATTTACCAGACGGCTGCGCACTGATAGGACCAACCCGGCGAGTATGTAAAACAACAACACTGTGTCGTACGCTTAACCCACACTAGTCAGTTTTTCTCCAGTGCAGGTTATAAAAGCTACATCTTGAGATACATCAACAGAGCCTTCCATGATGGAGGATAACATTAAGCGGAAAGGAAGAAATGAGGCAACCCTGGAACAGTACTTGTTGTCTTGAGGATCTCCTACGGTTCAATGCGGGCTCTAATGCGACTAATGTATTTGAATACATGGCACGTAACTTGTTCCCGTATTTCATGCGAAACCTCATTTCGAACAATGTTGCCTACATAGTGGTACGATGGAACACGGTATGTGTAACTTTGCCTTAGCACCTGATGCCAAGTAAAAAAGAATTCTATGCATCATTTCCCCCGGCCGAAGTATTATCTGAATCCTCCCCCTCCATCTGCGATCCTCTTTTCGCAGCAAGGCAGCGTGTAATAATGGATCTCGGTAACTCTCCATCTACTGAGCCTTTTCAGTACACCAGTTTCTTGTCCGATTCTCAGGACCAGCTGTACGGTGTATCAAACTGGGTACCCACCCGTATTCTGCCCGGTGTTCTTATGGATTCTTCCTCTGTATTCTAGTAGGTTCACCAACCTTTCGGATGTTTGGTTTCCGATATGGTTAATACCAGCTATTTGTAAATTACGATCGAATACTTCACAGTAGGTTTTATTGATGAACATTTCCTAACGGTAGCGGAATTGCCGTCCCATCGGATTTCGCTTTTCTCCAGGTGAAAAACGTGAAACGTAGTTCGCAGGCGACCCTTGAAGGTTTTTGTAACGGTATTCTTGAACGGTTTCTCGGTGACAACTTGACTGAGTTGGCTGCTGAACTACCCGTTGGGATTCGAAGAAACACAACATTTCACCGGGGTTTGATTAGTTCCAAAGCGTATGTTCCGAAGCGGGATGTACTCATGCAAGGAACTACTCGTCACAAAGAGACTGGAGTTTAACATCGCATGGTGGTTTGCATGCGTCCGTAAGTCATTGGGCTATGCTGAGTGACCCGTTTCATGTGTCTTCATAGCTACCCATCGGAGGTTGAACAGAGACCGACGGTTCATGACTTGGCCACAGGAGACAAAAATGTGTCTAGTTTTTGGTTTACATCTATTGGCGCATATCACGAGCTCAACGGGCTGTCTCTGACCAGGGGAGAACACCAATTAACGGTACAATTTAGCCATCTCCCGTCTCGTAGCGCAAACATGCAAAATTGCACCTGTGGTCGATCGTGGTCGCATTTGCATATTCTACTACGATAAACAACTAGCGCTCCCTGTACCAGGAATCAGACAGCTTCCAGCTGGATCGCACAACCACTTGCTTTAAACCGCATCTGTCCAGTACCGTCTTGTGGATGAAGCTATTGCGTCAAATGCTCTAGTTGGGACACCTTGAACAAAACCCCTCTGCTGGAATGAGCTGTCGGAGAGGATCTGCCCACAACACCCCATCCCGAATACACTCCTCGTTTTATTTCTCTACTTTTTTTAGCTCTCCTCCATTTAATGATGGGGCCGTGACCGACTGGCTCGGGCATCTTGCGTAAAGGTAATCATCGCAGTATCAGTAGTCCGCACGCGGCTGCCGGTGATTGTGTGACAGAGAGGCATCGGTATGAGGCACCGATTCATTGCTTCGCTATCCTTGGTTAGTGAGCAAGAGCCGGTGGGTCATTTCGCAGCTGACGCTTACGATGCGTCTACCTTATTCTTCAGGCAGAGTGTATCATTTCACATTGGTTCTTACAATTTCCGCACTTCAAGTCAGGTCTATCAACATGTAGCGCTAACATTCACCCTCTACTCTCTTGGAATTGATGTATGTTGTGTCTCAGAGACATGATACAAGATATCATCGTCATAGCGAGTCTTGGATCGCCTGGTTCAGAACCTGTCGTCAGTAGCTACTGAGTCTTTTTCATGTCAACTCGACTACTCAAAGTATTTGTGGTCATCGTATTTCACTTAGCAGACATGCTGAAGTCATTCTACTCCACTGGATGCCAGTGAACAGTCTCATGTGAGTGTGCCTTTTTATCATTCCTATCTGTGCACCAACCGACTGCTGCGCTGGCGTCATCAGTGATGAATTCTGCCATTGACTTTCGTCCCCCATCCCTAAGACTATGGATATCGTGATCGATATTGGTGACACTAAAGCTTAATTGCGTCTCCTCTCGGACTCCGAATAACATCCAAAGAGCCATTTGGAGGTCGATGCGCGTCGTGCAGAAAATCACGCTCGATTTCTACAACTATGTACTGATTCTAGCCATGGTACTAGCGGTACTGCTTTTCACATTACGTCAGCTATCGCCCACCGGATTCATCGATGACCTCATCCCAACTTGATCGTATTGGCGAAAGCTACAGATGGCGCACGTCGGTCCAGCACTGTTGATCATTCTGAAGTACGTGCCTAGATTCCGACCATGTTCCATTGCGCACACACATTACGCCCACTTTTTCAACTTCAGCGAAGCGCCCAACTTCTCACTTCTCATCTGCATTCAGTGTCCGCGATTCAGTGATATCATGACAAACTGGCCTTTCATTTCCCGGTGATAGTTGAGGCTAGTGAGCAGATTACAAACTGGAATCGTCTCAACTGTCCCATGAGGTGTCCCAGCTATGGATGAATTCCTGATTCCATCCCCATGATGCTGAACCTTACCGTGGTGCAATGATTTGCATTCCTCAGTGATCCATTGCGCTGGCAGGTTAGTGCTTTTCCCATCCTCACAGTCACTCATACCAGATTGGTCAATCGTTAGAGGCCAGACGAACTCAGCATCCTGGTCCTCCAAGTTGGGGTTGGAGTGAGGGTGGCTCATTATTCCTTAGAACAGAATCCTTGTAGCCCACTGTAAAACCTGTTGCCTTGCGGTCAGCTTTTTGAACCAAAGGCTTTAGTTGAGAACCCTAATCGTTCTCCTGTCTAGGCATGGGCAACCTGACAGTATCCTGCCCGCTCAATACAAATTCTCTCCACATGATTTCTTGATGTTCTGGCAGCTGCAGAGGATACTTAACGCTTGACAGTGGTTTGGATGCTACTGCTCAAGTCTTCCCGTCTTTGTATTCCCCCTCTTACGCTTTTTCACTCCTATCGTCTCTTCCACATTCATTTTATCCCCCTGTTTTCAACTCCATAATTCTTGGTTCTTCCCCACCTTGCTTTGATAGGGTTTTATATCCTAGTTTCAACTCACATGCAAACGCGCAGCGTCACTCCTGCGCTGTCGCCAAGCCTATGTTCAATATAGCGGTCAAACCCAGTTCGTCGGCTTTTATTGAGTCCCCGATCCTTTCTCAGATTGGTCTGCTTCAACGTACGCTGCCTACTTGTCCACAAGGTGTAGCGATGATTCGATAAAAGACGAACGCTATCACTAACTGAACTAGCTCCTTCGTCACAGACGAAGCACGATCATTGTTGTTTTGACTGGGGATTTCAGCGCCCAAGTTGGAATATTGTCTACTGATGAGCTTCATCTAGGCGGCCAGCATGTTGTAGGCTTCCGTAATGATAACCGTGAGCTGTTATTACACCTGTGTGAAGATACTCGCTTATTTCTTGAGAGCACTAATTTCCTCCAAAGGGTGACATGGCGCTCATCAGCCTTGGACGCAAATTGATCACATTGTGATCAGTTACGACTGTAGCGGCTGTGTCCCAAACTGTGGTTCGATGTGGAGCACATTTATGGACACCAGCAATGCACTTGTATGTGCTGATCTGCTATTACCTTTTGGCGGACGCCCACGATGTTGCTATGTGCACATTGACTCCAGCCAACTGGCGAAGCCAAATGTTCTGAATGCGTATCGAAGTACGCTGACATGCGGGTTGAGTAAGCGCTCCCTGAATACAGTTGAAGGCCACTGGTCGCATTTTCACCATATCTTACTAGCGGCGGGCAAATCCTCATGTGGTAAGTCTAATAGCCAACATGGACATTTGGTCTCTTTGCGGTCTCTAGAACTTCTGGATGCTCGCCGACGTGTTCCGACTGGAAGCGAATACAATGAGATTCGTAAAAACATCAGGGCAAAACTGTATGCTATCCTGAAGAAAAACCTTGAACCATGGTTACCTCATCGTGCATCAGAGATGGAAGTGTCCGCTGCTCTTGCTAACCGTCAGAACTTATTCCGTATGATGCGGGAAATGGGCAACAGGAAACCTGATGTTAGTGAAACTATACGTGACCAGAGTGGGCAGCCTATCCACAAATTGTCAAAACGCTCGGAACATTGAGCCGGAATTGTAAGATTTCTCGCTGGCCGCTGATCGCCTTGCTTATTGGGCTGTCTCTTGCTCAGAAGTCGAACGTGAGATCGGACTGCTGAAGTTGAATACGGCCGCGGCTTTCGATGATCTTCATCTAGCCCTCTTCAAATTTTTGGGACCTGCTCTTTTGGACGATTTACATAACTTATTAGTGAATCTATGGGAGCAGGGGACTACCCCGACAGACATGAGTCGCTACGTCATAGTCCAAATCTTCAAAGGATGCTCCCGTTCTGTGTGCGACAACCATAGGGGGATCAGTCTGATCTCCATTGCTTCCAAATTGCTTGCCTCTGTCATTCTTCATATCCTTCATCCTTCGCTCGTGATAGCCAGATTCGTGAGAACCAGGTCGAGTTTCGTCGAAATCGAGGCTGTATTGATCTAATCGTCACATTGCATCCGTTATGGGAGTACCACCATATTTATTGGCTACCCACCCTAGCCTGTGTTCCTTTTAGGGGCCTTTGATTCGACTGATCGATGTACGTTTTGAGACTGTTTACTCAGCAAAGGTGTGCCCTAAAAATATTTAAATATTATGCGAGCGCCTTACGCGTGTAACTCGAGCAAGATGATGGCTTATGGCAACCTGTTGCCGCCCTTCTTTATCTCCAGCTGGTTAAGACAGGGATACCTGCTGTCACCTTCCCTTGTTAACTTCGCTATTAAAGAAGCAATGGTAATCGCGTTTACAATACATGACTTAGAAGGGTTGGAGCTGCTCCCAGGTGAACGACTTTTCGACTTGGATTATGCTGACGATATTACCCTCAGCTATTACAGTTCGCAAACGTGCACTAGACAGATTAGCGCTAACTGTCAGCCGTTTCAGGCTTCGCTTTGTACCCTCGAAGTGCAACGCTTTCCTCCCTGATTGGTAGGGATAGCTTCCTACGCTTATCCTTGGTGGGGATCAGATAGAAGTCGTTCAAAGATTCAACTACCTTAACCGTTGTATCATCGCCTCTGGAAGCGAAGACAAGATCACCAACCGTATAGCAAAAGCTCTAGGCTCTTTTGCTAACCTTCGCCACCTTATTGCGCTGGCGCTGTATAACTCTCCATGGAAAGCAGAGTTTACAAAATAGCCGTATCTTCAACCCTACTATACGGTTGTGAAGTCTGATCAGCGGACATAAAGAGGCTAGTTTCGTTCGACCACCGGTGCCTTCGTACTTTGGCTCACATCTGGTGGGAACACTGCGCGAGGAATGAGCGTGTTCGATGCCTTGTTTATAGCGCAAGAAGAGGAAGTGAACTGCTCAGCACCATTATATCAAGCACCGAAATCAAGCACCGAAGCACCGGGCCACGTGTTGCGCATGCCAGCCCACCGATTCCCGCTACGTGCGTTGTTTGCGCGCCGGGGGTGTGGATGGAAGAAGAGGAGAGGTGACCAAGCGATGACTTGGTTAAAAGGAATGAACGTCCTTGGTTCGAAGTTGGTCTCGGTTGGAGCCTCTCGACTCCCTGATTGGGTGAGCACGTTTGGCTAGATACACTTGCTGATATGGCAAGGAGCCGACCTCAGTGGCCTTTGTGTTGTGAGTTTCTTTGTCCCTCCCTCACCCGCTTAGTCTCCCCTCCTACCACGATCCCATTTCCTAACATTAAAAATTTTTATAATGATTTTTTTGCGTCCATTGAGCCCGCTGATAGCTTTCCGTAACGATGCTCATCCTTTACTGTTGGCTCAGCTGGCGTGACTCTATTGCATTTTTCTTTTATGTATTACGGCACCATTGTTGAGGTGTTGGCTATCTCTAGCTAACTTCTATGTTAACGATGATGTGCTAGCTAGATTGTGGCATATAAATGTGTGTTCAACTTCTCCATGCCCGTAATAATCTGTGTGACGTTCACCGTTCGAGCGTTGAATAACGCGCAGCCAATGATCCTCAAAGCATTATATATATATATATATATATATCTATATATATATATATATATATATATTGCATTCTTGATGCTTCTTCACCGCAGTTGGGCTAAACCAAATTACACTTAAACTAGGTCTTTTAAGCTGCATAAATTTCATTCCACTTTATTTGGTTTATTCTGCCTACCTGAATAATGTTCTATTAACTGGCCACGTTATTTACACTAATCGCGCTTATCTTCGGTAATTTTGTTGCGTTTGTAGCATTTTTAAGTAACTTGTGGACATTTCTTACTTATCGCGGATTCGTTGCTAACCATAATAATAAGTAATAATAATGTGTCAGCTGTACACCCTAACGGCGCTTCGCTGTTGTGTGACCGACAGCAGTCGCCCGCGAGTTGAGTATAACGCGAGGTTGCCCGCCCAGGCAAATCCAAACCCGGATGCTGCCAACCATATATATATATATATATATATATATATATATATATATATGTATATATATGGTGCCAGCTGGGTGGTTCGGGTTTAACCCGTTCCAGCAAATGGTTCGGCGGCAGTGTTCCAGGACGTGGTGGGTTTTCGCCTGGCAAGCGTTCTCCCTATAAAAAGCCACAAATGTCTGTTTAACAACACTGCGACGTGGCGGATGTGACTCGCCACAAACTAAAGTCACTGGCCCGTGGACATTCGGAAAATGCTATCCAATCCACGAAAATCAATCGCTTATTCCCACATTCCTGACGATAACAAACAGTCAAAAATTCTGCGGTGCATTCAAAAACACAAGCTACATTCCTACACAATTACATACGTGTATACACCCATATACTTACATACACTGTTATGCTAAACATGTCCTTTTGTACAATTTGTTCACACTATGTTAGCTAAGTATGATCATGCCTGTAAAGGTGTGCCTCGCATTGTCGAGAATAAAAATTTATATATATATATATATTGCCGTCGAGAATTATAGATATATAAGGGTTAAATTTCTATCTGTATGGTTGAGGGCTTCCGGTTTCGGATTTGCCTGTCACGGTGGCCAGCCACCGGACGCCTGCGCCTACGAAGGGACCATGGGTGGCTTGCGCTGCACCACCCGCAGCTCCAACCACACACCCCATACCTAATGTAAACCCGAAGGAATAAGACCGGGAGGCATGTAGATGGGAGCCTCGTTTCACACACGGAACCGGCCCACACACCTTCACAGACAAACACAAGCACGGTGTATTTTGGGAATCAAGCGCACAGAAGTCGTTGGTTGGACCGATTCCACTCCAAACTGTGCATGGAACCACTCTTCGAGCTTAGCACGACCACAAGGACCGTGCACGCCGTCCCCTCCAGCAACAACCAACTGTCTCCTGGAGCCAGTAATTACGACGTAGTAAATAATAGACAGGTTTTGACCTTGTCCACCTGCACATCAAGTGCAGCCACACCGGGGGAATCATCCAACAGCCAATCACTGGAGACGACATATCATGAGACATAAATCGATTAAGGCATACAGATAGGGTCATAGCTCTTCTCAAAATGAGCATATAAAATTTACTGTTTGCCAACCTTTCCGGGATAGGTCCAAGACGTCAGAACATATATTTTAAGAAAATGCCACATACACGAAAATGTTATCGAAGTTAGCTACAATTAGCTTAAGCAACATGTGCAAGTTAGTGGAAGATAGTTCAAGTAAACACTAAAATAAACTAGCATTAGGACAAAATAGAAAAGTTTCAATCAATCACGAGCAATGTTGGTCTTCAGCAAAGCAAAGACCCCATTCCATTAATATGCATCAATATCAGAAATCACTTCAGGGTGAAGAATTCTTTTCGGGAAACTCTCATCGGACCCAAACGTTTACAAAACACTGATAGTGTGGGGTAAGCGTCAACTGGGGCTGAGGTTTACTTCTGGACTGTTTGAATGATCAAAATCGATAACTTGAGACAAAGATAGCGAAGGTAAACCAAGTAAACTGAATACATATGCATACGCAAAGTTCAGTAGTCCAAGGTAATTAAGTAGGAAAGATAACAGCCAAATAACTAAGTAACAGTGTCCGTTGGCAAAGGTAGTAGTATCGGCCGTATGAATCGTTTTTGTACACATAATTCCGGCTTCAGATGGTGAATGTAGATAGCCTCAGCGATGGATAAGAGCTGTTTGCGGAATCCTTGGGTGTAGTGTTCAGGTAGTGAATAAATGACTTTGTAGTCATTCTCTGAAGCTGTATGGCCACATTCAAGGAGGTGCGACATGATTGAGCTGTCTGAAGACCTCATTTCGCCTTTGTAAAACCATGCCGGGATGCGTTCACGAATCCTCTGAGATAGGCGCCTCGTCGTGCGACCCACGTATCGTGCACCACAGGAGCACGAGTACTGATAAACGATCATTGAACGGGTCAACGACGGTAGTCTATCCTTCAAGGGTTTTGTAAGCAACAGCTTATTGTGAAAAACGATTCTCAGACGGGCTGCGAAATAAGTTTTCTCGACGTCTTTCAGGCGTCTGGATAACATATCAGCTGCAGAATCGCCCTTAAAGGGTATATGTATGAAAAGCCCTTTCTTAGAAGCAATGCTCTTCGAGGGCTTTCGATTGCGTTCCTTCAAATGTTTCAAGATAAATTTATCAGGATAGCCATTTTCCCTGAGGGCGTCGCTGATTCTCTGTAGTTCTTCGTTGACGGTATCCGGTGTACAAATACTGCGCGCCTTGAAGGCGAGAGATCTGATTAAACTCCGCTTATGCTGTAGAGGTACTGCGCTGTGGAAGTTACTGTACTGCCCAGTCCATGTGTGCTTTCTGTGTACCTTTCTGCTGCATGATCCGTCCGAGTTACGGATAACCTCTACATCCAAGAAAGGTAACCGGTTTCCGAGTTCGTGTTCACAAGTGAAATGGAGATTCTCGTGTGCGTCATTGAAAGCTTTCAGCAACTGTTCCGCATGCTTTTCGGATTTGCAAAGTACGAAGGTGAAGTCAACATACCGTAGGTACATTTCGATTTCACGGATGTGCGTTGCAAGTAGGCCATGTTCCAATTTCGCCATACAAATACCGGCCAGCAACGGCCCAAAAGGAAATCCCATGGCCACTCCGTCAATCTGACGGTACATTTCACTATTGAAGGTGAACTGAACAATTAACGGGCAACGAACTAGCACCTCCTTTAGCGAATTCTCCGGAAAAGTTGCGTATATGGACAGGCGCCGAGCAAGCTCGCATATGTAATCCACGGTTTCGAGAAATGTAATGTTTGTGAACAGCGACTGGGCATCGAATGTTATCATCCTTTTGTTAATAAGGTTGCTTTCATAAATCCTCTCAATGAATTCGAAGATGTCTCTTACGCAGTATGTACAAACCAAATTCTCCAACGGCTGCAGCTTCGCCACCATCCACTGGGCCAAGAAATGCTGAGGAGAACCCACCATGTCCTAGATTGGGCGCATTGGGGCGCCTTCCTTGTGAACTTGAGTCAGGCCATTTAATCTCGTTAGGTGTCCACCTGAAGGCTTCAGCTTCTCGAATTCGTTCTTCGTGATAAGCTTGGCTTGCATCATTCGCCTGAGGCAGCCGGTTGGTTGTTTCTCTAATTCCCCTGTGTTGTCTTTTCCTGTCATGAGCCTCTGAAACTTTCATCACTGAGAATGTGCTGCATTTTATGGATATAATCCACGTTGTCCATTAGCACTATGCCGGAACCTTTGTCTGGCTTAGAGATTACTAATTCGTTGTTTAACCGTAGCTCTTTAAGTGACTGAATTTGTTCCCTAGTGATAATACTATTACTAAGTGGTTTGGTCTTGAGGTATTCGTGACAACTATGAACTAGGCTAGATTGTAGATTCTCAACATCACTTGATGAGGTTGGAAGCAGGTCTTTAGTCTGAGCAATTAAGTTTTCCAACTGCACCTCTAAAGCCGTCTGATCTATTTTCTTACATGGTATGCAAAACTTTGGACCCAATGACAACACGTTCAGCTGCGTCTGGGTTAGTATCACACTTGAAAGGAAGACATATCTCCATGGGTTATCCGGAAATGTCAACTGGGGGACATGACTATTAAGCGTACTAACTAACTTCTTTTGTTTCCTTACTCCCATTCTCTGTTTACTCAGATCTGCATATTCCTGTAAAGGTTCTCTCAAGCATTCAGGCACGTATAACACCGCTGGTAATCTTTGCGAAATGAATCTCTCCAGCTCCGACATCTTTACGCCTTTGAATTCATTGAAAGGATATCTGAAGCAACCTTAACAAAAGGATGATAGTATTCGATGCCCAGTCGCTGTTCACAAACATTACATTTCTCGAAACCGTGGATTACGTATGCGAGCTTGCTCGGCGCCTGTCCATATACGCAACTTTTCCGGAGAATTCGCTAAATGAGGTGCTAGTTCGTTGCACGTTAAATGTTCAGTTCACCTTCAATAGTGAAATGTACCGTCAGATTGACGGAGTGGCCATGGGATTTCCTTTTGGGCCGTTGCTGGCCGATATTTGTATGGCGAAATTGGAACATGGCCTACTTGCAACGCACATCCGTGAAATCGAAATGTACGTACGGTATGTTGACGTCACCTTCGTACTTTGCAAATCCGAATAGCATGCGGGACAGTTGCTGAAAGCTTTCAATGACGCACACGAGAATCTCCATTTCACTTGTGAACACGAACTCGGAAACCGGTTACCTTTCTTGGATGTAGAGGTTATCCGTAACTCGGACGGATCATGCAGCAGAAAGGTACATAGTAAGCACACATGGGCTGGGCAGTACAGTAACTTCCACAGCGCAGTACCTCTACAGCATAAGCGAAGTTTAATCAGATCTCTCGCTTTCCGGGCGCGCAGTATATTTGTACACCGGATACCGTCAACGAAAAACTACAGAGAATCAGCGACGCCCTCAGGGAAAATGGCTATCCTGATAAATTTATCTTGAAACATTTGAAGGAACGCAATCGAAAGCCCTCGAAGAGCATTGCTTCTAAGAAAGGGCTTTTCATACATATACCCTTTAACGGTGATTCTGCAGCTGATATGTTATCCAGACGCCTGAAAGACGTTGTCGAGAAAACTTATTTCGCAGCCCGCCTGAGAATCGTTTTTCACAATAAGCTGTTGCTTACAAAACCCTTGAAGGATAGACTACCGTCGTTGACCCGTTCAATGATCGTTTATCAGTACTCGTGCTCCTGTGGTGCACGATACGTGGGTCGCACGACGAGGCGCCTATCTCAGAGGATTCGTGAACGCATCCCGGCATGGTTTTACAAAGGTGAAATGAGGTCTTCAGACAGCTCAATCATGTCGCACCTCCTTGAATGTGGCCATACAGCTTCAGAGAATGACTACAAAGTCATTTATTCACTACCTGAACACTACACCCAAGGATTCCGCAAACAGCTCTTATCCATCGCTGAGGCTATCTACATTCACCATCTGAAGCCGGAATTATGTGTACAAAAACGATTCATACGGCCGATACTACTACCTTTGCCAACGGACACTGTTACTTAGTTATTTGGCTGTTATCTTTCCTACTTAATTACCTTGGACTACTGAGCTTTGCGTATGCATATGTATTTAGTTTACTTGGTTTACCATCGCTATCTTTGTCTCAAGTTATCGATTTTGATCATTCAAACAGTCCAGAAGTAAATCTCAGCCCCAGTTGACGCTTACCCCACACTATCAGTGTTTTGTAAACGTTTGGGTCCGATGAGAGTTTCCCGAAAAGAATTCTTCACCCTGAAGTGATTTCTGATATTGATGCATATTAGTGCTACATAGAAGGCTCACCACCTTAAGTAAAGAGATAGAGCACGCATGGGATACACTGTCACACCCACCGTATTTTCCAGATATGGCACCTTTTGATCATTCTCGCTTTCCATCACTACAATTTTTTATATGATGTAACCTTTGCTTGAGATAAGGGTGTCTGAAATCATCTGGATGAGTTTTCTGTCAATAAGGAACAAACCTTTTATGAGCGTAGAATCATACTACTGCTAGAAGGGGTTGAACTAGGATGGACAAAATCTAATTAAGTACATTATTTATACACTATTAGAAATTCGTCCTTCCGTTTCATTTAGTAACTGTATTAACTTTCCGTACAACCACGCATCAGATTTTGATGGCTGGGCCGCGTGTTGCGCTTGACAGCACACTGACTCCCAACGACGTGCGTTCTTTGCACTCCCGGTGTCTGGATGGAAGAAAAGAAATGACGCCATGCGATGGTTTGGTCTAGAGCAGGGGTCACCAACCTTTTTCCTAGACTGGCCTTATTGGAGTTTGCCCAGTACTTAGGCCGGAAGGTAGATAGCTAACGAAACTACTGCAAACTGTCTTGCACATTCCGTTGTAAACATAAGTGAGTGGCGTGCGAAGTACAAAAATCAAAGGAATTCAACATTTCATGAAGTGAATATCATATTAAAAGGGGCTACGGTAACGAACAGTTGGTTTCTCACTTATGTGCACGCATTGGGAAGTTGCAAAACGCCGCGAAAAAGTTAGTGAGCTCTTTGAAATTGAGGTTTTGTCTTTATCAATATCGTCAACGTTTTCTTTGGAAGCGCTGCAAACAATCAAGAGAATTACTTTTAAATGTTCATCAGTTAATCTCGTTCGATGGGTTGATTTCACGCACTTCCTTTTTGAAAGTGTTTGTTCACAGATATAAGTTGTTCCAAACCCTGATGCCATACCAGTTGCACATTTTTTCAGTTCCGGATATTCAACATCAGGTATAGAGCGGTAAAATCTGACAACTTGTGCCTGTGCTTCGGTTTTGAAAAACTCATTTGCCTGCTAATCAGTTAGCTCTAAATGTATTTCAGCTGGAACATCATCAAGAATTTTGGAACAGAAGAATTTTACTCACAATTCTGTCTAGATCTAAAAATCTCTCCAAAAAATGCTTTTTAAGTTCACGAATAATGTTCGGATGCTGATTCAAATTGAATCACAGGTAGTCCTTGCTGGCACTCTAGAAACTACGGCCATTAATGTCTGTCGTTTCAACGACACGCGTTTACAGGACTCTAGCACGACGCTGCTACTAGTTTCACCGTCTGCGAATTCCACTGGCGTTTTCACTTTGCGCCTATCTGGAAACTCCACGCCGAAGCCTCTGGCTATGTTGGCGTGGGCATTGCGTTGAGCACACGTGCTGAAGCCGCGCTACTAGACTGGATCCCTGTCAATAATTGACTATGCGCGATCTGACTTGAAACCTCAGTGTGACTGTCCAGGCGCGAAACAAGCAGATGCCGTCTACTCATTGTCGCAATTGTACACTCCCACAGCTTACAGCCCGGAGTCAGTTAAAGACGAGTTCTCTGATCAACTGGCCGATCTTCGTAAAAAGCGCCGTACCAACGTCGTCGTGCTCGCCGGGGACTTGGACGTGCAAGTCGGTAGACTTGAAGTTGGCGAACGTTAACTCGGTGCTCAACTTGGCCATAACACTCACAGAACTGATAACGGTGATCGCCTACTTCTGCTTTGCGCCGATCACGGTCTGTTTCTGTCGGGCACTAGCTTTCGCGGATTCCGGCGCCAACGTGCCACCTGCAGACCCCCATCACCTGGCCATCTGTGGACACAAATTGACCACATCGTCATTAGCCATTGCTGGCGGGGCTGCATACAGAATTGCAAATCGATCCGGAGTACGTATCACACTTCGGATCACGCGTGCATGTGTGGCAAGATCGTGTTACGCTTTGGTGGTTCCCAGCAACGTCGCAAGAAGGCTTGACGTAGCTAACCTTTCTGCCCCGAGCGTTCTTCGCGCATTTAATGATGCCTTGGCCTCAAGCCTTAAGCCTGCCTCATGCACAGACATTGAAACATACTGGACACACCCACGGCGCCATGTACAACTCTGCAACCCTGGCCTGTCGCTTCATCTGTAGTCCTGTCAAACGTTGGATCTCTGCACGATCCCTTCAACTTCTCGAAGCCCGTCGAGCAATTCCTGCTAGCATTAAATACCATTTCACTACGCAAGGCTACTAACGCAAACTCAAACAGCTTCTCCGGGATGATCGCGAGGCCTGGTGGACGCGGCAGGTCATTGCGATGGAGCAAGCGGCCACCTCGGGGAATTTCCGTAAGCTTTTCCTCCTGACCCGATCTACTGGTGGCAAAAGGCGGACTGTAAGCGAAGTTTTAGGCGATACCAATGATGAGCCAATCCACTGTCGAAAACGCCGACTAGAGCGTTGGGCGGAGCACTTTGAGCAGCAGTTTAATTGGCCAACAAAACCAATGAGTTCCCATTCTGGAGTCCAGATCGCTCCCTGGTGTGTAGACGCTTCACCACCATCTGAGACTTAGGTTGCCGATGAGGTTCACCTCTTGAAGCGCTACACACCCCCCTGGCCCAGATGAATTCCCTCCGGCTGTTTTCAAAGGTGGCGGCCCATCATTTGTTCAGAAGTTAACTTCTCTCCTCCGATGGATTTGGGTCATTGAACTTATCCCATCTGATTGGAGCCTAGCGGATATCGTGCCTGTTTTCAGAAGTGGTACCCGAACTGACTTCGCCAACCACAGGGGGATTAGTGTCATCTGTATTGCTTCCAAGGTGCTCGCAGCTCTGCTTTTAAGGAGGCTCAGCTTGGTACGCAAACAGAGCATACGTGAAGAGCAAGTTGAGTTCTACACAGGTCGGAGTTACATCAATCACATCTTTACACTTCGCCAAATACCCAAGCGTCGTCAAACATTTGGCCAGCTAACGATCGTTATCCTCTTAGGTATACGAGCCGCGTTTGAGTCAGTTGACAGAGCTGCTTTCTGGAGTTATCTACTAAGAAGGGGAGTACCCGAGAAGTCACCTTACTTCAAGCCATCTGCTCTCAAACCTCGGGTCGAGTGCGAGTGTACGGCGGATTTTCACCCCCTTTGTTGTGACCAGTGGCGTGAGACAGGGTTGCCCACCACTCCCCTTCTTGTTTAATTTCGCTATGTACGAAATCTTGGAGAGTTCTCTGGAGAACTGCGAACGCAGCGACGTGAAGCTGATTCCAGGGGACCGACTTCGGGATTTGGAATATGCAGATGTCATGGCCGTAATCTGCGATTCCTCACAGGCCGTCCATAGCTGTGATGCCGCGGTGATAATGCTTGAACGTATTCAAACAGAATGGGGGTCATGAAATGATTTAATCGAAAGTGCGTTAGTGCAAAGGCCGTAAACACAGGGCTAGGATAGACACGTGAACTAGTTGGATCTTCAAAATGGAGTGTCGTTCGCGGGTCGGATGAAATAACATCGCTGGCCGGATCCGGCCTGCGAGCTGTAGGTTGGTGACCTCTTGTCTACAGTAGGTCCGGAGTGTCCCCATCTTTTCGCGCATTTGAACCATGACTAATAAGCACTTAAGGTCATATAGGAAAGAACAGCGTCCGTATCGCTTGTCCGGCTATCCAGTCGGCAATTTATGTTG
>OX104063.1:69006300-69158934 GCA_944474145.2 Dicrocoelium dendriticum
TCCCAAAAGGCTCAGGAGCACCGATTGGAAGGATAGCGATTTGTCATGGTTAATGGGCAACTGCCGCTTTAGTGACCAAGCGAGGAGCTGATCGAGTGTCGCTTGAAGTATGTCTGCATCTTCCAGACTGGATACCTCAATCCACAGCTTCAGATCATCCGCGTAGATTAAGCAGTCGGTCTGCAGTTCGGATGGAAGGTCGTTGAAAATAATGAAGAGTTCGGGGCCGAGTACAGAACCCTGGTGGACCCCACTGGTCATGAGAATTTGATCAGAAAGCGCTTCGTTAACTTTGACCTGCATGAAGCGACCTTGCAGGAAATCGGAGACCCATGAAAGAAAATTGCCAGTGACGCCGATTCCCCGGAGTGTGAAGAGGAGCCGCTCATGTGGGACCTTGTCGAAAGCCTCACTGAAATCGACAAACACAGCATTCAGACGCTTAACGGCATCTAAGGATCTTGCCCATTTTCCCTAGCTACCAGCAAATTTGTGGCACACGAACGCGCCCTTCGGAAACCATGTTGGGCATGAGATAGGAACTCCAACTCATCGAGATGTAGGCGAAAGGCCCGTTTCAGAATCCGTTCCATGAGTATGCACAAAATCGAAGTCAAACAGATGGGACGATAGCTGGCTGGATTCTGTCGGTTCCCTCCTTTGTAAATGGGTTTAACAGTTCCCACCTTGCAAGCAGCTGGAAGCCGCCCGACCTCAAGGGAACGACGGAAAATTTGACATACAGGAGCGGCAATGTGTCCGACCACGGTCTTAAGGAACAATCGGTGTAGACCATCGGGACCAGGCGAGGAATACGGGTCTAGGTCAAGTAGAAGTTTCATTACCGGAGCGACCTTCTAACGATAAGCGATTAAAGTGTTGCCCGTGACGGATGCCTGGTACAGTCAGGGTAAACATGCTAATGCAGTTTAGATGTTGAATGGTCATGTAAATGGTAAGGGCAAGTTAAGAGTAAGTTCTATATACCTTAAGGTTAAGGATTGAAGGCAGTGTAAGTGGTTTGTTTATATGAGTTATTTGGCTGGTACATTTTGGCGCGTTTCGTTTCGTCCGCCATGCTGGGTGATGCCGTAGCTTTTCGTTGCATGATAACTGGTGGTTACGAGGCCATTGAGGAGTTCCAACGTGATTTGATGCAGTTCCAAAGAGAAACTGCAAGTTCGTTTTATAGCTCCACGGTGATTACTGCGGCGGATCATAAGCAAAGGACTGGAAAAGATCTCCCTGATGGTTATCGTTATCGATTCATTCAATATCGATGTGTGCGTGGCAAGCGTAAGAACGTGAAAAGGAAGCGGTAAGGTGCATGATAATTTGACTGCTGTTAACTCTTTTAGGTATAAGTGGTACAACTGCAATGCCTGACTTTTTGTGTTGCTGAAAGGCTGGAATCCTTGTTTGAAAACAGAAAATTTGGCCTTTGACAGTCTTCTTGGGATCTGAAAGGACTTGGAAGTGCCAACTTACCGTACCATTTGGTCACGGCCTACTTGTCGTGTTTCGTCGTTCGAGCTCTTCGACGAACTCTGTTTTCTGGGATTCAAAGGGACTCAGAAGTCCTAACCTACCCGCAATCTCTTTTTCCCTACGAACTACGGCTTGCTACACCCTGCATACGCTGAATACTCTTTCATCTGCGAGAAAACGTTTTGTGTAAACACTGTCCTGCTTGAAAAAGTGCATCATATCGTTTGCCCCCAGTGAGTACTACGCGGTTACTCGATTTTTTGGCGTGCCATACTGATCCAAGATAACTTGGATCGATTAAAGTGGTACTGGACAAAGCGTCTTTGGCGCTTACTGGTAATTTTTCCGGTTGTTCCCAGTTTTAATCCCGTTTTGCACCCTGTTTTTGCCTTTTTTTGTGGTCGTTTTCCTATTGTATACGTGTTGTAATTCTACTCTGTTTTCCACATGAACATGCCTGTCTTGCTAAACACCGAGACGGATGGACCTATGGGGTCCTAGCAACACCCTTATAAATATGGGCATACTTTTCTGAATGGGTTTGGAACTTAGCCTGTGGTATTACATGGCTAAGTGAACATGCCAAAGCAGCACGTATTTCTGTACTCAGCTAGAGATGAGCTGCTTGAGATACTTGAAAACAGCTGATTTTCCTTTGAGATTAGTGTCTCAACACTGGGTTGTCTCTTGGTGATGTTTCGTTGAATTACAGGAACTTTACCACAAACAGTATCCCGCTGGTTTAACGATTGATGATTAAAGGAGTTAGAGTTCGGACAAATACGGTTTCGATGAGGATATTTTCAAAATGTTGTTTGGTACTCATGAGTATTCATAGTCATTCAGAAACCGAATGTAACTATTATCTACCGAAAGCCGTGTGGAGAACATTAGGAACTGTTTAAGAGACTTCACGTGGGGTGGTTTGATACATTTGACCATATGTAACAGTTTTAGTGCTTCATAGAAAACACTAGTCTGAGACAAACAAGTGTTTGCAGTGATTCATTTACTGGCCGGTACAAATAAATAAGGTGACATAACAAAAAAATGAACAATGATTGGTTTAGCCGTAGGTCAATCGTTAGAAAGCAGAGAGTTGCTCGCTGTCTAACACACCCACAGGTCGATCGGGGTTAGGTAGTCATACTGACGACCCCATTGTCAGAGTGACGGCTAGATTGAATGCTGTGCGGTCATGGTAAAGAAAGCGGTGGAACAAACTCCTGTTGTGAGCATAATGAGGGTTAGAATATTCGGACGGCAATAGCTTCTGCTGTGGGGAGCATCCGTAGACGCAGTCCTGTAGCGCCCCAAAAGATAACTGTTATGTTGTGTACAATTTCGCTGGTGACCAACTGTACACTATGCTTTCTAGTTTTGATCTCCCTTACATTACGTCCATGTTGATCTACCTCCGGCTCGACACTTGACCGCCTTGTAAGTTCCCATGCTAACGTCTTGCTTTTGGCACGCTTCATCTGTCCGCGTCTTCTCATAACCCATCGAATACAGCCCGCTGTGTCCAACTCCAACTGCCTTCTGATATCCACGCTTAATTTCGCGCACCTTCGCGGACTAGTATTTTCTAGTCCTAGTTCAAGTTCAAGTGGGACTGGAACGATAGGATGAATCCCGTAAGTGTTCCTTCTTGAGCGCGTCGTCGATCCAGGAGTTGATAGGGGTGCTCCGACTTCTTGATGGGTCTAAAACGAAAACACCCGAAAAACACCCTGGTGCACCAATTTAATGCCCACGTTCCTTACATTAGCTGTCCCAGCTATGTCAGTTACGCGAAGTAGGTAAGAGTGGAAGAAGAATCGAAGGTAAGAGAGTAAGGGAAATCAGTTAAAAGAAGAAAATAATACCAATGGCGAGGAAAAGTAAAGAAAATAGAATCGAAGTATGAAGATGGGAATTTGTCAGGAAAACGGAAAAGTTTCGTGTTGCCACCCAAGAGCATCTAGTTGACGCTCAAACCCCTTAACCGTAGCTTCCTTGATATTTGCTGAAAGCAAGTTCCAGCGCTTGATGAATCGACGCGACAAGCGTGTCTCCGCTCTAACTCGATCGGACCGCGGTTTGTCCAGCTTCATACAATGCCCGCGAAGACCAGATAATCTAGCAGGACTAAATAGCATGGACAAATCAGGGCCAACCTTCCCAGTCAAAATACGGTAGGTTAGGATTAGGTCCCCTCTAATTCTTCGGTAGTGCATTGACTGCATTCCCAAACTAAGTAGGCGTTTGGGGTACGTTTGTCCTCGTAATCCCTTGACCAACCTAGTACCGACACGCAACACCCTTTCTAGTGCCATTTTGTCCCGGACAAGGCATGGTGGACAGGCCTGGACGCAATATTCTAGGTGGGGTCGCACAAACGCTGATAAAATCTCCACAAACACATCAGCGGTTAGGGTCCCAAAAGAACGACGGATAAACCGCCTTCTTCCAGTTGTCTCCAGAGTGTAATGTGGAACAGTGGACGACACCTAGATCAACTTGATGAGTCACGTGAGGAAGTACAGTCCCATCGAGCACATAACTTGTGGATGAATCAGACGCTCCGATACGCAGCACTGAACACTTTGCTCGGTTTATAGGCAGCAACCACAAGACAGACCATTCCCAGAGTCTATCCAGAGCTCGTTGAAGAGCCATAGGACCTCCAGGGATATCAACAATATTCTAGAGCTTTAGGTCATCTGCAAATAAAAGCGATTGTACCTCAAGCTCCTCCGGCAAGTCATTCACGTAGACTGAGAACAGCAGCGGACCTAGGACAGAGCCTTGCGGAGCGCCGCTAAGTACAGCCTATCGAAACGAAAGACTGCTTCCCACACGAATACACTGTTCCCGTCCAGCCAGAAAAGCTGACACCCACTGGAGAGCGCGACTACCTATTCCATACGACCTCAACTTCAGTGAGAGTCGCGAATGGGGGACAGTGTCAAAGGCCTTGGCGAAGTCAATGAACACCACATCCATCGCATGTCCACTGTCTACGGCTTCAGCCCAGCACTCACGAGCTACCAGCAAGTTCGTCTGACACGAAAATCCTTTGCGAAAGCCATGTTGCTCGACGCTAAGCAGGTTAAACCTACTTAAATGGTTCTCCACTGTATCTCGTACTATTTTTTCAAGTAACTTAACGACCACGCTAGTCAAGCTGACAGGCCTGTAATTAGCCGGTACGTCTTTGTCACCGCACTTGAAAATCGGGCAGACAACAGCCTCCTTCCATTCGGTAGGCAAGATACAGCTGTTGAGTGACTTCTGAAACCCACAAGTCAGAGGTTCACTGAGTTCCCCTGCCAATTCGTGCAGCAATTTTGGATGAACAGAATCTGGCCCAGAAGCTTTAGTTGGGTTCACCTCATTTAGCAACCGGAGAACTTGGGACTCAGTTACAGGAATTTCATCCAGACAACAGTCCTCAGAGACTCTTGGAGCTAACTCTTTACATGGCGTATTTGTCTCGCGGACAAAAACGCTTGAGTACTGCTTACCAAGCACGCATGCCTACAAATTGGTGCCCCCGACTCGCACACACGAATTTAAACATTTTCGTCGGTTGTATTGTTTGATGAGTTCGTTCTTTTTTCTCGATTATATACATGCATGCATTTGTTTTCTTGCGTACTCTTAGTAGTTTCATCGTGTTTTTTCATCCTTGATCTTTTCAATTCACAATACGAAAGTGGCATCTGAGTTGTTTGGCAGCGTAAACATCCTGATTTTGGCTGCTCCATGCTTCATGGAACACAGCCCAGAGGGTTGGTTTGTCATATACGAGATCGAACTAGCAAATAAGGGCATTTAGACGGACCGTCCGAGGTACAATCAGCTCGTTCCACGCCTTCCTTCGTCGGTTGCGACGCTGGTTGAGGACATCCTACTCTGCCTATCTAATGAGGCAAAGTATGAAACCATGAAGCTGGTGACTCTAAAATAGTTACAGCCCAGCGCACGAGCTCGATTTGAACAGCTCAATTATCTCAAGCTGGGAGACCGCAAGTCGTCGACGTTGCTCCGTGAAATTCAGCGCATCGTTGGTCCCTTATTCTTGTGCGAAGAAGGAATAAGGACGCTGTGATTTACACGTCTCCCAGAGCCGTTGCCGGTAATGCTGTCCATGTTCCTGGATGCGCTCCTGAAAGAATTATTTACCAAGGCAGACACTGCGTACAAACCTCTTCCGCAGCAGAAGACCAGTAACTCCGGTGACGTATTCTCACCGATGAAAACCGAATCCCATATTTACTCCAAGTCGTCAGACCGATCTGACTCTAAAGACGAGGAAATTGCGCTACTTCGCAATAGGCTAGTAGCAATGAAGGCCTCGAAACAGCGCATGCCACGGTCAGAGACCCACCACCTTTCGGCTACCGTTCATTGCGACTCGTATGTGCCTGCGGCGAATACGTTTCGTTCGAGGAAAAAGCGAAGCAGTTTCCCTCATCCTCTTCGTCCAACAATCCCAGATCCGTCGAAGAATTATGTTGGTATCACCGCCTATATAGTGGAAGAGTTAGACGCTGTCGGGCTCCATGCAATAGACACTACTCATTCGCTTCAGCGAAAGCGAATAGCTGACATACTAGCCCGACCAACTTATCCGATCATAATCAAACAAATCGTCTGTTTTACGTTAAGGATGGACGTTCTTCCTTCACGTTCACCAACGGCACGAGGACGAAAGTCAGCGTTATCCTCGCGAACGACAAGCACTCAAAGCCTGCGTACAATCTGCGTTCGACCAACAGTAGATTCATTCGGTCAGCGCATGATGAACCTGGACCTCAATCCTCGCCGAGATTTTCAGTGGGTCTTCACGGTTGCGCCTGTACGTTTCACGAGTATCGGTATCGACTTTCTCTGACATTTGGGGTTGCTTGTTGATTCTGGTCGCCGCAGACTTTTAAACGATCGTACTAAACTAGGGGTTTAAGACATTCTTACGGCCGCCCCGATAATCAATCCCGTTTTCCGAATCGCAGATGTACCTTCAGATTATACGAACCTACTGACTAAATACCCGCGACTGATAAGACTAGCTGCAGAGCTTCCGCCAGTCACGACAGAAGTTGCTCATCACATTGTCACGCGCGATCCGCCAACGAGTGCCGAACCAAGACGACTCGCCTCCGACAAATTATGTGCCGCTTGGGCTGCATTCGATCATATACTTTAGCTCAGCATCACAAGACCATCCAACAGCCCATGGACGTCCCCGCTCCACATGATTCCGAAAATGGCTTGAGGGGACCGGCGTCCGTGTGGCGATTATCGAGCTCTAAACAACGTAGCCATGTCTGGTCGGTATCTTATTACACATATTGTGGACCTCAACACTAATCTGGCAGGCAAATCTTTTTCAGTAACATCGACTTGGTGCGCGCTTACAACCAAATTCCGGTAGCCGGAGCGGACATCGCTAAAACTGCCGCGACGACTGCCTTTCCTTTGTTCAAGTTTCTAAGCATGTTAGTTGGTCTAAAGAATGCCGCGCAAACTTTTCAGCGCTGCATCGACCAAGTTTGTCACAACCTAGAATTCGCTTATGCCTACCTCGACAACGTCTTAATCGAAAGCTCCTCACGACACGGTGTGACGATCAACGCAGAAAAGTGTTCGTTTGGTGTCGATTCGGTCGGCATCGTGTCATTACAGGATAAAATTAAGGCTATCATCGACTACCTCGTGCCTCACTCTTTCAAGCAGCTAAGACACTTTGATGGTCTCGTCAACCTTTATCGCCGCTTTATACCTAGTTGCGCTTCGCTTATGTAATCCCACACGGACCTTCTCCGGGGGAAGCTTAAGATGTTTGATTTTCCTGCTGCCACCTTCCAAGCTTTGAAAGAAGCTATTGCCGATATAGCTTTTAGAGAGCATCACGAACCAGCAGCCCCACTGTCGCTCATTACCGACGCTTCTCACGTGGCAGTTAAGGCGATCTTATAACAAAGGGTAGGTGACGCTTGGCAGCGGCTGTCATTGTTCTCCAAACGTTTGCAACCTGCCGAATCTAGTTCCGTTACTTTCAGTAGAGGACTATTAGCCATTTATCTATCCATACGTCATTTCCGACATGTCTTAGAAGGCCGCTCCTTTGTCGTCTTCACCGACCACAAACCCTGACTTACGTGCTCGGCTCGACTACCGACCGATACTCTCCTAGAGAGTCGCGCCACCTTGACTATATCGCCCAGTTTACGACCGATATACGTCATGTCTCAGGTGTGCACAACGCCGTCGCCGATGCGCTTTCCCGAATCCAAGTTATCTCCGCTGACGCCGGCACTGCTATCAACTTGGCAGTTATGGTCACAACGCAACTCAACGACCTTGAGGTTGAGCTACTACGCAGGTCCCCCTCACTGGACATGCGACCGGTTCCGCTGACATCATCAGACGGAACTATACTTTGCGATTTATCTCTGGGAGAGCCGCGCCCAGTCGTCCCACGCGAGTTTCGGGCGACCGTGTTGGAAATGTGGCACGGCTTGTCTCATCCATCCACTGATGAACTGCATCTGGGTGACCAACATGGTGTAGACTCCCGTAATGATAACGGTGAGTGGTTACTTCACTTGTGTGAAGATGCTCGCTTATTTCTTGTGAGCACTAATTTCAGACACAACACCCGCCGGAGGGTGACTTGGCGCCCACCAGCCTCGAACCAGCTATGGATGCAAATCGATCACATTGCGATAAGTTACGGATGGAAAGGCTGCGTCCAGAACTGTCGCTCGATTTGGAGCACAGGTGTGTGCACCGACAATGCACTTGTATGTGTTGACCTGCGGATGCGATTTGGCGGACGCCCACTACGACGTTGTGAGTGCATTGACACCAGCCAACTGGCAAAGCCAGCTGTTCTGAATGCGTATCGAAGTACGCTGTCATGCGAGTTGTATAAGCGCTCACTGGATGCAATTGAAGGTCACTGGTCACATGTTCGCCAGACCTTACTAGCAGCAGGAAAATCCTCATGTGGTATGTCTAATCACCAACATGGACATTGGGTCTCTTCACAGTCTCTGGAACTTATAGATGCTCGCCGGCATATTCCGGCTGGAAGCGAACACAATGAAACTCGCAAAGAGCTCCGGGCAAAACTGCGTGCTAGCCTGAAGAGAGACCGCGAATCTTGGTGGTCTAATCGTGCAACAGAGATGGAAATGGCCGCTGCCCTTGGTAACCATCGTAAGTTATTCCGTCTGATAGGGGAAACGGGCAGCAGGAGACCTGGTGTTAGTGAAACTATACGTGACGAGAGTAGACAGCCTATCCACAACTTATCAAAATGCTTAGAGCGTTGGGCTGAGCACTTTGAAAGGCAATTCAATCGGTCGGAATGGTTAGATTTCCGGCTGGCCAGTGATCGTCCCGCTCCGTGGGCTGTCCCTTTGGATCCACCCTCTCGCTCAGAAGTCGAACGTGAGATCGAACTGTTGAAGTTAAATAAAGTCGCGGAACCTGATGATCTTCCTCCAGCCCTCTTCAAATTCGGGGGACCTGCTCTTGTGGATGATTTACATGAGTTACTAGTGACACTGTGAGAGCAGGAAACTGTCCCAACCGACTGGAGCCGCTCCACCATAGTCCCAATTTTCAAGGGATGCTCACGATCGGAATGCGGCAACCATAGAGGAATCAGTCTGATCACCATCGCCTTCAAATTGCTTGCCTCTGTCATCCTTCACAGACTGACTTCTATTCGTGAAAACCATATTCGTGAAGAGCAAACCGGGTTTCGTCGAGGTCATGGCTGCATTGACTACATCTTCCCTTTGCGTCAGTTGTTGGAGCATCGTCACATATATTGGCGGCCCACCGTAGTCGTGTTCCTCGACGCCACCACTATACTTCTGTGTTGAGTAAGGATCTCCAAGATGAACAATACTGTCCCTTCAATATCTGTATCATCCTAGCATGGTTGGCGGCATCCGCTTTCGGCTTTGCCTGTCACTGTGGCCAGCCACAGGACGCCTGCGCCCACAAAGGAAGCATAGTTGGCTTGCGCTGCACCACCCACAGCTCCAACCACACACCCCATATCCAGTGTAAACCCGAAGGAATAAGACCGGCAGGCATGTGGATGGGAGCCAGGTTTCATCAACAGAGCCGGCCCACACTTCTTCACAAGCAAACACAACCACGCTGTATTTGGGAAATCAAGTGCACACAAGGCGGTGGCTGGACCGTAGTCCACCCCACACTGAGTGCATGGAATCACTCTTCGAGCCTAGCACGGTCGCGCGGACCGTGCATCCCGTCCCCTCCAGAAACGACCAACTGTCTCTTAGAGACAATATAGACGAAGTAGTGGGTAATGAACAGGTAGGCACCTTAGTCAACATGCACATCAAGCGCAACCACACTGGGCATGTCAAGTAGCAATCAATCATATGCAATGAACTAACCAATAAACTAAACCGAAACCACCATACGGCTATACTGCTAAATAAGCTCATGATATAAATGGAGTGTCTACATAGCCGGGATAAATTGAAGTTGACAAATAAAGAGAGCAAAATTATTAGCAGAATGGAGAAAACAAACGAAGTTAAACACCTTTCGTTTAAGCAACATTTGCAATTTAATGGATTATTTAGGCGGATATTAAATGAGGTAAGAAAATCTGCATTATGACAATATGGTAAACCTACCACCTCAAATAAAGCAATTCAGCACGCAAACCCGCGGTTAGTAAATCGAATGCAGCGTACCTACAATCGCTGCGCCGGTTCTGCCTGCGTGCGCAACAGGATCCGTCATCCTTTTGATGTTGGTCCCGAGTGGCTTCGCACGTGGCTAACTAGACCTGCCTGACTCAGGCACTCGTGACCGCACGTGCTATAACACCATGCGCTCGACGCCGAGGGAGTACACTCAATCGGCGCCTGTCACCTCCTCAACTGTTTCATAGTTTCCGCATGCACGAGGCTTCCGCTTGCACCACGACAACTGCCTTCGTGATCAGATCGCGCCATGCAAGCCGATTAACTGCCTTCGATTCTCATCACCTCTAATCAGTCAAGGCGGTCCCCTGCCGTCGCCCATGGTTCAGTGACATAAGTTGCTGACTCGCAAGCGTAAAACCGTGGGTTCGGATCCGGCAGGATTTGGCAGGTGTGCGCTACTGAGGAGTCCCAATAGGACGAAAGTGCCATCTAGCGCTTTCCTGGAAGTGTGGTGGCTGTCTACCTGTGTCTAATTGCCATGAGTCTACACAAAAGCCTGTAATCAACATTAGAATGGGATAGGCTCACTTTGATCATGTCCTGGTAACGTAACTTCGGTTTTCCCACGTGCCGCTTCTCTGCATTCAGTTGGCCATGCAGCAGCTGTTTCGGTATCCGCGTCGAATACATGCGCCACACATAACCGAGCCACCTCAAGTGTCGCACCATTAGTAATCAGTCCACTACATACATTCCACTTCGACCTAGCACCTCCGTGTCTGCAACTCTGTCGTACAAACCAATGTGCAAAATCCGTCGCAAACACTGTTAATGAAACCACTCGAGATTTCTCACACCTCACCGGTACGTTGTCCACGTTTCGTTGCCGTAAAGAAGAACGGACAGCCCCATGGATGGGTACACCATGAACTTCCTGCTGACGGTAAACTGATGGTTGTTTCACACTCGATACTCAGGCTTCCCAAATTCAGCCGCGATCTTCCAGACACGAATACGCAGCTCACTGTGTATCTGCTGGTCAGTCGACACCACAATCCCAAGGTAGCAGAAGCGGGAGGTGGTTTCCAATACTTCGTCACCAATGCTGAGTTGCGGCAATATTGCAGATTGCACCTCTAGTGTAGGCTGAAAGAGACAGACAGTTTCGCTTCTGTTGACGGTGAGCCCGAATGTGGCCGCTGTCGAAGCCAGAACACGAGTCCTGTGTTGCAACTCGTCCGCGATGTGTGCAAACCGAGCACAGTCATTAGCGAACAACAGCATACGAATAGTTGTCTCACGGACTAGGGTTCTCACACAGAAACGAAGAATGTTCAGCAACCCACCACCAATACTGTGCTCCACACTGAGTGACACGGTGACAAACGAAAAAAAACTTTCCGTGACAACACTATCAAGGCTTATTCAAGGCACTTTCTAATTCAAGAGTGCTGGTATGTCTACGAATTTCCGACTTGTAGTATGCGGACAACAATGCCCTCAAATGTGACAGCACCCAAACGTGCTAGGCTGCACTGGACCGATTAGCACTGATTGTCAATTAATTTGGGTTATGCTTTGCTCCAGCGAAATGCAAAGTTATTCTCCAAGATTAGCAAGTACCCACCCTGCGCCAAAGTTTTGTGGTGATAAGCTAGAAGTCGTTCAGGAATTCAAGTACCTGGGTAGCTATTTTTGCACCCGTAGGACCGAAACTGAGATTACGAACAGTATAGTAAAAGCTCGAGGTGTTTTGCCAATGTCCGCCACCTGTGGCGCAGACGTGGCAGCACTCTCGCCCTGAAGGGCCGAGTTTATCACGCGGCGGTCCGTTCAACCCTCTGATACGGTTGTGAAACCTGGCTCTACGTGTCGGTAGGCATAAAAAAGCTAGCTGTGTTCGATCATGGGTGCCTTCGCAGATTAGCTCATGGCTGGTGGGAGTACCACGTGAGCAATGAGCGTGTTCTGCTTCGCGTGTTTGATGCAAGTAGAGCGAGTGAACCGCTCAGTACTTTCATTTCACGCACCAGGATCCGATGGCTGGACCAGGTGCTTCGCATGCCAGTACACTGACTAGCGCAAGGTACATTGTTTGCGCTCCTGGGGTGTGACTGGAACAGAAGGAGGGGAGGCCAAGCAATGATTTGGTCGACAAAAATGAAAACCTTCCCTTCGAAGGTGGCATCGGTTGGTGCATCCCAACTGCTTTGCTAGGGTCCTAAATACAATGAACACGTTTGGTTAGACACACTTGCTGATATGGCTAGGAGCCGGCCCCAATGTTGTTTGTGTTGTGAGTTCCTTTGTCAATCCCCCTCCTGCTTAGCCACCTCTTTAACCAAGATCTAATTCGTTAGGCATAATATAACTCTTTTTTTGCGGCACGATGGCCTGCTGTTAGCTATCCGGAACGATATCCATCTGTTACTGGGGACTCAGTCAGCGAGCCCCTGTTATTTTTTCTTCTTGGATTTTGTAGTGCAGCAAAATAGCTGAGGTATTTTTCATCTGTAGCTAACGTGTACTAAAAAAGGAGTGTCTACGAGTGCCTACCCGGATTCCAATAATGATCCGTTAATTGCCATTCCGATGTGCGCTATCTGGGCCTTAGTATGGCTCCAAAGCCCCAGAGGACGTAGTCAACAACTAAACCAGGATCTTCATACAAGGTAAGTGGGTGGTATCTCGATGAACCAACCCCCAGTGTGCTAGCAAGGAGCTTCCTGCATGAAGTTTTCCTCTCGCGTGAGATTTACTTACAGTATTTGAGGCATTAGCTACCGTAGCTGAATCGCGAAATGCTATCCACAGCGTACTCGAGCTTAGAACGCTCAGTTTACTAAAAGTCAGGTAAGGGACAAAAATCAGTGGAAACTGGTCAGGAGCCCTAGAAAAGATAAACTTTGCATCATTAGTAAAAGCAGAGCATTTATTACATCGATAAAAGCAAGGACCAAATAATGTTGTCCGTTAATGGATCAATACCTCGGGAGGATCAACGCGTAATAAGTCTACAATCCCGCTGACTTTGATATTAAGTCTGCTACCCCAAATGCTAGTGTTATTGGAGCGGAAAATCACATCTAGCTCCCAAAATATCTGTCTATTCTTGCTGATCTCCGTTGGTGATATATTACCAGTTGTGGCACCCATTCTTTTCAAGGACAGATAGCGTATACGGAATACTTCCTTACATAGGAAACTGTTCACAAGCATTCATCTCCTTAAAAACAGCCAGTGTGTTGAATGTGTCCGTCACGTTCTTCTGAACTTTTATTTATACAAGAGAACGAACCTTGAGGTTTCAACCTCATTGAAACCGCTCTCGGAAGCTGCTGATCACAGCTGTCCGCAGCGCTGTCTTGTGCCGAAAAAGGTGTGCGAGAAATTTCTGCACACTCAGATGTTCTTATGGGGTGAAGCTCATGTTCAAACAACGGTATACGATAAAGTCGCCAGTGGGTTCTAAATTTTTGGTTAAAATTTAAGAAGGCAGTTCTCTAACTTCTTCCTCTTTACCTCCAACCAGATCATGGTACAAATACCATGGTAGCATTTCATTCAGATGACATTAAGTACGGAACAGTTACCTGACTGCGATCTAAGCTCCGTGCAAAAGCAACGGAATAGACTTACGCAGGAGACGGTACGCTTCGATAATTGCTTGGTGCATTTCAAGTGCCAAGCGATTCTGCAGGGCTGGGCCGACGCAACACCTGTTAGTAGGATCTCCAAAACGCCACGCTAAACCACTAACCAGTTCATGTTGATCACCTTCGCAGTAAACCAACAAGGTGACTCCATACGCTTTGCATAGACATATGTGACAGATATGGTATAATCAGCAGAAAGACCGTAAAACGTCCGATATTATGGTGTGAATCGGTAATGTGACTGTCATGTGTCGTAGTTATGACTTGCGGCTTAAGGTTAAAACGGATCAACAACGCCCGTTCAGCTGTCATTGACCTCATTTATGGCTTCTAAGTCAACCTTTCTCTGTCGAGCTTTGTGCTTTCCTGCATGTAACAAACGGGTAAAGCACTTATCAGTGAGTAAAGCCTTTGATATAAAACGATGAGAGACTTACGTAGTATGTACACAACCCAGCGTAATTCATTCAAAGCTAGCAGTTATCCCACGTGCTTATCTTGACCATGACCGCCAAGCACTCGTTTATGAAGGTCATCATTGTGAAATAGCTGGTGCAAATGACAATAACGGCGTTCCGCAGGAAAGCATGGAACAATGGAACAATGGTGTCTTATGAGAAAAAAGCAAATGCTTTAAACCTCTCCTAGGGTGGCCAGAATGAAAACCAAAAATTGGGAAGTGAAAATAAGGTGGCAAAATGGAAAGCTTTTTTGCTGGTGCATGCATAAAGCAACTAACCTGGGTTGTGTAAGTTATTACTGGTTGCGCTACGTTCGTCACACTATGCCGCCTGTCTATGTACACTGGATATATCCTGCATATAGGTAGATTAAGATAATGTCAAGGCGGAAACAACGTAATTTGAGAAGACGTTTCATGGGTGGCAGACATGAGGAGAGCAAAAGTTTTGCCGACATTCCAGCCGACTGTATTGCGTGGCCAATTTGAACTGGTATCTCCTCACATTTTCACTGTGATTGCGTTGCAGTAGGTGGCGACAGATGTAGTTGGCGTTCCTCAAAACCTGCTAGGCCATAATAAGGTTGCCACCTAGGCGCCGATACTGACGGAGGTACAGTCTTAGAGGCCTCAGCCTGAGTTGATTTGGAAGAAGAAACTACCCTCTGGCGTACTTCATGGCACGTCACTGGAGAGTCTCGAGAGCTGCAAGGTCTTATTTGTGCCAGAGCTGCCACACCTGGATTGCGTATTCCATATGAGGCCGCACGTAGGTGTTAAACAACTGCGAACAAACAGAGAGATCAAACCGTCCAAAAGCCCTTCCGCAGCATGTCAACGTGTTGGTTCCCAGTATTTGACGCCTTCCCAGCTTGTTCTGAGCAGTCTAGGTCGGCCTGGATTAATACCCAAAGGTCATGCTCCTCGGTGACTGCTTGCAGTTTGTATCCTCCAAGCTTGCATGCAATGTTCGGCTGGTGGCGAATGTGAACCACCTTACACTTAGTCAAATTAAACTGGAGCAGACTATGGAATGACTAGTCATACATATTGTTAATACACAAGTTAAAGTGCGTCGTGATCTTCTTGGATGGCAATCGTACGCCACATCTTAACATCAGCAGCAAAAATCGAGCAATCCGAGGAAATCAGGCGCGAATGCTCAATAGTGAACACGGAAACAGACGTGGCTACAGAACTGCTTTTTGTGGAACTTCGAATTCGATACGAATCGGATTGGACACTGCACTTCGAACCTTAACCTGCCGTTGCCGATTTTGTAACAAACTTTTGATCCACTCAAGGACAGTATCCCAAGCTCTGTAGCTTTCCAGCTTGTGAAGCAGAATGCGCAAGTCAAGCGGTTGAAGGCTTAAGATAAGTTGAGGTCCGTGTCCCTCCGTCGACCTCTTCCCTACAACTATTGCATGTAACCACTAGGTTTGTTTTGTATGAACGGTGTTCGAGGAAACCGTGCTGCTCCAGTGTTATGATGTAGCTTTCTATATGGACGACTAAAGCCTCAGCGATGAGTATTTCATTCACCTTCGAGGGTACAGGAAAGTTGACCACTGGGTCACTTGTTGCAGGTTCGTTGCGACTACTACTCCTGGAAATTGGAGTGATTACACCCCATTTCCATATGCTAGGCAAAATTTGTTTATTCATGGACGTTTAAATGAAATGAAACAATGGCCCGGCCAGCGTTGTTATTGTTGTTAAGTTCAGCGCCCTCGAGTGAATGTCATGTGTACAGGGAGAACTGTAAGTGCGCAAGGAGAGCAATTCCTTCAGCACATATGTGGTGTTAAACGCGATGTTGGTAAGTGATTTAATTGGGGCGATGAATACGGCATGTTACACTGACGGACCTCTCTTTGGAAGGTCTTAGCATACTACATCCCTAAATCTTTGGCGGTTACTTCAGCGTTCTGTGCCACTCCGACTGTCGTGTTATGTGGGAGGAATGTCGTGCTTCACTAGCTGAATGCTGACATAAGAGCTTTTGTTTTTGTCACATTTACAAACCAAGTGATTTTAGTGAGCCAGTTTGTCCTCCGGACGAGCGTATTACTGTGATTGCGCTGGGTCACCTAGTCACCCCAGGTTTCGAGAACAGGACGGGCTCTGTAAGCGTGCCAAGCTGTAACCCCTAGGAAAACACCTTTTCGAGTTCTGCTTTCACTGATTGTTGATGGGTTGATTGAACGATATGGCTTATTTTCTGAAGCAGTTACGATCAGCTTGCTGAATCGTCCAGCAAACTGGATCCAAGCGCTGTCAAGCATACCGCAGTTCAAGTATTTCCTATAGGTCATCGCAGGCAGGTAGGACAAGTTGTTGAAGCGTGTGATAGTTCGTGATAATTCAGTGTGTTTCTCCAGGTGTTCTGAATATTACATATAGTTATGAAGTCTAGTAACGTGATAACCTAGCACTATTAGGTGTCTATCAATGGCCTGTTGATCATGTGTTCCTTATTGGTGATTACGAATTCTACTACTAATAGTTTTTATCAGGTTTGTACTAGGTAGCTGAGGTGATGTGACTGTACAGTGGAAAATGTACAGTGCGATCATGTCTTGCAGTTCGGCTTTGAATATTTCGTTGGAGGGATGTCGAGGATTCCAAGTCGTGCATGTTGAAATTGCCGTAGTATGTGGCTGTAAGCTGAGAGTGATAATAGTAGGCAGAAATCCATCTCTCGAGTGGACAATCAAGGGAGATATACGACCACCCCGAAACAGTTGTCATTGTGTCTGAAGTTCAAACGGTACCATAGCGAGTCGTTGACCCGAGTCTCCGGATCATCCAATCGTTTGCAGTGCAAGCCGTTACGATAGTATAAGATTAAACCACTCCTGCTGGATAATCTTTTAGGAACTGTGATAATCCTGAATCTTGGTCTCCTCATCCATAACTTCTAAGTGCAACCAACTCTCGGCTGTGGAGATAAAACTACAAATGGTTGTTACCTGACGCAATCGAAGTTCGGCAATCTAGTTGTCGAGGATTTTGGATAAAGGAGATTGTGAGCTCGAAGCGAAGGGATTAGAGCTCACTCTTATCTGGATGAACAAACTATTATCAGGAGTACACGATGTTTCAGATGGAATGAAGATGTTTTTGTGCTACCGCTGTCAAATGATCAAGTAAACCTTCCTTTTCCTCGTCGCTCTGTCGATCCCGCTGTTAATGCAGTGGGCAACACCTAGGCATGTACTAACTTTCCCCAGTTACTCATCTTCGTGAAGCAAGGTGCAGTTAACTAATCAGCATTCCCGCAGTAGCAACGTACATATTGAAGATACGAAGCAACCAGAAACAATGGGATTGTTCTAAAGAGTTAAAGCACTACCTGTTTGTTCCAACTCAAGCTTGTCAAACGGTGAAGGAACATCATCTGCATAATTCGGACCAAATAGCAATACCCGGGCCGCTTGTAGCGACCTGAAGCTTTCCATGTATTATGTATAAAATATTGCCAAATGACAGTTTCATTTTGTACTCAGAATATTAGGCACTCGATTGTTCGCATGTTGATGAATTTTATTTATGTACACACACATCCGGAACGCGACTTGACGTTACCTTGAACGCTCCCGGAGCTTACTTCCTTTCCTCTTCCTAGCTAGCCTTTCCTTGTGTGCCCGTTGGCTTAGTGAGCAATGAACGTGTAGCTCGTCCATATTTGGTCAGCCTTTTGCTTTTTCTATACGGTGGACTTGTTGTGCAAATATAGCGCCCGTCCATGGATTGCAAGATACCCATCTGAACTCATACAACCTCACGTCCCAGGGGAGATTAATTCATGATGGCGTCCGATATGTGGCGGTGCAATCCAGACACACCACCGGTTCGAAGTCACCACCAGGAGTGAATAGCCTCGCAATAAATCAACTGGTATACACTCTGTGGTGGACGCGTGACAACGAAACGTCTGCATGAGTTTCCTTTTGCATTTGGCATCATCCCACCGCAGTAGGCCTGAAGGGAATTGGGAACTCGGATAACTTTGACAAACAGAATTCCTCGTCAAAATACCTCTGGCAGTTTAGATGCAACGTTCGAGCACAAGGTGCATAAAATGTCTGCACATTCAATGAAGACATATTTCGAGTAGATGTGTTGAAATGAGTAGAGTGATCTAGTGGGAAAGACGAAGCATTTGGATAGAAGAACAGGGCTATACTCAAACTGCAGCACGTGTACCGCCAACTAAGTACATGTCGTAAGGTTAAAATACGCTCTACATGGCCTCTTCCCGAATGAAGGCCCACCTGTTTCTCGCCTAGGATTATCGTTCTGCAATAAGTCAATGAACGAGAATTCTGGCCAGTAACTTTACCCCCAAATGTATCCGACTGCTACCCATGTGGTTAGTGTCAACTTTGTAAAAGTTTTGTTTCCGTCACAGATGTTACAGTTCAACTGGAAAATCCTCGAGTAACCTTGCAGAATTTTGATGGTCAGTACCCACCTTCTAGTTTCACGAGCGGTCATAGTGTTGGTACTGTGCACTTTAAAGCTCACCCTTACACCAACTTTAGGCTGGCTAGCCGAACAACCTCCCCGTGGTGCCAGCTGGGTGGTTCGGGTAAATCCCGTTCCAGCAAGTGGTTCGGCGGCAGTGTTCCAGGATGTGGTGGGATTTCGCCTGGCAAGCGTTCTCCCTATAAAAAACCACAGATATCCGTTTAACAACACTGGGACGTGGCGGATGTGACTCGCCACTAAATAAAGTCACTGCCTCTTCTCTTTTCCGGAGGATCATTCACACATTACGAACGTCATCCGATATGAAGTGGTCCATTGATTTCTCCCTTTGATGGCGAACCCAACGAATAAAGCACACACAGAGTCACACTTACCTAATCACACAACATGGCTACTTCCAAATACAGACATGAACATACTTTTACATGTCAACAGACACATACATTCTTATGATATTTGTCAAAATACACTAATTTGTGCAATTGGCGATCATACATGTCTGTATTACCATGATCACGCCCTTGATGGTGTGCCTCGCAATGACGAGAATAAAGTATTTATTTATTTATTTGTTCAGATGCACTTCTGGGACCTACTTTTCTCAAGCTTCACTAACTTGACAAAATTCTAATAGTTTGTGAATGACCTCCCCTCTCCTTTTACGCGTACAAATCCAGAACAAGGTTAGCAGTTAGATTTGGAACTACTCTAATGAATGTTATAGATGACACCAATACCAGTGCGCCCCCGAGAAGACCGCCTACCACGCCATCAGTAAGAGGAGGCACTATCTTATCCAAACTTACGAAGTGTAAGAAGACGCAGAACTCGATGAAAAACATGTCTAAGTCAAATGTAAACTCTATTAAAGACAAACTACTGGATGACTTGAAACAATGGTAAACCATATGCCAAACTATGGGAATCCAGGACAAACAGGCTAGCTTGTGTCGTATCATCAGGCATCCAAATTCGGTTCCCTATAGCGAGATAAGCCTACTTCACGTGACATTTCAGTCGGGTGAGGAAGCGGAGATCGCCCTCTTGTCAGCTCACCGTCTACTTACTCCGTCATGCGGCGTTCGTATATTTCCTGATATCCCTTGGAGTGAGCGTCTGCATAAGAAACAAAACCTAAGAGAATACCGCAAGCAAACCGGTGAAAGATCGATGTCCATTGTGCCTACCATGTGGAAACATGTCTTAATCATCAACTTTCAAAAGTGGCAATCACTCGGAACCCGCCAACTATCTCCCAGTGGTCCTCCTCCCGGTGCTCTCAAAGGTGATGGATGCAATGGTCGATGACGCTTTAGTAGACCATCTAGATGGACATAACATCATAACACCCAAGCAACACGGTTTCGGCCAGAGCCGTTCGTGCAATATCAACCTACTGATTTCACGCAGTAGTTGGCCGGAAGCGACCGATACAGGCAGAGTGACAGACGTCATTTAGCTCGACTTCTCCAAAGCCTTCAATCGACTGGACTACTACATTCCACTTCACAGCCTCGAAAGATATGGAGTTGGTAATCCTGTCCTTGGGTGTATCAGGAATTTACTGCAGAATCGGCAACTGCAAATCAGAGTTCGAAGTGCGCTGTCCGATCCGATTTACGTCGTGTGTGAAGTTTCACAAAGATCAGTTCTGGGGCCGCGTCTGTTTCTCGTGTTCATTAACGAGCTTACGCGTCTAATTGCTTCAGGTTTCTCGCTGTACTCTGATGATTTTATGATGTGCGGACGGTCGCCGACCCAACAGATCACGATGCACGTCAGCAAGACCTAGACAGAGCGTACGGGTGGTCACTCCACAATGTGCTTCAGTTCAATTCGGAGAAGTGTAAGGTGGTTCACATTCGCCACCAGCCGAACACCACATACACGCTTGGAGATCATGTCCTGCAAGCCAGTTAGCCAGTAGCGTGACCTTAGGGTACTAGTTCAGGTTGATCTGGGATACTCCGAACAATCTGAGAAGGCCTAAAAGACCGGAAACCAACAATTTGGCTTGCTGCGGAAGGCATTTGGACACTTAGATCCCTCTGTCTGTTCGCAGTTGTTTAACACCTACGTGCGGCCTCATATGGAATACGCAATCCAGGTGTGGCAGCCCTGACACAAACAAGACCTTGCAGCGCTCGAAACTCTACAGCGACAAGCCACGATGCGCACCAAAGGGTTGTTCAATTTTCCTTGTCAACTTAGACTGAGGATTCTAAAATTATACAGTGGTCGGTACCGGCACCTAGGTGTCGACCTTATTATGGCCTACCAGATTCTAAAGAACCTCAACCACGTCCGCCGTCACCTACTAAAACTGAGCCACAACAAGAATTTATGGGTCCACTAGTTCAAGTTGACCACGCAATACAGTCGGCTAGAATGTCGACGGAACTTTTACTCTCTTCGTGCGTGTCAGCCTTGGAACATCCCCCCAAAGTACGTTGTTTCCACCCCCACCTACCTGTGTTTAAAAATCACCTTGATTTTGTTCTAACCCCCTACCCTACGATATATAGTCTGAGTGTCTCTAAGGGAGATATATTGCGACGAACGTTGCACCACTAGAATTTACCTACACAACTGTGGTTGGTCCTTTTTTTCGTGTCTCTGTGTTAACAGTGTGAGGAGTCCACCAAAAGCATTTTCATTTTATCCGTTTGTTACTTATTCACTAGTTTGTGATTCTCTTTTTAGCCGTCCTACGGTACTTGCTGAGCATCTGCTATTTGGTCCGTAATATACCATTATTCCATCTTCAATAGTGTCCTCGAACTCCAGTTATCCGACGAGTCGTAGGCTCAAGCTCATGACTAGGAACAGTGGCGGTACATCCGCGAAGCTCGCTCTCTTCATGATGTCATTGTCAACTCAACGTTAAGGTTGGCTGTATCACCCAACTATAAAGGAAGTGGTACAAGGGTGTTGAAAGTCAAGCGCTACTCCGAACAAATAGTTGAAAGAGTGCTCGGAATTTGACACAAGTTAGGCATCAAGCTGCCATCAGAGTTACGTCTAAAAGCGGTAGAAACCAGGCCACTATTGGGTGAGGGAACACAAAACCGGTCAGTAGTCGTCGCGATGCCCGCTGTCTGCAGTTCGAACAGGAACGCAGTGAAACTCCCCAGCAGTCCGAATAGGAAGGAACAGACAATCCTTTGCAGCTCGCTTCTAAAGGACTAGGTGATGGGTGCTCTATGCAACAGACCGCAACCGCTCCGGGATGTTGGCATGAAATACATCCAAAAAAACCATTGTCAGCCGGTCTAACAATGGTCTGCCTAAATTCCCGGAAAACCTATGTGTGTTCAAATACGTTTCTGACATCCGTTGCTCTCAGTTGTTTGTATACAAACGCTCAAGGGCTTCTCAATAAATTGGCCAAGCTTTGTTCTCGCCAAACCTCAACAGGTTGACACCTCATCACGGTAACCGAGACATGGCTGAACCACGTGATTACCGACGTCGAGATCGCACTACTTGGTATTTTATCCTGCGCAATGACCGACCCACAAAGGGAGGAGGTGTAATCCTCGACTCCCTTTCCGACCTTCTCATTGAGCAGATAAACGACCCTGGGATTCAAATTGTGAACGCCCTATGGTGCTGCCTACACCTAATGTAGGGCGATAGGTACTTCGTGGCCATTGCATACCGTCTATCGCTGTCATTTTAGAAATGGACCAGGTCTTATCTTCCGCTACGAAGAATCTACTGGAACGATCTTACAGCTATATCATCGTGATCGGGGACTTCAACCTGCACGGCCTAGAAACCCCGGCCATTGTGGATGAACAAGTCAAGGCGGATCTGTAAGAGCTAATCGCTGGTTTATCGCTGTAAAACCATGGCACTTCTTCAACGCGTTTCAGGACAGGAAAGCAACCGGTCATTTTAGACCTCGTTAATACCAATGAGGAACTGATACTCGACGTAGTACTGACGTGAACTCCTTTGAGCCACAGCGATCACGCGTCACTAGTGTTCTAATACTTTTACAATGCAGAGTATCCTAAAGAAGGCAATGAGGAATTTCACGTCATAACCAACTATGACAACCTGTCCGAAGTCATTAGTGCGACAAGCTGATCTTTCCTAACTGAATGCTCCCCTGAAGTGGTCTGCGGGGAATTCGTCAATAGATTCAACGGGCTCGTCGCAAGAGCATCTGAAACCAAAATCCAAGGACCCAAAATGTTGAAATCGTTTATAAGGAGCAAGACCGGGAAATGCATGGCATTGAGCGACTTGGTATGGCAAGCCGACATACCCTCTCCCAGAAAGGATAGTTGGGGCGCCTATACAACACCAAGGAATCACTGTGTCAAATTCGTCCGGAAGGATAAAGAACCAACAAGAAGTTGTGTTGAAATTTTGCTCTGAAGCAAAGCTGCTATATAGACACATAAGCAAATTCCACTGCGTTAAGCGCGGAATGCCGGCTCTGCACACAGCATGCCGGTTGACACAAACTGCACAAGAGGCGGTCAACGTTCTTTGACAGCAAATTGGTCGTACCTTCCAGTGTACGCAACCTTCCTACACCATGCCTACGCAGTTTATGCTGCCATCAGGCCTTAACCACATATCCTTCACAACCGCAGCTGGACTAAAGCGGCTAATCTCCCTGCACGAATACAGCTCCCCGGGTGTGGGTGACATTCGCTCGAAGGCGTTGAAAGTTGCCGCCATGAACATAGCTGAACCGTTAGCAACCCAACTTCAGTGATGTCTTAATGAGATGCACATCTCCAAGATGTGGAAACGTTGTATCATCACTCCAGTCTACAAAAGTGGTAGCCGCACAGAACCAGCGAATTATCGTTCGAGTACACTTCTTCTGGTGATCTCCAAGATCATGGAGTCCATTGTAGCTGAGGCTGAGTAACTGAAGAATAACAAAATCCTCGTTCCGGAGTAGCACGGATTTCGTCAAAATCGGTCCTGCACCATAATCTGTTGATAGCTTTTGCAAGCTGGACAGAATCTGTGGACGCCGATATAGGAGTGTATGCAGTCTGGGAGTGCGTCCAAAGTGGTACTTGACTTTATTCGCTCCCAATCCGCAACCAGGTGTTTGATAGTGGGTGGTTTCAATCTGCCGGAATTTTTCTGGGCAGATCTTTCTTGCAACTCGGCGGAAGGTACTTTCGTTGCAGGTCATCTTGAGCTTATGCTACAAATACCGTTGCATCGGTTCGTGGACTTCCTCACTAAGTACATGGAAGACCAAGTACCGTATATTTCTGACCTGGTTTTTGCCAACTCACTAGACTTCGTAGGTGACATCAATTACGATTCTCCCTTAGGTGCCAGTGATCAAGTCTGTTTATCTTTCAGATGTGTTCTGACTAGAGGTCACCAGAGCATCGCTGAGCCATATCTAAAGATATGACGCGCTAACTATCAGGCAATGTGTAGCAAGGCTTCTGGGTTACGTTGCGAAATCTCGGTGGCCGATACGGTTCAGACTACCTAGGATAAATTCAAACCTTGTCTCACGAAAGTGTCTACTCCCTACATCCCGCTTGAAAGGGGAAAAGAGACGCGAGCACGGCCCCCGTGGATAGATACCAATGGTAAGTACCTGCTCCAGAAGCGTTCTAGGTCCTGGAGAACCTACCGTGCGGATCCATCAACTAGTACCTATGATAGGTTCCGCAAGGCTAGGAATAGGTGTAACCAACACTTGAGGAAAGCTCGGCTGTTGTACCAAAAGGGTTTGGGCAATGGAGCTTCGGAAAATCCGAAGATGTTCTTCACATATGTTACGAGACACTATGGTTCAAATCCGGTAATTTCAACTTCGATGCGGGCCGATGGAAGTAATGCGTATGCGGACTCTGACAAGGCTCGTGTGCTTCGTGAGCAGTATGCAAGCGCTTTGTACGTGATGCCGCGTTTATTAGGGTTGAACTTTTCCCTAGAGTACCTGAGGGTTCATACTTAGCTGAATTTACGATGGTGGAAACGCAAGTCCTTGGGCTGCTACAAGAAACGAATCCTTCTAAAGCAGTTGGGCCTGATTCAATTCACCCGAAGATTCTACATGAGTTGGCAGTGTAACTATGTGGGCTGTTTATGATCGTATTTCGAAAGTCGCTTGCGACCTATACCTTAACTTCTGAATGGAAGAAAGCTGTCATCTGCAATAGTTTCGAAATTGGCAACAGTAGTCTATCTCCTAATTTCAGGTCAATCAACCTAACTAGCATTTTAGTCAAACCGCTTGAAAAGCGGGTGAGAGATTCGTTGTCGATACACCATAATAGATTTACTCTACTTAACGGTGCACAACACGGATTCCGGAAGGTATTTTAGTATCTGACGAAGTTATTGATAGCTCTGCAACTTTGTTTGATGCAGATGACAATGATGCGTTACGTGGATTTCTCGAAAGCATTTGACACCTTACCCCAATTGAATATATCACAAAAGCTGAACTTTTACTGTGTATCTCGGCGCGCCCTTCGTTTGATATCTGCATGCTTACAGAGAAGAGAACAGTGTGCATGTGTCGGTAACAGCCTATCCTTTAGGTAAGCAGTACTTAGCGGTGCGTAACAGGGCTCAGTCTTTGGGCTGATGCTGTTCTCCATGTATATAAACGATCTCCCTGTGGAGTTTGGTAATCTATGTTTTAACGCTGGATAACCTTAATCTGTGGAATATTTTAGACGTGCTTGTGTGTCCTGAGGCCATTCACCATGCCCCAGGTAGGTTCTGTGACTAGTCGACTTTGCGGCTACTGCACATTAATCAAGCTAATTGTTCTGCTCTTCGTACAAGAGCAACTTTCTCACCTTCAAATTACGTAGTCGTTAGGGTCGAACACCAACTTGTCTTTCACCACGTAGATCTAGGCGTCGTCCACTATTCGACTTTGCTTTCGGGCGGCAACATTGAGGAAGCCACATGTAAAGAATACTGAATGTTGTGGTTAAGAAGCCGTTCTTTCCAGTCCTAACTGCAGGCATCTTTGTGATGCTTTTCTCAGCTCTCGTTCGGCAACATCTGGAATATTGAGTCCGGGCTTACTTGCTCTGTCTCTCCAGCACAATGTGGAGCTCGAGAGGATTTTCCAAATGGGTGCCAAGTTGGTCGAGGGATTACGGGACAGGTGTACATACAGTTTCTACTTACTTTTGGTATGTATTCAACGTACAGTACAACCTGTTACGGGGACAACCAGTCAAAAATGTCCTCAATGTTTTGCTCTACTTTCTCATTGGTCTTAACGCGTGTATCGCAACCACCAGCCTAACACAACCGCGCCCACGTTGTTGTAGTCCCCAGGTGTCCTAACACTTGTAAAAGGCGAACACCAATAGCCGGACTGGTTGAAATTTCGACTTGAGGCTCAATATCTTGGAACATATTTGGAACCGATCGGGAAGTCATAATTTCAAGAAACTTGGTGGACGACCGTCGTCTTGAGGCGTCTTGAAAATTTACCATCACATCGCAAAGATGGCTTGGATTTCCTCTCGAGGTGTCACAATAGGATGTTCTTCCTGATTATCCACTCTGGACAGCAAGACTATATCTTCGATCAGCCAACCGAATCCATAGCTTTTTCAAATTCCTCCATAAGGAGCTCATGTTCCTCTATAGATCTTTCAAGAAGATTCATAACGCTTTTAAGTTAAATTCAACGGGTGCGAACACTTCTAAAATTTACTGGCTGTTCTTTGAGCGACCAACGTCAAGTAAGCAGATATTATAGCATATGAACACACAGGGTGGGGTGATATTGTATTATCTGGATTTGGATATTCAATGAACCTTAGCATTTAAGGACGTTCGTGCACACTGTGTGCAACTTGAACGCGTTAAGGACAATGTTGAAAGATCTATGAAGGAACATATCTTCCTTAAGCAGGAATTTGAAAGCGTTATTGATTCAAGTGACTAAGAAATGGTATAGACACTAACAGTGCAGGGGTAAACTAACTATCCGTGCGTGTAAAAGGGTATCTACTTGGTCTGTGATTTGTCCACAAATGTACATACCATCGGTAAATCCCGAGTAATATGGGGGAACGCTGTTGTTGTCTGACCAAGCTAGGATTCAGTTCAGATAAACTAAAAGTTATCAATAGAACCGGCAACATTTTGTGTCCACTGCCGCCGAAAAATTTGCAGTTTGTAGAGCCTGCCAATAGACAACATGGATAATCCCAAAATTGTAAAGAAACAGGATCAATGATTCGATAAGTCAAGAAGGAAAAGTTTGCGAACATTGTCAAAACACTTCGGAATAGGAAAGACAACTCCTTCGACATTGAAAAGGATGGCCGGTGTTTTAATGAGGTGAAAACAACGCATCAAGAGTGAAAAATAGCAAACAAAACAGGAAATGAAAACAGAAACACAATTAGTTGGAAATGGTGCCAGTCTGCACTTGAAAGAATAATCCCATTATTTGGATCGATAATTCAAGAACGAGGTTTTCAGTTTGAAAAGTAAGTTAAAAAGTCAAACATTAAAACATCAAACGCTTGGCTGCGCGCTTTCATCACTAGTCACAACCTTGTGTTTGGTAAGCAATCTGGCGAAAGCGGTGACTCAGATAGGTGCGCTGCATCAGACTGGACAGCAAAATTACCAAAAATACCAGGAATAGGTTCTGATTACACAGCTCGAGACATTTTTTAATTTAAATGACACTCGGCTGATGTTCAAAGCGACGTCGGACGAAGTATCTTTTGTCAGAAGAGAAAAATGCACAGGTGGAAATATAAGCAAGGAGCAAAACACCATTAGGCATTGCACTAGCATATTGGGGGAGCAAGAACCAGGCCTATTAATTTGGAAACCAGACATCACACTATTTTTAAAAACCTCAACATAAAATACTGCCTGTTCTTTATAAGAATAATAAAAAGTCATGAATGACTGCAGTTATTTTTGACGATTGGCTTAAAAACACTGACAGCAAGATGTGGCAATAAAAGATCATCATTTGCTTGGCGACAGTGCAACTTGCCATCTCAAAACACAGCTAAAATATGTCAGGCTACCGTTTCTAACACCTGACACCACCGCTTTAGTTCAACCCCTAGATCAGAGTGTTATTCAGGCACTTAAATTAAAACTGTACGTTAAAACAGCTTGTACATCTAATGATTCGGCGGCGTCCGTATCCGGATTTGCCTGTCACTGTGATGTCCATGGGGACAGTCACAGGACGCCTGCGCCTACAGAGGGACCATGGGTGGCTTGCGCTGCACCACTAATAGTTCCATCCACACACCCCATATCCGGTGTAAACTCGAAGGAATAAGACCGGGAGGCATGCGAATGGGAGCCACGTTTCATCAACGGAGCCGGCCCACACTCCTTCAACAAACAGAACGGAAGCATTCCAGCCTAATTGGGAATTCATACACACCAGACGTACACGAGGCGGTGGCTGGACCGTAGCCCGTTCCACACAGGTTGCATGGAACCACTCTTTGAGCCTAGCACCGTCACGAGGACAATGCACTCCGTCCCCTCCAGCGACGACCAACTGGCTCCTGGAGCCAGTATGGACGAGGTAGTGGGTAATAGACAGGTAGGCACCTTGTCAACATTCACATCAGGCGCATCCACACAGGGGAGCTCAAGCAACATCTACTTCTGAAATGCAAGATTATTCATCACGCAGGCAAACGTACCACATACGCTGCCTTATTGGCTTGGATTAGTAAATTGAATGGGAACATACTCATGGTGCTTCTATTCCGCGTACAATTGTGCCTTCTCCGGCACCTGAGAAACCGCCCTTTTGAGTAGTTCACGGAATTCGCATCGATCAAATTTGCCTTGGATTCGCAACACCTGAAATCAACATGAGTTTGCCATAAACTCCCCTTCCTCATGTTCTGGTAATATTATTTTCGGTTTGCTCGAATGTCGTTCTACTGCACCAAGTTAACCGTACAAAAGCGGTATGAAGATCCTCGTGGAATTCATTCGGTATACATATATACATAGATTGGCGTCATCTTTGTCCAATGGCAGTTCGAATGCAACATATGTACATGCGTTTATGCAAACTTAAGTGTGAGCATGCACTACTATACATCTAATACACTCGTGGAATCATATCAAATATGTTCAGGATTGAACTCATGAAACGGGTAAACATATTGGACGTCGTGTGTTGGATCACTGAAGCATGAACGGGACTGTTGAAGGCAATAATCCCTCATTGTTTTAGTAAAGCATGGTTACCTTTTCCTGCCAAATGAACCTGAGGTAGACGAACAAAGTTTTCCTTCTGCAGCCACTACTGCATTGTAAAAGCTTACAAAGCGATTTTTTGGACGCCAGCTGACTGACAGCCCATGGCTGGATTCTAATCTTCATAATTGTAACACAACAGAAATCAACTGGGACCTCTGTAACACTTAATATCAGCAGCTGGGGATGTGAAAAGTGAATCAGATGACCGGCTGCAATAAGTGTTCACAGACGTTCTGATAACGTAAACACTCACAGGTGCACATGGTGATGTTGATCTTTTACGTTTCTACGTAATATTTAGCGGACACACTGACATGAACATGAGGGCAAAACTAACTTCATCTTTTATTTCAATGGTCAAGCAACAGACTTTCATACTAGATGTTTCTTCATTTGGTGCAAAATGCTACTGACAACAGAAGAATGCGTGCAATTTTTATAATACTTGTGGATTACCCTGGTTTGCAGTTTAGTTTTCAAAATGTTTGCTCATAAACAGTAACTTTATTGCACTTTTATTACTTGCATATCCCACAGTATACGATACAACTAGTGTTGCTTTATTCAAAAGGCTGCAACTGGTTGTAGTGGTTGTCAGTGTACAGACCTAGTTCGCATCAGAACGTGTAGTACACATGTGTAGTCGATGAAAAGTAGTGTCCCTTATGCATCTACATGTCCATGGGATCCATCTGTCCAAGGGGACCACTTTTTGTCTGTCCCTTGTATGGTCGCCTTAGACAGGTTTGGCTGTATTACCGATGGCTTTGAGAAGAGCCAATCCACACTTACCTTATATTAAATGAGTAGCTTGAACCGGATCTATCTTAGCCATTTAGCCGGCCAGGTTCACTGCTCTTCTCGGTGATCTCATGAAGCTACACAAGCTGCATTCCAACCGGACCAGGGCGGTTAGTGCGTAAAGTTATCGGACGCTGGAACTCTATTAAGAAAATGGCGTCAGTGAATATTCCGCCAAGGATTTTGAACGCCAGCTGGATGCACTTGGGTGGCAACACGAAACTCTTCCCTGCTGCTGATATTATCCATCTCAAGTAGTCTAACAATGCACCTTTGGCGAGGGTGAAAAACAACTTATTGTACCATAACATAAAAATGATAAGACCATAGACATTACATACTACAATAACTAAAAAATGATGTAACACAGTATCCAATTAAATGTTAAATTTGACCTCGTCGTTGGATAGGGAACCTAAATGGGAGGGGCTGGACAAAGAAACTCACAACACAAACGCTACTGTGGTCGACATATGATTATGTAAATAAGTGTATCTAACCAAAAGTGTCCACCTTCTTTCGAACTCCAGCCTGGCAGTCTGGTGACACTAACCATTGCCAAGTTCAGAGTGTGAGCCATCATTATTCTTCTCTGGACCTTCCAGTCCACTTCTTCTATCCACCCCCAATCACGCAAGCAACGCACGTTAGGCAACTCGGTTGCTTGCATGCGTAGCAGGTGGTCCAGTCCCTAGAGCCTGGCTCGTGACCTAATTGTACGTTGCAGTAGACTCGCTCTTACTGCAACAAATACGAGACGCCGAACACTTGCTTTGCGCACACGGTGTGTCTACCAGATATGAGCTATGCTGCGAAGGCGGCAATGATCGACGTAACAAGCCACTTTATGCCTGTCTACCTAATGTTCCAGTTTCCCATCCGTATGGGACGGCCGAAAGCACGGCTGCCTTGTAAACTCTGCCCTTCAGATCGAGAGTGATGCCGCGTCGGCTCCACGGCTGACATAATATTTCGAAATTGCCACTAGCTTTTGCTATGTCGTTCGTGATACCATCTTCCATTCCATAGGCTCATACAGCTGGCTAGACAATTGAATTTCTGAACGACTACTAGGTGATCACCACTAAGGTTCGGAGCAGGAATGCGTCCTTCCAGAGCTTGGGGAAGGTTGTTGCATTTTGAGAGAGCAAAGCATGGCACAGAGCAGCTGACCGCGAGAGTTAATCTGTCCAGTGCTACTTGACAAGTTTGGGAGACGTCACAGATAATGACAATGTCGTCGGCATACTCCAACTCATGTAGTCGCTGTATAGGAAACAGCTCCACACCTTGTTCAGCAAGCGCCGTTTCCACTACTTTGTCGATGGCGAAGTTAAGGTGGTAAAGTAACATGGGTCAACCTGGTCTCACATCGCCGGAGAAATTGTAGGAAGGCGACAGTTTGTCATAAACCCTTAGTCTGCTCGAATCATGGCGTATGAAGCTGTGACATTATTTCCATATTTCTCGGGCATAAATTTCCTTGCAGTACCAGAGGGCGCATGGATGCACCGAATCGAAGACAACTTTGCTATCTAGAAACAGGACTACGGTGAGTAGCCAATAATTATAGCAGTGTTCCAACATGTGACGTACAGTGAAGATGTGGCAGATGCAGCCTCGCTTTCGAAGAGAACCGGCTTACTCCTCAGTGGTAGCCAGTCTGCGGAGAATGACGGACGCAAGCAGTTTAGAGACGAATAGGATCAGACTGATTCCTCTATGATTGCCGCATCCCTAACGTGACTTTATTCTCATTTACCTTCCTTTCTTTCTAAATAATCTTTAGTTCAAGTGACCGACACACGGCAACTGCGGTTGCACAAAGTGAGGGAAGTAGTCGGTTAACCACGGTGTGGTTCGAGTGGTTCGTTTTAGACTCATCATGACTTCGGATCACTTATCAATTCCTGGCACAACGATCCGTTCAAAAAGGAGCACCCACGGAGTTCGGCTATCGTTCCATTCCCACTTGAAATTGAACTTGAATCTGACTAGCCTGCTGACCTGAACAGTTTGAGGAGCACTTCAGAAAACCTGTCGTGACACTACTGCTTGCTGAATCACCTGAGCCACAGTGGGAAGTTGAGGTCACACATCACACTTTGGAAGGGACTCGGAATGGGTTTGCCATGTTGAAACGAAGCAAGATTCGTGAATTCGACTGCCATCTTGCATCTTTGCTGAAAGACGGAAGTAAATCTTTCATGACTAGACCCGATTATCTGTTCAACAAGATTTGGGACACGAGATGTGTCTTCAGCCTGCCGACTGTCAATTGTCATACTCTTATTCAAGGAGAGTCAGAGTATTTTTTGCGAAAATTATCGAGGCATTAGCCTTATTTCTATTAACCCGAACTTCTCAAGAGTCTCAATCTCCGAAGAATTAATGGTTTTCGCGCAAGCTAAATTACTTGGAGCCAGCCTGACTTCTGCCCTGGTAGTTTTTGTAATGACCACATATTTACTGTTCGATATGTATTAGAGCAAAGACACACTAATGAGTGAGGATGGTGGTTTTCTTTGAATCGGAAACCGCTTTCTACTCCGTCGATAGATCCGTAAACAGGGTGCCAGCTAAACTCCTTTCCCTCCGCAGTCTCTCTACCGTGACTGTCGAGACCGTGTAAGGGTTTACGGGAATCTGTCGTCCGAGTCCCCCACGACAACTTGGGTTCGCTAGGGATTTACTATATCTCCTCTGCAAATTTCTTGTCGAAATTATCATGCATGACTTGGTTCTTTCTGAGTCTACCTGAGAGGAAGTCCTGTCAGGTGGCTAAATATCAAATCATTGGTATGCGGACGATATAGCTCTGCTTGAATTTGACACATTGGCTACGCAGGCACTAATGCACAGACGGCAGCGTAGCACTGTAGGCTGCTACATGTGCTTTGCACCTTCAAGTGCAACATACTATTGCAGGACTAGACTGACACTCCAATGGACCGTCACCGGCAGTGGTGGATGCGTTCACTTCTCTTGCTAGCTGTGTCATCTCCGGTGGCCACATGACTGTAGTGTTTACTTCTTGGGACTTTCCAGAGGCTCCAACATTTATGAAGACGGCGGGAAATCAGTCCGTTTGTGAAAGGTAGGGTGCTGTGTAAAGGCTGGTGTTGCTGTGTGAATCAGAGACCTGGCCAGTTCGCGGCGAAGACATCAAACACTTAGCCGTGTTTGACCACCGGTGCTTGTGGAGTTTTGCTCACCTCTGGTGGGAACACTGGGTGAACAATACTGATGTGCCCCAGTTGATTTTTGGCAAGAAGCTTTCTGGTTCATCCCTTGAGTGTTTGTTGAAGCTTGACCACATACTTTGATGGTGACCACTCGCTAGCGTGACATAAAGGCAGGGGAGACTTGGTCAAGTTGGTGCATGCCTTGGAAGCTTTGGAACGCTCCATACCAATGGCTGGAGACCCTTTCAGATTTGGCACAGTCGCCTAGTCAGTGAGGTTCCAGCATGCCGCTTTTTGCGTCTAACTATTAATCATCATTCCATCTTGATTAGTTAACCAGACCTCCTTCTTGGTCCCATTTATTCGTATTCTATTCTCATTCAATGTTATCATCGTACCCTTATTATCCAATGGTATTCCAGTGATGTACTTTGTGACGACGAGATCCACCGCACTTTAGCGCCCTTATCATAGTTGTGCAACTGAAATGAACCGACAGTAGCTCAGAAAAACAGTGTTTCAACGATACAAATGAAACATGGAATCCGTAGTCGGAAGCACCAAATTTTCTTCCAATGAAAAGAGCGACGACGGTAGTTAAAGGTTTAAGTTTGATCAAAACTCTGCTTTGCTACCTCAAAGAGCTTTCATTCGGAAGAACAAGCTGGTAAAAGACATCGTAGGCAACACTGATGTTAGTCATGAGTCCTTTGCTCTAAGTTCCCGTACCTACTACAGAGTGGGTCTCGTGGATTCAAACTTGGAAGATGAAACATACTGATTGCACACAGTTTAGCCCTTCGGTGCATTCAACTCTTGATGAACAATGAACAATGATTTATCACGGGATAAAAGCAAGTGCTTGACACGTCCCGTAGGATGGTAGCGGTGAATATGATGCAATTAAAATATGTCTGGGTCATCTATCGAACGTCTGCCGAGATGAATACTTTGATAATTAACATCAGGGTGAAATGAAAAAGAAATATCGCGCGTAAACATTCAGAAAAACACTGGGGCGCAGTGATAGTTGAGGTAAGGAGTGAGAAAATAAAATATGGTCGCTCACTTAGGTCCATTTGATACATTAGTCCTGTTGAAAACGTGCTTGGCGTAATCCACAACAGAGGAGCTTAGGTAACAAAATGTTGGGAGCTGAGAGCAACATCTAATCGTTTTTTGAAAGCATCCAGGGTAGGAGAGGATACAACTGAGTCTGGGAGTGCGTTCCATGGTTTGCAAACCCGAAGGGAAAAGTAATTCCGTCGACACTCTAGACGGGTATATTGTTTCTTTAACTTTAAGCAGTTACCCCTGAGCTGCGTATTGTGGCTAAGTTTCAGCAAATGGCGGCATACGTGGTTGCGGTCACTCAATATCTGATACGCTAATATGAGATCGCCGCGCAGCCTTCGATAACGTCCGCTGAAAATTCCCAGCAACTTCAGCCTTCGGTGGTAAGAGTGATACCGCAGGCCCTTCACGTTCTTTGTTGCTCTCCGTTGTGGTGCCTCTATCGCTTCTAGGTCGCGTTTCAACCAAGGTTGCCAAGCTTGGATTGCGAACTCAACATGCGGGCGCACGTAGGAATTGAGCATCAATGAGAAGATTGATGGGTTAAATCTCCCGAATGCCCTTCGCAGCATGCCGACGTGCTGGTTGCCTCTTTTGGCAGCTACCTCTACCTGTTTTGAACAGTTGAGGTCGCTCTGTACGATCACACCAAGATCACGTTCCTGGAAGCTATTCTGCAATTCGTTTGTCCCAAGTATGTAGGTGTAGTTATGTCTATGGCGTAATTGTACTACGCGACATTTGTCTACGTTGAACGGTAGAGCGTTTTGAACTGACCAGTTCGACCCTGTGTTAAGATCGTGCTGGAGCCGTTCATGATCATCCGGTCCTCTGATCCTTCGCCATATCTTGATATCATCAGCGAAAAATAAGAAATCGGAAGTAATTGATCTTGCCAAATCGTTAATGAACACCAAGAATAGACGAGGTCCAAGAACCGAGCCTTGTGGTACTCCACACGTCACGTCGATTGCGTGAGAAAATGATTCTCGGACTCTCACCACTAGCCGTCGTTCTTGTAGAAAATTGCTAATCCAACTCAGGATTGGATCGCCAATGCCGTAGTTCCGAAGCTTCTGAAGGAGAACTCGATGGTCTAAACGATCAAACGCTTTAGAAAAGTCAAGGTAGATGACATCGACTCCTACTCCATCATCAACAGCTTCAGTCCAGCTATTACGTGCAATTAATAGGTTAGTATTACACGAATGCTTTTGACGAAAGCCATGTTGCTCTGGGGCTATTAAATTGTGGCTTTCCAAGTATTGCATCAGCGCGTCTGCGACGATTGATTCCATCACTTTGGATAGTACGGGAAGTAGTGTTATTGGACGGTAGTTGGCAGGATCAGTGCGGCTACCTCCTTTATGGATAGGAGTGATGACCCCTCGCTTCCATACTGGTGGAATACGGTTCTCCTCTAGACATCGCTGATAGAAAACAGCCAGTGGTGCTGCTAGATCACTAGCTACTGCCTGTAGAGCCTTTGGTCGGATGTTATCAGCTCCGGGAGAACTGTGGATACGCAAGGATAACAACTTCTTCAACACAGCCTCCGTAGTGAAGGTGATGTTTTCTAAACCAGATGGTGGAGTATTAGAAATGAGGTGAATGTTTGGGCTCGACACTTGTTGGAACGTTTGGGAGTAATGAAGCCGTAGGAGATCAGCTGCTTCCATTGCTGACCGCGTGTATCCATCAGCCGTGACTAGCGCCGGAACCCCTCGCTTTACCCTTCGAAGGCCGTTAATGTGCCTATACAGGAGTTTGTGGTTAGTGCAGAATCGCTTCATTAACTTCTGCTGATGCGTGACCTTGTCTTCGCGGATCAGTTTCACACAGAAGTTACGATGTGTCACGTATGCAGTCCAGGTTTCGGCATTCGGGCAACCCTGGTGATTTCGCCATGCCAAATCCCTCCGGGACATATATTTACGTGTCCTGCTCCTCAGAAATGACTTACTCTGGTTTTTGGGTTGGAAGGACTTCTGTTCCGATGCTTGCGCTACCAGTGTGCTCAAAGTCCTTGTAAACATATCCCAGGCCAGATCTGGGGGGCATTCGATTAAGAAAGTCCAAGATGTATCCTTAACAAGCTTGGACAACACATTGTAGTGCGCGACAGTGTGCACTTTATCCTCCTCCTTTTCCGGGTACTCGGCATAGCATATATAATCAAAGAGTAGAGTGACATGATCACTACGACCCAGTGGTGTGCTTGTAACTATCCCGCCAACCATGAGTTCTTCGTTAGTTAGCACAAGATCCAGTATCGACGGCTTGTTAGCAGTTCGAAATCTGGTGAGAGAGGTTACGTGGTTGTAAAGAGGGTGGCTAGCAATAAGTCCTTGCAAACAGGCTTTAAACTGCGTACCGTCAGTTGCCGGCGTTTCTATGTCGTGCACGTTAAAGTCTCCTGCGATAAGAATGTGGGTGTAGGACTTGTTCAAAGCAAGCTGAAAAACGTGGTACAGTTTGGAGTCCATTTCCGACGTTGAGTTTGGCGGGCGATAAACCACGGCTAGTAGACATGTGTCCTTGTTTCGCAACCAAAGGCGGCACCAAAGCGAATCGGGAGCTCGGATTTCCGGGTGATCGATAACTTCACATCGGAGGCTTGTATTATAGTAAAGAATCACACCACCACCCATTCCGGTTCTATCGGTCCGAAGCAGCGACATACCGGGTAACTTGATCTCACAGTCGGTTATCTCAGGGTTTAACCATGTCTCTGTAATCATGACGAGGTCCCGCGGTTGGGAGGCATGGAGTTCTCTAAGTTCGGACAACTTGCTTCGAAGGCCTTGAGCGTTTGTGTACATGCAAGATAGGGCTTTTGTGGTTAGGAGTTCATTGGTGGATGTCAAGTTTGTGTTCGCTTTTAAGCCGGCCGTTAGGTGGCCGGCAATTAATCGTTTTTTGGTTTGTGTATTTCAGTCGTGTTACATGACATTATTGAGCGTTCCTGAACTGATGGTTCACTCGTGCTGTGCTCGGTCCTCCTGTGTGACGTGGGCGCTGTTGTGTCGGTCTCTCCAAAGGACTGTGCAAATAAAGGATTTGCAGGGTTTGCAAGTTCCATCGAATTTCTTCCGACTTTTGGTCGTTCGCCTGCTGCCTTTAGCCATATTTCTGTTGGCAAACTAGCTCGAAACTTTAACCAGCTATCCAACAGAACTTGCGTCATTCCCTCGGAGTGTAGTATTACCTTCATTAGCCTTGGACCGCAGCCCTTGTAGTTAGGTGATATCGGAACTCTTATTAGGGATTTGGCAATAAAATTGTTAACAGAGAGTGCTTCGCGGATGTAGCACCACTGCTCGCGGTCATGGGTTTGTGCATCGTGATCAAAAGCATGCAGGAGCTCGGGAACACCATGAACAAATATTGTTTTCTTGCTATCCCTATTAGCAATACCGCGTTGCTCCAGTGCTTCTTTTGCGCGGTCTTTCCAAGGTAGTTCAGGTAATATGCACACTCCGCTCGGTGAGTTGCGAAGACGAACTGCTGAGAGCAGGACAGCCTCTGTTTCATCTGCTGAGTTTAGTGTTACTCGAAGAATTCGAGGTTCACCAGAGTGCACTGAGGTCGGATGACGTGCTACGCGTTGCAGCATTGCAGGCTCAACCCGAATGCCAATCACCTCGCAGATGGAACTCCACTGATTGCGATCGTCTTGCAACTTGCCTTTTATTGTGCCAGATTTGGATTCGGGAACATTGGTGCACACGAGAGTTAGCGCAGCGTGGTTTTGTCTAGCGAGTGTTCGCTTTATACTTTTTGCCGGCAATTCAGGTTGTTTAGAGGGCACCACTGGAGTTGACAGTGAAAGCTGCATTGCGCCACGCGTGCTCGGTACTGAAGATGAACTTGTGTGTGTCGCTCCCGGTGTGTTTGTCGATGCAATCGATGCGTACGTTACCTGCTTGTTATCTGCACCGGATTTCCTTCGGCTGTGAGCTATCGGTGTCATGGCTGAATCTCCAAGTGAAGCGTCTATGGTTGGAGAAGTGGACGCAGGCATGTTTGAGGCTTGCCCACTGATGGGAGTGAGGTGACCCAGTGGGTTTAGAGTCACAGACGCTGCAGTGCGGTTGGATCGTCTAGCTCTTTTCTTCGGTTTAGACGCAGAACTAACTTTGACCGGGTGAGGTATTATCGTGGCCATATTTACCTCCGAGGGAGCGACCTTAGTATTTACAAATTGCGCGATTATTTCAGTCATCCTATCGCATTTTTTCATTAGCAATGATAAACAGTTGACAACTGGAATCACTTGACATGATGGGCAAAACCAAATTGTGTCAGCAACTTGGTTTGTCTGTCTCACTTCTTGGATAGTTTTGCCTGCACATTGCGGGCAGTACGATTTAATGCAGCTGGAACAGGTAATACTGATCTTAAGCACTTCACTGCAGTGGTCTGCACAACATAGGCGACGCTGAACCATAGGAATGCTAGTTGTCCTCTTGTTGTTTATAACAAAGCCTTGGTGAGTGTATTTTGCGCTAGGGGTGACGCACGAATAGGTCAGAACACGCACACGAATTGAGAGTTGTTCAACCGCACCAGGGTCAGGCGTAGAGGCAGATGGGGGTCGTAACGCGCAGACTGTCGGATTCAGCGATCAATAGACTTGCAGTGGTACACACACAAACAAAGCGGCAGCGTGTGTTAATAGGCCTGCCTTAAGCGACGATGAAGGTGGAGCACTGATAAGCTTCCTGAGAGCTGCTCAGTTGATGAGCGGAGCAAAAAGGCTCTAACTTTGTTATGCTGCAACTTGCAGGGATGGTTGCCGCGTAGTTTGGGAGCCCTCAGCTTCTTCTTCCGAATGCGACCAAAATCTTTTCCGAAAGACCAGTCTGATGTGGTCACACTAGTGAAATTCGGCAAAGAATATGCCGAAAACTGGGAACTGGAGAAAGAGAATAATCCACGCCGGTTAGATCCAAGAGTTGGGAAGCACTGAATAGAGCTCGTCGAACTGGTTCGAACGAGCGCACGCACAATATTTTGTGAGGAGAATTGGAGTGGCCACAAAGGGCAAAGCGAGAGACGAGTTACAGTGCGGCCGCCCGGTAGGGTGTCAGGCTGTGGGGTCAAAGATCACTTGTCCAACGGTACAACGGCTAGATCACATATGCTTGTTGCTATTTGGTACATGTACTCAGTACTTAAGACCCCAAGTTAACGCGATTTTGCGAAATGCAGAAATATCGCGGAATTTACCAACCCTAGCGGAAAAGCAAAATGAGAAATATATAAAGAAGCCGTTTTGAATTTGTTTTGTTTATAATCATTACACCTGTAAACGGAAGAAATATTAATATAGCCCGCTGGCTATTGGAATATATCTCTGGATTATCAAAGGCGGCAGCTGTCTACAATCTACTATACAAGTTCACTTGTCTCCCCATGCACAGCTACGGTAGCGGTTTTTCCCAACCCCAGTGTCACCATTGCGTGCATCCATTATGCAACCATATCCCATGTGTCAGCTCACGCTGTGCACGCACTCTATTGTCCATTAAACAAACCTATTTTGACCACATATGCTTTAAATTGGTTGGGCATCCGTTCGTGCACACCTTTTGCCCACGCTTTTCCTGTACACTTGGCCCCCATTGGGGTTACCCGCGAACTGCTTTCGTGTCTAATGGCACAATATGTATGACAGCATGCAACCGAGATGTCATTAAGCTTGTTTGTGAGGATTCAGTTCATAGTACATATGTTACCCGTTGCAGCTATTCATGCCGCTGAAAACTACAGCGGAGGAAAACTAGATTCAGCATCTGCAGTCAGTGGGACTGACTTAAAGCATCCAGCGAAATCCACACTGACTTACAAATCTGCTTCTCCCGAGCTGCCATAAAAGCCCAGCAGTTGCTAAAGTCACAGGTTAGCTCGCCATTTTTGAAAATAGTTAGGGCGCTCGACCCCAAAGAGCTCATCATATCGTCCAGTGATCCAAGCAGCTGTACCGAGGTTCCAAGCTTGTTTCACCACCCAACTATAACAGGCGAGTGGTTACTCTATCAAAAAGTGTTGGAAGAACTGCATGGAAATATACGTAAAGATATGCTAGCCATCTGACGCGGAATTCATGAAAAAACTCCATAAATGGCAGATATTGCAAGCTGTTATCTATGCATTCCAATGAATTCAGTAGACGCTGAACAGAGCTTCAGTACCTAAAACAATACTGTGTCGGACATCCTTACAGGCACTAGCATGAAGAAACATGTCAGACCTTATTTTAATTCCTCTGTTCTAAACATAGCTAACATGTATATAGTGTACAAGCGTGCTTTAGCCCAGTTCATTTTAGTTTTCACGGTGGAATCACTGCATTTTATGTTAGCGCCGCAGAGATTTCACGGAAGCTCCGATTTTGATCACCGAGAACTGGGGTCTCTACCCATTGTGGATGCACCTTTGCCACGAGAAACTACTCGTGCCGCACAGTCAACCTTAGTTTAGTGCACCTGTTATTCTGGAATCAAACGTGCAAGATTTCTTTGTGTTTGGCCTTGAAAGGTTTTATTTTACTCTTAAAAACACTACCGAAACGCTGAGGCTGGTCCCTTTGTGAGATTGTAGTCGTTCCAGAAACTTAGTTTTAACATCACCATGGGTTCGTTACCGATACTTGCACAAACACAGACCAACGGATGAGACCGCAAATTCTGCTTTATTGCCGAGGATGAAGCAACGTATTGATTGTCTCGCAACAGCACCCTTCAAATTTAAGATATGAAACTAATCTCAGATGATCAGAGCGCTCCGAAGACTTTAGCCAGAAGTAACTATCCCCGTCAAGGTTGGCAACCAAGGCAACATCATCTGCTTGAACTGTGGCTTCTACATCTATGTCTCCGAATGCGTGTAATCAATAGTGATTGGACACCCGGACACAGTCCAGTTGATAATGACGTAAGGATCATGGATTTTGGGGATACAGTCAACGGTCATGTCAAGTCCAACATCTACTGATGCTGCGTGTTAGCGTGTGTACGTTGTGCGTGCGGTTTGTGGATCAACCAATCGCTGTTCGCCACTGTCTCCTTTCGAAATGGGGATCGCTCGGGCCTTCATGTGACTCACAGCTTATTTACATGCGCTGAATTGCGTAATGCTGCTTTCACGCCAGCCCCTAACATGCTGCTGTTCTGATGTCGCTGAAGTGCAACAGCAGCTTCAGGCAAGCAGTACACCTCGACAAACAGCGCGTTTAATGCACCCACAATTGTGAGAGATCTGAAAATACCCTTATTGACTTTGTTAGATATTCCAAATTTATAGCTTCCTTATGCTTTTGGAAATTAGGCCGCTTACTTGTTTTAATATTATTCAAGTTTGTATTACTCACTTTTGTATTGCGGCACAATAGCTGAGGAGTTCTCCACCTTCCACGGCATAGTTTATGTGTCTCTGTGTTTCCACATGGACCTGCGTAGCTATGTGATCATTGGAAGTCAGACTCCCGAATCGCGTATTTTACCGTCACTTAAACAAATGTTCCTTAGCTTTGGTGGGTCATTGTGAAGTACACGTTTTGTGAGTGGATTACGATGCGCAATCTCAATGTGGACCAGGATTCCCACTGAAGTAAACCTTAGCCAAGCTGATCACTTAGACCGTACCTGATGGAGCAGATAGGCGGCGGTTCAGTAGTCCTCTGTTACTCTCTGGAACCTTCGCGTCTTTTCTCCGTCTCTCTCTCTCTCTCTCTCTCACTCTCTCTCTATGTGGGCGAACATATTCCGCTATTCGGTTATTGGACCAGTGAGATTATCATGACTCCACCAAACACAGTGTACCGTTATTAACCTACTGCTGCAAGTCGTTATCAAAGAAAGGGGGTAATACAACTGGAGGATTTTCAGACCACATTGTGTTCACCTCAACGCAACGGGACTGTGAAAGTACTGGGCGAGTGTGCAAGCCATCGTCTCGATGATTGGCGTCGTTCACCTCGAGCAAAGTCGTTGACCAAATTGTCCACTGTCGCTCTATGGCCGTTCCAGTATTGTGTGTGTGTGTGTGTGTGTTTATGTGTGTGTGGATGAGCCTATCTAGTGCAAATATAGGAACAATGAGGGCTATTATGAATCCACGAACCCCAGTCCAGCTTTATTGGCATAATGTTGTATTTCGTTATCCATTGGAGGGGAGTAAACTATGTTCCGGCCACGTTTTGGTCATTCGAAGGCAACAGAACTGTGCAAGCAGTGGGCAATTATGTCAACCATCCTCTTGATCATTGTCGTCGTTCAGCTCCATCGAAGCCGATGACACAGTTCCTCCCGTCCCCTTATGCGTATTCATGTATTTTAGTGTGTGTTGGTGAACCTATTCAGCTGCTCTATCATCGGATCAATGTAGCTTTGCACAGTTCTTTTGCTTCTCGTCACGAGAATGAGTTCTAAACACCTTCCAGTCGTCATACACCTTTTCTTTGATAACGACTTGCAGCAGTAGGTTAATAACGGTACACTGTGTTTGGTGGAGTCATGATAATCTCACTGGTCCAATAACCGAATAGCGGAATATGTTCGCCCACATAGAGAGAGAGTGAGAGAGAGAGAGAGAGAGAGACGGAGAAAAGACGCGAAGGTTCCAGAGAGTAACAGAGGACTACTGAACCGCCGCCTATCTGCTCCATCAGGTACGGTCTAAGTGATCAGCTTGGCTAAGGTTTACTTCAGTGGGAATCCTGGTCCACATTGAGATTGCGCATCGTAATCCACTCACAAAACGTGTACTTCACAATGACCCACCAAAGCTAAGGAACATTTGTTTAAGTGACGGTAAAATACGCGATTCGGGAGTCTGACTTCCAATGATCACATAGCTGCGCAGGTCCATGTGGAAACACAGAGACACATAAACTATACGAAGTCATATAGGGATAATAGAATGTAATGTGTCCAATACGTACAGCAAACGATCCGATTTTTTTCATAACATGCCATTTGATTCACAAAATGCCTATTTCGTTTTCCGAAACTTCCAAAGTGATTTGCAGAATGTCCAATGTGTTGAAAGGCGTCAGGTTATCTTGATTTTTGTATTTATTTGGACTAAAATCCTGTTTGCCTTCGCATAGCGACTGTTGGGTGAATGTTTTACAATCCTTATTCTAGCTATGAACCAGAACACACACATCCGCGTGAGTTGATTGATTCCTGGCGCATTTCCCGCTGACCTGCGGAGGTACCTTTTATCGATCGCTTTGGCTGAGGACCCGGATCTTTCCCGTCGTCTGGTGGTATATACCTCCAAGCCACATGTATGATTTACACAACTGTAAATGATCGCATGTCGCATCGGCCGTCCAGCAGTGAGGGAAAAGCTCGTCTTAACTCCTGCGTAAACGGGATAGATAAGCGCAAACATGATACTGCTGTCGCCTCCCTCCTTTCTTCTTCCTTTTCTCCGTTCCAATCCCCCTTTCATCAACCCACTACTTCTCGCACCTCAAGTGACCACGCGAGCGATTACCCGGCGAAATCGCTTACCTCTGCTAAAGGCGCTCAATATAGGGTGTTGGGACTTACGGACACTAATCGACAGGAATACGAATAATCGCCCCGAGCGACGCACCGCACTGGTCACGATACAAGTCACGCGATATTGCACTGAGATTACCGCTCTTAGTCGGCCGGCTGACTAAAGCAAGCTGCACGAGAATGGTAGTGGCTACACTTTCTACTAAGTGAGAAAAGCCACCATAATGCCACATGAACATGAGGTCGGATTTGCACTATCCGACAGTCTAAAATACCAGGTAGTTGCACAGCCGACTGGTATCGGCCCATGATTGATGACTCTTCGCCTAAGTATCGAAGGTTGTAAGGTTGTAGCTATTACTAGCACGTACAGTCTAGTCAGGTGTTACGCTGATGACACGCGGCATCATTTCTACCCTCAGTTGTCCCCCTGATACGGTCTGTGTCAAGGAGCGAAAGGCTGTTTCCCCCCCCCCCCCCTCGGAGATTATAACGCATGCGTTAGGCGCGATACCGCAATGTGGACAGACGTCATCGGGCAACATGGTATTGGCTAAGCCAATAGAAACGGAGACCGGTTGCTCACACTGTGCGCCACTCACGGGCTGGCGATCGCGAACACGGTTTGCACTGGTACAAGTGTTATAGCTACTTGGACGCGCCCATGGGGGGTTACGCTCACCTACTCTACTTTGTCATCATACACCAGCGTGACGAGCTTAAAGTTCGCATGACACGTGTACTGCGTAGAGCTAAGTGTGGCACTGAGCAGAAGTTAATGCAGACCAAATTGTACAAATACATCCATAAACTGTTCTCTTGCCTTGCTTGGGAGAAAATGTAAAATTAGTTCTCCAGCCAATGTTACGAAGGGTAGCGACCTAGAGAATGCGACGGTTACTCACCATGGCGATGTCGACTCCATCGTTTCACTCGGCCACCTGCGGCATGACATCCGAGAACAGTTGAAGGCTGCTGCCGAGGACACGATCGGACGCAAAATGTAAGCGGCCCGATTGGTTTAATGAAAACATGGCGACCACTGGCAAGTTGGCGTCAGTGAAGTAGGCAGCATTCACTGCACATGCGGATCACCCAGTCGATGTAGGGAACGCGAGTATATTTTGTAAACTTCGACGGCGATTGACATGTAGTCGCCGTCGCATGAAGAATTCATGCTGAACGGAGAAGGCGAAGCGGATGGGAATGCGATCCCGAACGCCACCAACATAATAGTTCCCATGATTCTTTGAAGATAGTGCATCTGTAGTGGCGGGTAAGGCGGTGATCACACAGGAGACTGAAAAGCCATTAAAACGAGCGAGGATCGAAACGGGCACAGATATCATGGACGAGGCCGGACGGCGCAAAGCTAACTCAACCATATGGGCGGAGAGCGGAAAGCGAGCAACGAACGAGAACATGCCAGAGCCAAAGAGTACAGGAAAGTGGTGTGTCGATACGCCAATAACTCAGACAGAAATAACTTTGTCGGTGCATCCAGGAGTAACCTAAATCCGAATAACGCAACCGCATGCAAGCAAATCAAGAGCTTTAGAACAACTTCAGGCTGATCAGAATGCGAGCTACGGAAGCAAAGCTACGGGGTCAGACAGGCAGCCAGGGCCCCCAAAGATGCAGACCAAAGAGGCACGGACATGACATGTTGTGATTCCCCATGCATGTTGTGTTGTAAGACAGAAACGTAGTCAATAAGTGCGAGTGTGAGCGCAGCTAGTGAAAAACCGTGGTCCCATGCAATAAACATTGTGCTTTCTTGCCGCTTCGTACTTGGTGCCCATGGACCCACCTTGAGCCACTCAGGACGTTGGTGGATGCTAATTCAGACGAGGTTTTGCGTGCAGCCTGCAAACATAATGTAGATATGGCGAACTCAATTCGACTGCCTCTGAACAACTGTTCAGAGGTTAACTGGCTTACGTTGCATGTTTTGTAACAACGAGAAGGGGAGATGTATCTTCCCGACACAGCGACACTTGATGAGACGACAGGCGTTGCCGACCCCGATAGCTCAATTGTTTCAGTCACAGATTGACAACAGTTGCGTTTTGGGTTTGAACCCTACAGCGGGCAGATGGAATGCGCACCGCCAACAATTCCAGAAAAGATGAAACGGCCATACCGTGCTTTTCTCGGCTTGTGACAGTTGTCTGACTGAGTACAGATGTGATGCACGTTTACCTATACTATGCAGTACGCTCTCTACTTCCTTGTGATTATGGTGGCATCAACTAGTTAGGTTGTCTTGGGAGGTCAATTGTTCAATGTTTGCTCTGGTCGCTGAACCATAGGTGGCGTAATGACAGGGCGGGTACGATTCGGGTCGCAGCACCATATACATGGGGTCCGTCAATTTCAGGATAAATGCCGTGAGCGAAAAGTCATTGTACTCGCTGTCGACAGAGTTCACTAAGGAATTTGACACACTGAACGACGAATCCCTTTGGCTCGTGTTGGGTACGTTTGATTGTTAGAGTAAGTTTGAAACTGTTATTGCATGTATGCACCGTAGTAGGCCGGCGAGGGTGCAGATCTGCGAACAAACCTCTGATGCATTTTAAGTTGTTCCTGGTGTGAAACTAAGCCCAGTTTACCAGTTGCCCAACTGCCACGACGTCCCTTGCTTTCAGTGCATCTGACTACGGTGCCCGTGTGGACTATCGTATTGATTGTGAGTTACTGAACATCCGTCGTTTCGGAGTGAGAACCCGAGTGCGTGCGAGGACTATCCGTACGTTGTTATTGTTGGTTGCCGACAACTTTGCGTTGTTTACACACAGCGTGGATGAATTGCACCGCAGGACGAAGGCTCTTGCTTAGACGGCCAAGTTCTGACTCACCATCAATGCTAACAATACAGTTTATCTTTTTAACCCATCACCAGGAATGGAAACCGCGGGGTGCCCGTAATTCGAGCTTACTGATGCACTTTCGGAATCCCCATTGATATTTTGTTACCTCAAGTGCATATTGATAACGGACTTGCAGATGACCAACGAGCTGGGCATCCGCTTAGCGAAGACGAGTGTAGCATCTGGCAAGGTGGCTACTCGAGTGTGGAATAAACACTGGTTGACCGTCTGGGCTAAGTTGACGGTCTACGAGACGATAGCGATGTCCGTTTCCTTGACGGCAGCGACACAGGGACACTAAACAAGAACGACATCAAAAATTTGGAAAGATGTTATTAAAAGTATCCTCGTCGGATTCTGTGGATGGATTGGCTGTATCCTTATACGGATTTGCCTGCCAGTGTGGCCTCCACGGGTACAGCCACAGGCAGCCTGCGCGTACGGAGTGACCAGGAGTGACTTGCGATGTACCACCCACAGCTCCAACCACACACCCCATATCCAGTGGGAACTCGAAGGAATAAGACCAGGAGGAATGTGGATGGGAGCCACGTTTCATCAACGGAGCCGGCCCACAATCCTTTACAGTCAAACACAAGCACGCAATATTTGGGAATCAAGCACACACAAGGCGGTGGTTGGACCCTAGTCCGCTCCATACTGAATGCATGGAACCACTCTTTGATCCTTACATGGCCACAAGGACCGTGCACCCCGTCCCCTCCAGCAACGACCAACTGTCTCCTAGAGCCAGTAAGGACGAGGTAGTGGGTAATAGACGGGTAGGCACCTTGTCAACATGCACATCAAGCGCAGCCACACCGGGGAAATCATCCAACAGCCCATCACTTGCGACGACGATATCAAGTAAAATAAATCGATTAACGCATACAGATACGGTGACAGAGCTCTTCCCAAAATGGGCATATAAAATTTATTGGTTACCAGCAAATACGCGATAGCAAGAATACGTCAGAAAAATATTTTAAGGAAATGTCACAAAGGTGAAAATGTTATCGAATTGAGCTACAGTTAGCTTAAGCAACGTGTGCAAGTTAATAGATAGTTCAGTTAGACATTAACATGAGATAAAATATCGTTAGAACAATATTGCTAACCCATCACTTGAAATAAAGACTCAGCACACAAGCACGCGGTTAGTAAATCGAACGCAGCGTACCTAAAAATGCTGCGCCGGTTCTCAATACGTTGTTTGCAGGACTGGTTATCTTTTCAGTGTTCACCCCGAGTGGTCTCGCTCATGGCTCACTAGGCCTGCCTGACTCAGACACTCGCGACCGCATGTGCTACAGCACCATACGCTTGATGTCGATGGAGTAAAACCTATCGGCGCGAGTCGAGGACTCAAGTGCAGCTGCTTTTCAGCATGCATGAGTGCTTCCTCCGACACCTTGGTCATGACCTTGTGATCAGATCAGGCCATGTGCCAATCAACCGCTTTCGATTACCATGACCTGCATTCAAGATTCGAACTTGTCAAGCCCACGCTGATTATGTCCTGGTATAGAATATTCGGTTTCCCTAAATGTCGCTGACCATGTCAGCTGACCTTATAATAGCGGCTTGGGTAAACGCGTGGAATTCGTACGCCACTCATGACCGAGCCATCTCAGGAGTCTCAGCAAAAGTATGCAGTCTGCTGCATACATCCCACTTCGACGCAACACTCCTGTGTCCGCAACCCTTTCGCCTCATCCGATGCGCAGAAGCCATCGCAGACACTGTTAATGGAACCGCTCGAGCTATTGCACATCCCGCCGGTACGGAGTCCACGTTTCACCGACGTATAGAAGAACAGACAACACCATGGCTTTGTACACCATCAGCTTCGTGCCAATGATAAGCCGATGGTTGTTCCACACTCGGTACTCTAGCTTCCCGAATGCCGCCGCTGCCTTCGAGACGCGGATACGAAGCTCACTGTATAGCTGCTGATCAGTCGACATCACACTCCCAAGGTAGCAGAAGCGGGAGGTGGTTTCCAATCCTTCAGCACCAATGCTGAGTTGCGGCAATATTGCAGATTGCACTTCTAGTGAAGGCTGAACGAGACAGACAGTTTTGCTTGTGTTTATGGCGAGTCCGAATTTGGCCGCTCTCGAAGCCAGAGCACTAGTCATGTGCTGCAACTCATCCGCGCTGTGTGCAAACAACGCACAGTCGTCAGCAAACAGCAACATACGGATAGTTGTCTCACAGACTAGAGTTCTCGCACCGAAACGACGGATGTTCAGCAACCCACCATCAATACGGTGCTCCATACGAAGACCGTAAGCACAAGCCGCATCAAAAGCGCAGGACATCCTTGCATGAAGATATGTATTAAACAGGGCAGGAGCTAACACACAGCCTTGCTTCACACCAAAGACAACTGTAAAGTCATCCGAGGTCTCTCCACTCAGCTGCACCCTCGCTCGCATACCACCATGCAGATATTCAATTAAACTTACAAACTTACGCAGGCAATCAAACTTATCCAACACCAGCCACAATGCCTCGCGGTTCACCATATCAAATATCTTGGTAAAATCAACAAAAAGCGAGTACAATGGCTGGTGTAGTTCTCCGCACTTCTCCTGCAACTGACGAGTCGCAAACACCATATATATAGTGCTGCAACCCGAAAGGAAGCCACACTGCTCTTCCGCCACTTTAGGTTCCACAACCTGACTGACGAGGTGTTTGAGCAGGATTCGAGCAATCACCTTGCCCAAACAACTCAGCAAGCTGATGCCACGATAATTCGTGCAACATTGCTTGCTCCATTTGCCCTTGTACAGTGGTAGCACAAGGGCATCCTTCAGCTGAGTCGACATCTAATCCTCAATCCACACGCTTTGCACCAAGTGATGCAGTGCCGTCACCAACGTAGGTCCGCCATGTTTCCATACTTCAGGCGGTATGCCGTCGGCCCCAGCAAACTTGCCGTTTCGCAGCTGAGCAAGCGCTCTATGCGTCTCATCCAGTGTCGGCATGTCCGCCATAATTGCCTTCACATCGTGCTGTTTCAGGCAGTTTAAAGTAGGTCAATCAATGTCTGAGCGGTTGAGCAAGCGATCGTCAAAGTTTTTCCGACAGATTTGCATTATGTCTGTAGTCTGTGTGCAGGTAGCGCCTGAACTACCATCGATCAGCGTCCTCAGCTGCTTTAACGTCAGTCCACACACCACCTTCAAGGTGTGAAAGAATTCTTTGTGTTGGTGGCGGACGGTGTAGCATTTTAACTGCTTCGCCTTCTCCGTCCACCATGCATTTTTTATGCGACGGAGCTCTCGGGTCAGTCGCCGTCTTAGTTTGAGAAATTGACTAATATTCACCAAGTCACTAGAGTCCGCCACAATTGCGGCAAACACTGCATTCTTCTTACACACACCAATGCGCCAATCGTCGCATTGTTCTCATCAAACCAATCAGGCCGCTTGTAGTTTGCCCGCCCGATAGTCTCCTCAGCAGCAGCTGTAACCTGGTCGCGAATGTGGTGCCACAGACCGCCCACTGTGGCTATGCAGTCCACATCACACAGGCGTGCAACCATCGCCTCCTCTACTTCAATACGCTGCTTCAAAGTACCGAGGGGGCGAAGGTTAAATGTACCTCGATTCAGGGCGGGAGTGCAATATATAGATTTAGGAAAATAGCTGTGCAGTTTGGTCCGCACCAATTTAAGATAAGTGCCACACTTAGCTCCACGCAGTACACGTGCCATACGCACTTCACGTATATCACGCTTACAGTTTGCGCGCCCGATGGTCTCCTCGGCAGCAGCTGTCACCTGATCGCGAATGTGGTGCCACAGGTCGCCCACTGTGGCTATGCTTTCCACATCACACGGGCATGCAGCCATCGCCTTCCCCAGCTCAGTACGTTTCGTCACAGTACCGAGGGAGAGAACGTTAAATTTACGCCGATTCACGGTGGGAGTGCAATACATAGACTTACAAAAATATATATGTACAGTTTGGTCCGCACCAACTTGTGATCAGTGCCACACTCAGCTCCACGCAGTACACGTGTCATACGCACTTCACGCTGACGTACGATGACATAGTCGAGCAGGTGAGTGTGACCACTCCGTGAGTACATCCAAGTTGCTATATCACTCACACTCAGTGCAAACCGAGTGTTCGTGATCGTCAGGCCGTGAGTGGCACACAGTGAGAGCAGCCTGTCACTGTTTGCATTCGCCATGCGAACCGATAACATCTATCCACACCGATGCATCATGCCCAACACGCGCGCTGAAATTACGCAGCAGAAATAATCGGTCGCTCCTCGGCACAGACCGTATCACGGAGGATAGCTGCGTGTAGAAATGATCACGCGTATCACTAGGATAACACATGATACGTGCTTATAAAAGTGGCAAACTTACCTCTTCCGAGTCGTAGGCGAACAGTCATCAGTCGCGCGCTGATGTCTGTTGGTTCACTCACCAGCTGGCCATGGAGGCGATCGGATAGTGCATGCATGATCCCCATGTTAACACACAAATAAATCCGTCCAACTCGTTTTCCTGTGGGTTGGTGATCACGGCGTTTTTCCTCCTGGCGGTACTTCATGAGTGGTAATAATGTCATGTAATGAAGATTGTGGAATGCGTCGTGAAGTGGTTTTTGAAAGATGGGTTGTGTGGCACAGAATTGACAAAAGTCGGGAAAGCATTCTACTAACATCGCATTCTGGGAGAGAAAACTGCCGGCGGCATTTCATTCGACTGCATTGGGTGGTACCTCAGTTTTGTGTTGTGGCTAAATTTTCAGGAAGCAGCGGCAAACTATGCGTCGAACACTCCCTGACTAGTCGCGTTATAAACGTGCTCTCCTATGCCACAGATTATCACGTATGCGTCTTCACTTAGTGCAGTATTCATACTCTTTGCAATCAGATTATTTACCCGGGTTAAATGGACAATATTTTCGGAATTACTTCTTAGCAAGTGCAATTTGTGCTACCCAAGCTTTTTGGCTCGCTTCGTGCTTTTGTCCGGTCGCGCCAATCCGTTGTTTTAAAAAGTGTTCACTGCTGCGAAACAGTGATGGATCAAGCATACTCCGCGAAATCTGGAGGTCCCAGAATTACACCCATAAGGTCATTACTAACAAAGTTATAGAACAATCTGTGGTTTCAAGTCCACTTGTCGATCGCCAGAAGTTTTCGCTGATATTAAACAAAATAAACAATACAAAAGGGAGATAAGTAAAAATATGCAATAAAAGGACCATTTTTGAAATTTTTGACGTCTTATCAGACAGAGTTAGCAGGAATCATAAAGTGGACAACGGGGATGTTAAAAAAGTACCAAAAATCACCCACAACATCGTTCAAATAAAAACCGTTGTGCTAAGCTTTGCCCATCGTGACCCGTTGGCGAAGGCGTAGCGGTCAGTACCAACATCCCAGTGGTCCCGGATTCGATGCTTGCTCACTCGATCTGAGGAGATGTAAGATCATCGAAACGCGCATAGTAGTGTAATGCTTTCGGAGGCGGAAAAACTACATTGCTATTTGCAATAACTACTGTCCTCGTGATCGAAAGACCAAGATTCACTTCAACGGGAATGGCGTTCAACATTGAGATTGCGTGTGACAATTCATCAAGAAAAGTGTATATCAAAATGGCGCTCAATATCGTTTATGAAAACCTGCTGTGCGAAGAGTTGCCCGGCGTGACCCGCTGGCTTAGGGGTAGCGGTCACAACCAACATAAAAACGGTCCCCTGTTCGAAGCCGGCTAAATGTATATTATGAGATGTGATATCATCGAAACGCGTCCTAGTAGTGCAGTGTTCCGTGCAGGGAACACCCAATTTCTGTTTGCCTCAAATACCGTCACCGTGATAAAAAGGCCAAAATTCACCTCAGTGGGAACCGTGGTGAAAAATTGAGATTGCGCATCGCAATCCATCCACACAATGTGTACTTCAAACTTACCCTCAACACAGCTCATTAGAAAACCGTTGTGAAAATCCTTCGTCGTCGTATCTCGGCGGCTTAGTGATAGCGTTCATAACCAACATGCCAATGATCCGGGGTTCGACGCCTGCTAAATCTATCAAATGAGATGTAATAACATCGGATCGCGTCAAATTAGTGCGTTGTTTTTGGACGTGCAACGCCAATATTCGTTTTTATCAGCTACGATGCTCGTGATCAAAAGAAAAGAATCACTTCATTGAGAATCTCGGTCAACATCGAGAGTAGGCGTCACAATCAATGCACACAACGTGTTCTGCAAAGTGATCCGCAAAATCGTTTTATTTAAGGACCGTTGTGCTAAGCTTTGTTTGTAGTGACCCGGTGGCCTAGAGGTAGCGGCCACTACCGCCATCCCAATTGTTCCGGGTTTGACGCCGGCTAACTGCATCTGCTGAGATGTTATAACATCGAAGCGCGTCAAATTAGTGCAGTGTTCTGGGGCAGGCCGCACCCAGTTTCTTTTTGTATCCGTTACAGTCCTCGTGATCGACAGACCAAGGTTCATTTGAAAGGGATTGGCAATGTACATTGAGATTACGCGTAGCGTTCGATCCACACAACGTGGAAATTAAAATATCCCTTACCATCGCACATTGATGCCCGTTGTACCAAATGTTGCCCGTGGTGTCTCAGTGGCATAGGGGTTACCGTTTCCACCCAATATCCCAATGGTCCCGGGTTCCGTGCATGCTAAATCCTTCTAATGGCATGAAATAACATCGAAACGCTGCTAGAATTGCAGTAATTTTGGGCTGTTAATACCCAATTTTTATTCGCATCTACGTTCCTCGTGATCGAAAGACTAATTTTCACCTCAATACAATTTCCAGTCAAATTGAGATTGAGCATCTCAATCCATCCTAACAACGTGTACTCTATATGATCCTCAACATCGTTCAAATAAAAACCGCTGTATGGGTAGGAATTTGTCACATCTAGACTCTAAGACAGCTGTCACACACCAGGAAAAACATTGCACTCCCATTTCTTCCTTTCAGGAATCGTCAGCGGTGCACATTCCATCGGACTCTGGTAGGGCTCGAGCTCGCAACTCGACTGTTGGCAATCCGTGGTTGAGACCACTGAGCTACAGGGGACGGCAACGACCACCGTAAATAAGTTGCTAGATGTGTTATAGCGCCGCTCACTCTCCACCGACTTACACATTACTGCCGTGCAGAGGACAGGTAGCCCCCTCACCGAGCGACGAGACTACCAAACGTAAGCCGCCCATTAACTTATGGCATTATAAGCAGTGTGGTCTGCGCACTGATTACAGCGGAGTAGTAGGGGGAGTTGAATGGTATAGGTAGAAATTCGTCACAGCAAAACTCACCAAGCGTTGCCAAGCGTTGTCCTACCTGACCCGGTTGCTTGGGGTTAGCGGTCACTAACAATATCCAAATAGCTCCTGGTTTCAGGCATTCTAACTATATAACATGTAATAAAATGGAAGCGCGTAGCAGTTTTTGGGCAGGCAAAACCCAATTTCTACTTGCATAAATTATGGTCCCTGTGATCGAAGGACCCAGATTCGTTTCAATCGTAATCACAGTCCACATTGAGATTGCGTGTTGCAATTCATCCACACAACGTATATTTCAAAATGACCGTAAACATCGTTCATTAAACCGTTGTGCCAAGTGTTGCCCGGCGTGACCCTGTGGCTTAGTGGTAGCGGTCACAACTAACATCCCAATGGTCCCGGGTTCAATGCCTGCTAACTCTATCTGATGAGAGGTAATAACATGGGAACGCGTCATAGTCGTGTAGTGTTTTCAGGCGTGCAACACCCAATTTCTATTTGCATCAGCTACGATCCTCGTGACCGAAAGACTAAGGTTCACTTCAATTAGAATCGTGGTCAACATTGAGATTACGCGTTACAATCCATCTACACAAGGTGTACTTCAAAATGACCTCAACATCGTCCAATTCCAATGTCTTTTTCCTACAGGATCCATTGTGTATCCGTAAGCAATCCAAGCTCCGTGTACGTGTGTCCTTGTGTTGATAAATTTACCTCTGTAACCCGGCGTCGTGCGTGTGACCGGAACAAAGAACTCTTGCATCATTCGCCCTCCACCTCTCGTGAACGGACAAGGGCCGCTTTCATTTACAAGAACGGCCCTCAATGCAATTGGTTCTACCTAACCTTAAATGTGGTGAGCAGATTTGTACACGCCACTCTGATTAGATGTTTGTGCCTTTGGCGATCATCCGTTACACCCCCGTTGTGCTGGTGTAGGTCAACTAGCATTTAAGAGACTAATCAACCTGAGTGATGCGCTCTGGCTTTGCCAAACATGCAGAGCAATCCCTATAGTTCAGTGTGTAATATCGCTGGTGAAAAGGTGTGGAAAACTGGTTGAAACAGTCCAGCAGATGACAAGATTCAGGGCCTTGTCATTAAAATCTAACAGTATCGATCTTTTTCTACAGAAAACCCCTCATAGCTCTGTCCCTAGGTCGAAGGCTACGGTTAGGCTTTCTAACCGTTTAACGGCATCTGCGCCGCCTACTCTGACCATTACTAACGCTTTTGCGTAGGCATGCCACATCCGGCGTGACTAGAACAAGCACGAACGATGCGACGCCGTTTTCACAACCTTCTGTAGTGCTCGCATACAATCCAAGTTACCAGCCGCAAGAATGAAACCGCCACTCACTAAACAGAACCACAGTGCGTTAACGATCGTGTGCACTAACGTTCTTGTGTCCAGATCTGACGCAATAAAAGGCAAGTTGGTAAATGAGCCCAACCAATAAAATTCCATCTGTGATGCTATTGGTATTCTGGTTGAGCAAACTGGGCTACGACGTGTAGCACTTCACCCAACTTCAGTGCACCACGCTGAACACCGGTTTCTTCGAGTAACCTTGAACTCCACTGAGGAGACAGCGATAGTCCTACTCACAGCAGTTCATCTTCGCAACTCATCGAGCGGGATATGCATACTACCAGCTTTACCATGGAAAGAACGGTCAAAGGCAAAAGAATACCATGGCGGCCCTTCTACGAACCATAGTAAGAAAACCGTATTTGTTCATGGTGTTTCTGAACTACTGGGCTCTCCCCATCACGAAGCGCAAAAACATGACGGAGAACAGTGGTGCTACATCCGCGAAGCACTTTCGTTAGACAACGTTATGGTTAAATCACTAAGGAGAATAGACCAGCCGTTTGCGAACCATTAGATGGTAAGCCCTCGAATGGTCAAATTCTAGAGGTTGGATTACAGTGTTGGATTCCAGATTTCCTTCCGGATTACTCTGTTAGACGTGATTTTTCTGTGTGAATTTTACACCAATATTTGCTTTTTGGTGTATTCTTCAATCTGTGTAAATTTAGCGGATTTTCTCTGGCTATTTCCAGAGTTCTCATTGTATAGCCCAACTACCGTCTGCGTCCGCCATCTGGGATTTCTTATATGTCTGGACACGTTCGTTGAATTGTGGCCATTATCAACAAATGTAGCCGTGGAACCTAACCCACCTATCAAACTCCAACTGCGCGAAATCACACAAGGTTGGTTATGTTGCATTGATATATTACCTTGGCGCTTGAGTCTGAACCTCGACAAATTTAGATCGTAATGGCCCCACTGAAGTCTCGCAGTATTCAGCAAGCTAAGCGTAGTGTACTTTCCACGCCACCAGCAAAGCGAATAAGATGCGAGGCCCCAAAAGAAAAGCGAACCTGTTTCTCGGCTAAAACTATACTCATCGTAGAGCCAAGTAACAAATTGCTTTCTTTAGAATCACAATTTAATGAGATGAGAAAAAGCTGGCACTTTTTGAACCCCTCAAAGATCACCTGATTACACTTGACTAAATCAATAACCCATTGGAGAAGACTGACCCTGTTTTAATGGGGAAAAGCAAGGCAGTGAATTGCCTCTGTTGCCTCTGAAGTGCACGAATGAATATGTAGAGTGAAACAGGTGGTTGTTTTTAATGTTCCGGATAGGCTGAGTCTGGATAAGGTAAAACTAACGATACTGAAAGATTGTAACATGTCTAACGCTGACTGCAAATGCCAACGTTTAAAAAGAAGACACCGAAACATTGTTATACAGTCATTTTCAAATTTTTGAGCGAGAAAGTCGCGCGGCGATTCCTCATTGTGGACCTTATCTAGGCCAGTGCACCCAAAATAACGGTATTTTGAGTAAACCAGGTAGGACACCTCTACAAAGGTCCGAATTTGGCACTGTGCTGCGAACACCGGACAAAATTACTAGGCTCTTCGAGAAATCTCAGCCAAACGTCCTAAAGACAAGCGCATCCACAGTAGATACTAGATGCATTGATTTAGATGTCGCTAATCTAGCAACATTGTCAACCAGCTACAAACCCGTCCTTCCTTGCTCCACTGAAACACCCTCCAGACAAAGAACGGATAAAGCGGGTTTCCTATTCCTGACTACAACACCCGTTATATCGAACTCCTCACGCACATTCGAGTTTGTCACACTACAGTGCGGTCGCAAAAAACTGTCCTCCTGCGTTATTCGCCTCCAAATCTTTGGATTTATTCTCACAGAGACCTACGTGCCATCATTCGATTTGGCTCCGCGAGCACCTTCTATCACTGTTCATTTATTGGATCTACCATTCACGGATCACCAGCAAACTGTGCTCTTGCAACTTCGAAGTCAACCGTATTTGATCCTTATCGAAGGTTTTATTTTTCGTCGCGTCGCATAAGAACTCTTGTGGTCTTATTTTAAAGATCTTTTTGAGAGTCACCCAATCAGCTTACTACCATTCCTCCAAGTCGCTCTACAAAGCGATAGTCGTCAATTTGCTCTGCGTTTGGAACTGCCACTGTCGTCACTAGACAGTATTTTCCAAGTCACCTTGCTTTGCCTCAGTCGCTTTGTCTAGCATCGCTGTCTACCCGTCTGGATCGATAGCACGCACATCGCCTGGACCTGCTGACCTCAAACCAGCGCCGATAGCCACGCAGCAGTGCGTCAGTATCTCCATCCACTTCCTACCCCTACTGAGAACATGTCTCGTATGAAAAGCAAATGCCAATCATGTGCTAGTGGTGAAAAATGGTCTTGTGTGTACCATGTGCTTGAAAACCTATCACACTACCTGCTTTGGGAAGAAGTCGACTCAAGCAAACACCGCAGAGTCACCTTGGTTTTGCCAAGTATGCAAGTCTATTCCATTTGTTCGCTGTCTATCTGTGCTACTGAATAGGTATGAAAGATTAACCGAAGCGGTCGAGCAACTGGTGAGTGCCAGAGTTACACCCATGGGAGGAAACGGACCTGCACTTGTGAGTGAAAATAACACCCCGAACTCACTAGTCAGGCCGAAGAAGCGAGCCAGGCGTCCCAACCGAACCCCAACGACTCAGCCTCCAACAGTTTCGACTCCATTCTCTCTCCCTCCTATAAGTAAAAACAGTGCCTGCAGCGCGCCTGCCTCAACTTCTGTACTGTGTGCTGCACCTAGTAGTCTGTTCACTACACTCGAGACTGTAAGCTACAGTCAACCAGCCATAGTGAAAAACCCGGCAACGTACGCATCAGTTGCTGTCAAGCAAACACCGGAAAGAGCACCGGTAAACTTTGTGCCCGAACTAGAGGAAACAAAACTGCCGCAGCACGGATGGCACACACCAGTGCCGTTCACAAATTTAACAAAAACACCGGAAACTAAGCATCGAAATCCAAAACCAGTAGCCACCAGGCGCAACCATGGTGTCCTAAACATTGTATGCACTAATGTCCCCGAATCCAAATCCGATACAATTAAGGGTAAGTTGACGGACGATCGAAATCAGTGGGGTTCCATCTGTACGTCGATCGGAGTCCATGCTAATCCCACGACATTACAAAGCATCTCGCGCCACCCAAACGCGTTGCACTACGGCGAACCCCGGTTACTTCGGGTGACACTAAACTCGGCGGACGAGACTGAGGCCGTTCTGCTGTCCGCGAATCGTCTCTGCAACGACTCAAGTGGAGTGCGCATACTACCCGAAATCCCGTGGAAAGAACGTTCAGGGGATCCCGCCAACAAAGATAGGTACAGAATAAGTCAAGGTAAGAAAACAGTGATTGCTCACGGTGTTCCTGAGCTTACTGACTCCTCTTCCGACGATGCTCAGATGCATGACCGCGAGCAATGGCACTACATCCGGGAGGTTCTTTCTCTCGAAAATGTGGTGGTCACCTCGTTGACAAGGATCCCCATATCACCAAACTGTAACGGACGCGGTCCCAGACTCTTAAACCTTGTGTTACAGTCAGAACAAATGGCACAAGCACTACTAGCGAACTGGATTAAATCCCGTCGCAAATTGCCAACGGAAATTCGTCTGAAAGCAGCAAGAACACCGACACCTTTTAATGACAATTCAGTAGAGGCACAACTCTTAGTGAAAACGCCAGCTGCAGGACCCGACTCGGGGACGGTTTCAAGAGTAGCCATACTATCCGGAGGGGTACAGCAGAGCACGAGCAAACACCGGGATTTGGAGCATCTGATACCGGCTTATATATCAAATACATCTCTAGAGTATGCAACCCATCCAAAAAACGATTAGTCGCGGACCCTTTAATGGTCGGCGTAAACTCATTTGCTTCATCCACCCATCCAGTCGCCGGCCACTCACTGGTCGGCGAAACTTCACGTATAAGTTGTACAACCTCCGAAACATTGATTAAATCTGAGAAACTTTCATGTAATTACACTAAAGCCCAAGGGCTCCTCAGTAAAATTAACGAACTTCGACTACGTCAGGTTGCGAATGCTTGGGACCTAATTTCTATTACCGAAACTTGGTTGCATCAAGAGGTGACTGATGCTGAGGTTGAGATAGCCGGAATGTCACTCATCGGGAACGACCGCCCCAGCAGAGGAGGTGGGGTCCTACTCTACTACCGCAGCAATCTACAATGCACAATAGTTGAGGACCTGGAAACACACGTTACCGACTCACTCTGGTGCCGTCTCCGACTGAGACACAACGATACATGTCTCATAGCTAACGTTTACCGCCCCCCAACGTCCACTCTGGAAATGGATTCCTGCTTGATCCATGGCCTAAACAGAGTAACACGCACTAGGTACAGCCACACTCTCATCTCCGGGGACTTCAATCTACACAATCTGGAGGTTTCGGCATCGCCCAGTGAGCAGTTCAAAGCAGACTTGCAGGAACTGATCGCTAATATTCCTTTGTACAATCACGTCACCACGCCCACTAGATTCAGGACAGCAAACAAACCGTCTATATTGGATCTTGTGCTCGCAAATGAAGAGCTCATGATTGACAAGTTATTGATGGATAGTCCATTAGGTCTCAGTGACCACGTAGTAATAACTTTTGACTATGTATGTTATGCAGAGTATCCATCTGAACACTCGAAACTAACTCATACAATCACACGCTACCACGTATTGAAAGAACTCGCCGACGCAGCTCCTTGGGAATTCTCAAACATAAGTCCCCTTGACAACGTTTGGGCAGAGTTCGTTAATAAGCTCAGCGACATCATCATCATCATCATCATTACACGTTAGCTGGAGGTGGAAAACACCTCAGCTATTGTGCCGCAATACAAAAGGCAAGAAAAGAAAAAACAAACAAACAGTGGCACGCCCGCTGAGTCCCCAGTAACGGATGGACATCGTTCCGGAGAGCTAACAGCTGGCTGCCGTAAAAGAAAGTCATATTATGCCTAACGATTGAGATCGTGATTGGAGGGGGATGCTAAACAGGAGGGGGATGGACAAAGGAACTCACAACACAAACGCCATTGGGGCCGGCTCCTAGCCATATCAGCAAGTGTGTCCAGCCAAACGTGTTCACCGTCCTTAGGACCCCAGCCAGGCAGTCGGGATGCACCAACCGACGCCAACTTCGAAGTGAGGGTTTTCATTTCTCGCGACCAAGTCATCACTTGGCCTCCCCTCCTCCTCTTCCAACCGCACCCACAACGCGCAAACAATGCACGTCGTGGGAGTCGGTGTGCTGGCATGCGCAACACGTGGCCCAGCCATCGGAGCCTGGTGCGTGATATAATCGTGCTGAGCGGTTCACTCGCTCTTCCTGCACCAAATACGCGACGTCGAACACGCTCATTGCTCACGCGGTGTTCCCACCAAACATGAGCTAAGCTGCGAAGGCAGCGATGATCGAACGTGACGAGTCTCTTCATGTCTGTCGACCTGATGGGCCAGGTTTCACAGCCATATAGGAGAGTTGAACGGACGGCTGCGTTGTAAACTCTGCCCTTGAGGGCGAGAGTAATGTCGCGTCTGCGCCACAGGTGGCGGAGATTGGCAAACGCACCTCGAGCTTTTGCTATACGGTTCGTAACCTCATCTTCAATCCCACGGGTGCTAATATAGCTGCACAGGTACTTGAATTCCTGAACGACTTCTAGCAGATCACCACCAAGCGTTAGCGCACGGTTGGGTCCCTGCCAATCTTGGAGAAGTACTTTGCATTTTGATGGAGCAAAGCATAGCCCAAAACGACTGACAGCCAGTGCTAATCGGTTCAGTGCTGTTTGGCATGTTTGGGAGCTGTCACAGATTAGGGCAATATCGTCTGCATACTCCAAATCAAGAAGTCGCTCACCAGGGAGTAGCTCCACACCTTCTAGGTCGTGTCCAGCGAAGGCTGTTTTCAGGACTTCATCAATAGCGAAGTTGAAGAGGAAAGGTGACAGCGGGCATCCTTGTCTCACACCGCTGATGATACTGAAGGGTGGCGAGAGTTTGCCATAAACCCTCACCCTGCCCGAACTATGTGCGTACAGCGCTTTGATAATGTTTACATATTTATCAGGCACACCTTTCCTCAACAGACAGTCCCAAAGGGCACATCGATCGACTGAGTCGAAGGCACCTTTTATGTCAAGAAACACGACAACGGTGGGTCGCCAATAAACATGGCGGTGCTCCAACACTTGACGCAATGTGAAGATGTGGTCAATGCAGCCCCGACCTCGACGAAATCCGGCTTGCTCTTCACGAATTTGGCTTTCACGAGTGCCAGTCAGTCTGTGGAGAATGAGAGAGGCAAGCAATTTAGAGGCAATCGAAATCAGACTGATCCCTCTATGATTGCCACATTCCAAACGGGAGCCTCCCTTGAAAATTGGGACAATGACGGAGCGGTTCCAGTCTGTCGGGACTGTCTCCTGCTCCCAAAATTTTACTAGCAACTCGTGTAGATCATCTATTAGAGCAGGTCCACCGAACTTGAAGAGGGCTGGAGGAATAGTATCTGCTCCTGCGGCCTTATGCAATTTCAACAGCCTGATCTCACATTCGACTTCTGCGCGTGAGGGCGGATCCAAGGAGACGGCCCAAGGAGAAGGGCGCTAAATGCCCGAAGAAAGTGATAACTCAGGTTGGTTAAATTGCATAGCAAAGTGTTCAGCCCAACGCTCCAAACGCTTTGACAAGCTGTGGATCGGATGCCCACTCTCGTCGCGTATAGTCTCGCTAACACCAGGTCTCCTGCTGCCTGTTGCCCGTATCAGACGGTATAACTTACGATGATTACCAATGGCAGCGGCTGTTTCCATCTCAGAGGCACGATGAGACCACCAGGTTTCGCGGTCCTTCTTTAGGCTAGCACGTAGTTCCGCCCTGAGATTTTTGCGAGATTCAGTGTATTCGCTTCCAGCCGGAATACGTCGGCGAGCATCCATAAGTTCCAGAGACTGTGTAGAGACCCAATGTTCGGATTTGCAATTTGTTTTGCCACATGAAGACATGCCTGCTAATCGCAGCACTTGACGAGTGTGCGACCAGTGATCTTCGACGGTTTTCAGTGGGCGCTTACTCAGCCCAGATGTCAGCGCATCTTGGTACACATTCAGAACATCTGACTTCGCCAGCTGGCTAGTGTCAATCCGTTCACATCGACGTTGCGGACGTCCACCGAAACGCACCAGGAGGTCGGCACATACAAGTGCGTGGTCAGAGTCCACGCTCGTGCTCCAAATCGATCGACAGTTTTGGACACAGCCTCTCAGCGGTAACTGATCGCGATATGATCGATTTGCGTCCATGACTGGCCCGAGGCTGGTGGCCGCCAAGTCACACTTCTGCGGGTGCTGTGTCGAAAATTAGTGCTCGCGAGAAACAGGCGAGCATCTTCACACAGCTGGAGCAATCGCTCACCATTATCACCATTATCAATTCTCAGCGACATCGTCAACAAAGCAACAGAGACCAAACCCCGTCGTCCCGCGAAAATGCCTTCAGTTATAAGGAGTAGGACTCGCAAATGCCTGGCGATAAGGGATGCAGCATGGCGTGCCTACAACATTAACCCCGACTCAGAGACTTGGGGAAATTTCCTGGCCCATCGAAACCATTGCACCGCACTTGTCCGTGAGGACAAAGTAACTTATCAACAGTGTCTGGCCAAAACGTTCATGGCAAACAACAAACTGCTGTATAAGCATGTCAATAAGCTTCGTGAAGTGAAGCATGGAATACTCCCACTATTCACGGCAGGCGGTAGAGTACAAAGCGACGAAGAAGCAGCTAATGCCCTGCGGCTGCAATACGCCCCAATTTTTGAACTCGCAATCTCTACCTGTCCCATAATATCAAGCTCATTACCGACACCTCTGTTTAAAAATGTTATTTTCAACCCATCAATTGTGCTAAGGAAGTTACTCTCACTGCGTGAACATAGTTCTCCGGGAGCAGACAACATCCGCCCGAAGGCACTGAAGGCTATGGCCACCAAGCTAGCTGAACCACTGTCACAGTTCTTTCAAAGGTGCTGTGATGAACAACAAGTCCCCACTATGTGGAAGTGTGGCATTATAACCCCTATTTTTAAAGGCGGTAGCCGTTCCGATCCTGCTAACTATCGTCCAGTGACTCTCCTCCCTGTGCTCGCGTAGGTGATGGAAGCAGTCGTCGCTGAGGCTTTAATGGACTACCTGGAAAAATGCAACATCTTGGTACCGGAACAGCATGGCTTCCGTCAACACCGGTCATGCACCACCAACCTACTCATTGCACGAGGAAGTTGGACGGAAGTGGTCGATGATGGGGTCGGAGTCGACGTCATCTATCTGGACTTCTCCAAAGCTTTCGACCGCCTTGATCACCGCATCCTACTTCAAAGACTACAAAGTTACGGAATCGGAGATCCAGTACTTGGTTGGATTGGCAACTTCCTTTACCAACGAAAACTCCAAGTACGTGTTAGGGGATCACTTTCTAATCCAATTGACGTGGAATGTGGTGTCCCACAAGACTCAGTGCTGGGACCGCGTTTATTCCTGGTGTTTATCAACGACCTGGCAAGAGTCATCTCCTCAAACTTCCTGCTTTTCGCCGATGACGTCAAGATATGGCGGGCGATTAGTAACAAGACAGATCAGGATCTGCTCCAACATGACCTAGATTGCATTTACGAATGGTCAAGGAGGAACAAGCTTCAATTGAACATGGCTAAATGCAAAGTGATGCATCTGCGTCACCAGCCGGTGAGCGCTTACAAGATTGGAGACCACACCTTGGCGAAGGTTTCTCAGGAGCGTGACCTGGGTGTATTGGTACAGGAAGATCTCGGGTGTTCAAAACAAGCAGAGAAGGCGAGGAGAACCGGAAATCAACACTTCGGCCTTCTTCGCAGAGTCTTCGGTCGGTTTGAACCCTCAATATTTCCCCAAATGCTTAACGCCTACGTGCGACCTCACGTGGAATATGCTATTCAGGCGTGGCAGCCGTGGCAGAAACAGGATCTCCTTGCTCTCGAGACTCCTCAACGACGGGCAACCAAGAATGTCAGGGGCCTCTTTCATCTGCCCTATCAGCTTAGACTGAAATCTCTAAGAATATACAGTAGTCGATATCGGCTTTTGCGGGGGGATCTCATAATGGTTTACCAGATTCTGAAGAACCCAAACCACATTTGCCGTCCGCTGCTGGAATTGAACCACAACACTAAACTAAGAGGTCACCCTCTGAAACTGACAATTCATTATAGCCGGCTTGAATGCCGTAGAAATTTCTTTTCTCTCCGCGTGTGTGAGCCTTGGAACGCCCTCCCTAATTATGTCGTCTCTGCTCCCAATCTGGCGATGTTTAAAAAACGTGTTGACGATGCATTGTCTCACTTACATTTCATTTTATGACTTGTTAGCCAGGGGCTACAAAACGCAATCAAACGGTTTCTTGCCAAACGCCTAACCAATGGATTTATGGATTTATACGTTTGATATGCGAACATCTCCGCTATTCCACATAAGTCTATGGTGAGTCCACCACAACGCTTTTCACTTTATTATGCAATTGATTTTCGCAATAATTTCCATCCCACGGGACTTGTTAAGCGATGCTTTTTTACCCGTAATAAACCATTGTCCATTGTCCAAAGGAAAGTCTAAGTGCTTGGAACAGTGGAGTAAGGATAACTCGTTGCATATATCACCACCCGGTCTAAACCAACAAGACAAGTTCAAGGATAGACAACCTCATGTAATTCATAGTCCACTGTCACCCAAAGACGACTTCTCTAATCCAGAAACCTGTGATTTTAAAAAAACGTATGGATACTAAATACTCGGTCACACCCAAAATTCCCTATCGACCAACCTGCTACAACCACCAGGGCTAACAACATTCCATGTTGGACAAGACCAATAACAACTGTCTCTTGGCTACGCCTAATTATCATCCTACACGCCACAACCATCACTGGAAGTGCACAGATGGTGGAAGGACGCGGACCAATAGGACTATGTTAGCACCTGCCCTTTCCCATGTTCCTGCAACCGCTCAAGCGGCTTCTTCCAACAAGCAATTTTTAGCGGCGACGGTAATCGACTCACACTTATTACCATCTTAGATACATCCGGCAGAGCTCAACGCCTTGATCCCACTCTTCCTCCAATTTGTTCCGATAACAAAGCTAGTCCATTGTCAAACCAATGGCAACCCAAGCATGATGCCTGGGTTCCCGTCGTGCTCCCAACTGTCTCGATATCTACACATGACATGCTATCCTTATCAACAAACGTTCTATTGGCTAATTCGGGCCCACCATACTAGCCTTTACGTACCATGTGTACCATGCTCGAACACAAAGATTCAGACGATCACACAACGGACAGTGATCATTTCCCAATACTTAGTAGATTTTCAGTGATTCTGATTACTACCTGATCCATAATCAACAAACTTCATTTTATAAACACACTTGCACAGTTCAATGACCCAAAAGCGATCCTCGTCACGGAAACATGGTGTTCTTCAGATACATTTGACTCTGATAATTCCACACTACCACCTATTTCGAGAAGATCGCTGCGACAGAAAAGGTGGAGGGTGTTTTGTAGACCTAAACAAAACATTTACAGCTAAACCTTTAGACCTTTACAATTGGAAAATATCCCTGAATCTATTTGACTGTCAATTGCGGGTGTCTCACGTTACACATTGCTCACATGTATCTACAAATTACCGAAAGCATGTAACGTGAGTATCACCAACATCACTTCTGCATTGGATTTCGCATCAGAGTTGCCACACAGCCAGAAGATTATTGCCGGCGATTTCAACCTACCGAAAATACACTGGTCATCCCCTCCCCCCCCCCCCAAACGTCTACCTTGCACGCCCTTTTTCCTCCTTCCATCAGAGCTGGGGGTTGGACACAAAGGATTACCAGTCCAACCAGGTCCGCCAATGTACTGGACTTAATATTCACATTGGGGATACCCAATCCACAGACCCAGCTCTTAAACAATCTCCCTGGCAGCGACCATAACATGATCCGACTCAGCTTTCAGATTAAAATGGCCACTAAACTCGCCTCTACAAAGCCAGTTGCAACCCATATGATAAACTGGCAATGCTTTCAGCTGTTCATTCGTTTCTCCGACTGGGATGTACGAGTGTCATTCAATAAATAAGGTGAATTTTTCGGTATAAGGACTTCTAATATGGATAGAAGCTCACTTTTTGTTTACTTTTGTTGAGTTACTTCTTTTTCACATGGATGTAATTTCTTTGCAGGTTGAAAAAACGTTGACAGTTGTAGCGATTAACAAAGATGGCCGACCAAGAAGCATGCTCCAGGATTGAACAGCGGTCAGTTATTAAGTTTTTGGTAGCTGAAGAGTGCAAACCAGTTGCAATTCATAGCAGAATGTAAACTGTGTATGGTGCCACATGTTTCAGCCGAAAAAATATCTACACGTGGGCAAAATTGTTTAAAGAAGGACGGAGAAGTGTTGAGGATGAAGACAGGCCTGGGAGGCCTTCAGAAGTGATGTCTCCTGTTTCCTCTCTACCAGTGTGTGCACCGCTGTGGAGCAGTTCTATAAACAAATCCATCACACTATAGCCGTCCTTGCTCCACAATATATTCATAGCCCACATGTCTCCAAAGATTCCGTTGAGCACTTAATCAGCAAGAAGACCAAAATCTTAGCTGCAGGGTACATAAGGACCCATGACTTTTTACTTGTCTTACAAATGCATGAATTTATCACCGGAGTCTAACACGAGCAATGAACACGATGAAAGAGTGAAGAACATACAGTCCTACGGACAAGCTGAAAACTAGAGAGCTTGCCAAAATATTGCATTGTAGAACCAGTGACCGCTCTACTCTAATTACCGAAATTGTTGATGTTGAGGATCAATTACTCCATGACCCAGCTGAAATCCGTGATGCATTCAGTGATTTTTGTCACTACAATGGGTCGCGAGGCTGACCCGGTGCCTGTGTGCACAGAGCACACCGAAACAAACCTCGTAAGTAGAGTTGAAATCTCGCTCAACGCTATCCATCAAGTTATCAAATTAATCAGGCCATCTTCCAAGCTGGGATCTGATGGCACTTCACCAACCACCATTAAACTAGGAGGACCTGATATACCATTGCTCCTGATGAGCATGTTCACTCTATCGCTGGAATCTGACCACTTTCCAGACCAATGGAAAACGTCATTTATTATGCCTAGGCATGAGGGAGGTCACAAACGAACTGTTGATAACCACCGACCAACGCACCACACTCCGATAATAGTTCGACTATTTGAAAAGCTGGTCAGAATGGGGATGATGAACTTTGTTGATTCTATTGGCCTGATCAACAATTCGCTGCATAGTTTTCTCAATGCACCAACTGTCAACTGCATTACCTTAATCACATTTCAGAATCAATCGATTCCGGCTACGAAGTAGTAACCTTGTTTTCTGACATGCACCAAGCATTCGATCGAGTACCGCACCAGCGGCTGTTACAAAAGTTGGAGAACTTTGGGATCCGGGACCCATTACTAAGTTGGCTATCGTCATACTTGTGTGGTCGTCATCAAGTGGTCACTTTAGGTGATTATCGCACTTCCCCAGGCTAAATCACCAGTGGAGTCATTCAAGGGGGCGTGCTCGGCCCCTTACTCTTTTTGCTTTAAACCAACGACATCACCACGTCGGTAAAATATGGTACATCATTTTTATTTTCTGACGATATCAAAATCATCTATAAGCTTCGGCGTGACGATCTTCAAGGGTCATTACTGCTCATTCAAGATGATTTACATTCCCTTGAGTCATGGTGCTGCACATGGGTGATGAACCTCTCGGCTAAGAAATCAAGCATCATGTCTTACGGCTGCTGCATCCCCGAAGGGTCTATAACCCCAAACAATGCACGCATCCCCTCACAGTTGTCTACGAGAGATCTTGGAATTAGGTACTCGTCTACCTACCATTTCTCCGAACAAGCCAAATACCAAGTAGCACATGCCAGACAGTCTATGTTCAATATATCAAACAAAATACACACAGCTCGTGCTAGAGGTGAGCTTTTCAAGCTACTCACTCGCCCCATTCTCGAATACTGCAGCATACCATACGGAGATATGAGAAAGAGTGACAGAATTGCTGTGGAGCACCTGCAGAGGTCATTTACTAAACATCTGATTGCTAAACACTCTGCTATGAGTTATCAAGAAAGTTGCAATCAACTTCATCTCGAACCACTTTGGATTCGACGACTGAAGCATAACTTGTTGCTGCTTTTCAACATGTTACGCAAAAAGACATATCCAACCTATCTACACTCAATTTATAACATTGCTCAACTCAAGCGCTTCGCAACAAAGATTTTACATTGAATGTATCGAAGGCTAGAACGAACGTCCGCTCTAATTTATTCCTGGTCAGACACAGCTATCTGTGGTATAAACTACCAATAACACTCAGGTCTCGTGACAATATGGCAACGTTTGATAGCATACTCCCCAGTTACCTTGTTCTAACTACCATAAGCTCTATATTCACATGGGAATAATCCCTCGATGAGCTATTCCAAGAGGGGCCCTAAAACACATGAATACCAGTGTTTTCATAACTAGGCTTTGGCCTCAACCATCCGCTAGAATGCTAATATATGAAGCGCATATCCCAATACTCTACCTATGCATGTTACCCATACAAGAGCATGTATGGTTCTGTAGAAATTCATCTGTGCCGATAAAGACAGTTTTGTAAAGAGAAATATACGTATTATTGTAACTATTATAATTCCTTCGTCTCCAAACTACAAGGGCTGTGGTCTAAAATTCTTGAAAGTCATGTCACATTCCGAAGGAATGACAGAAGTCCTATTGGATAACTGGTTGAAACATTGCTTCAGGTTACGTACCGAGAGTAGGCTAAAGATAGCAGGCACATGACCATTATTTATCAGCACTTCATTGAAACATGCAACTTCAGTAAAATCTTTGTCTCCACAAGCTTGCAGAGCGGTAGACAATATAGCATTCGCGGCACCTGACGGGACAGAATAAAACACGATAGAACATCTCAATTTGGGATGTGCCGTGTTACCATGCAGCCTGCCTGAAATACAAGGACCGATGACCCACACAAAAAACGAGTAGCAGCCGACCGACGAAAGCTCGGCTTAAAACTAAACACGAATTTGTTTTCCACCCACCCAATTCTAACATCAAAAACACTGTCATATTTTTACACTAACGCTCAAGGTCTTCTTAGTCAGTTGGTCGAACACAGAGAACGCTAGACGTCACAATCGCTGGATCTTATTATGATTACGGATACCTGGTTACTACTTGAGATAGCAGATTCTGAAGTCAATGTACCTGGCATGCCACTGCTTCGGAATGACAGAGCTGGAAATGTTGGTGGCGTACTTCTGTATTACAAGGATAACCCGCGATGTGAACTCATTGACCACTCAGAGTTCCGTGCCCCAGATTCGCTTTGATGCTGACTATGGTTGCGGAACAAAGATACACGTCATATAGCCGTGATCTACCGTCCACCAAACTCTAGGTGCGAAATGGACTCCAAACTAAATGACGTACTTCAAGTAGCTTTGAGCAAAACACACAGTCACGTTCTCATCGCAGGCGACATTTTTGTGCACGACTTGTAAATAGCGACAAAACAAAGTATGCAGTTCAAAGCCTGTTTACAAAAGGTGATTTCCAGCTACCCTCACTACAACCACGTAACGTCTCCAATCAGATTGCGAACTGCCAACAGGCCATCAATACTTGATCTTGTGCACACAAACGAAGAACTCATGGTTGACGCAATAATTACAGGCAGCGCACTGGGTCATAATGAAAATGTGACTCTACTGTGTAACCTGTATGTTAGGCAGAATATCCTGAGGAAGAGCATTATGAAGTGTATACGGCCACGCACTACAAAAAGTGTTATCCGCGCTTATTAATGAGGTATCTTGGAACTTCTTAACGGAAAGCCCCCAGAAATCGCCTGGGACACTTTCATAAGGACATTAAGCACACTGGTAACGCATGTGTCTGAACAAAAATCCTTCCGTCATCAAAAGAGAAGGAAGTCACTTCTGAAGAGCCGAACACGCAAATGCATGTCCTTGAGAGACTTTCCATGGGGGGATCACAGGGATTCACCGAATTCCGAAACCGGGACTGCCTATGTCGCACAGCGTAACTTCTGTGGGAGCTTGATCCGCGACGACAAGTGGACGAATCAACAGGAGTTAATGACGAGGTACTGTACGAACCGCAAATTCGTACAGGCATGTTAATGGCCTTAGTATAATGCAAAACGGATTCCAGCAATGACGGGTGCGTGCGACCAACAACGGAAGCAGTCCATCTGTTGCGGTTCCATTACCCACCAACGTTCCAGAGAGTAAAGGATCCAACGGTTAACTCTGTTTCCATTGTCCCACCGTCAGCTTTATCCAATATCACTTACCGCAGAAACTGTGTCAAAGAAACTGTTGTCCCTGCGTATCCACAGCTTTACGGGTGTCGATAACATTCAACCGTTAACATTCAACTGTTAAAAGGCACAATCTCTCTAGCAACAATGCTACTCAGTCCAGCGAAAGGCAAACACCGTTAGTGAAAAACAGCAGTAAAAACAGGCCGCTTGAACGGTACCCCAAGTCTCACGTAATGCGCCAAAGCATGCAGAATTACGCACAAATTGCATGCTTACCTCCGTCAGTAGCTGGTCAACAACAATTGACCCCTACAGATAGCGCAACTAACGGCGTTACACGTAAAAATTCTTGCTGTAGCCTTGGCGTATTGTCCACGTAAGACAAGCCAGACACTCCCACTCGACAAACCTGTGCTCACAAGGAACTGCAGAACAAACAATTACTACGCAACCAAAAGACGATGACAGTAATATATTCAAACGTCCCAGAACCCACTAGCGAATCTCTAAAAGGTAGACAAGCCGAGAAGCAAAACCGGTGGGCTGAAATAACCTGCGCACTCGGACTGAAAGTTCTCTTAACTAGTCTTACACGCTTTTCACGAAATCCATCATCTCCACACTTAGGGGAACCTCGGTTACTGCGAGTAACGTTCGGCAAAATGCGCGACCTGGAAGATGTTCTCTTAGTAAGCCACAAGGTAGTGAACTCTTCTGTCAGTGCCCGCATTTTTTCTGACAGGCCATGGGCAGAAAGACAGAAGCGGAAATCCAAACCTAGTTCGTCACGTCCAAATGAGATGAAAAAGGTGATACTGGTTCATGGTGTGCCAGAATTGAAGAATGACAATAGCAGTGAACGACAGAAGTACGACATCGAAGAATGGCGGTACATCGCAGAACTATACGACATGCAGAATGTCGTGGCTTTTGCCGTCACCCGTCTAATTGCTTCTACAAACTACCAAGATAACGAGCAACGAATTTTGAAAGTTACCTTGGCTGCGCCCGAAATGGTATCAGTGACAATCCAAGCATGGCATGACAACAGGAAACTTGAGCCACCAGAAGTATGGTTAAGACCATTCCTTCAATTAGCACAGACCTCAGATACAGATGAGCCAGCCTCAATTGTACGTATATCAAACCAGCCAACTGTGTAAACAACCGTTTCAAATAACTTCAGCAGACCGGCACTATTTGTGCTGGTCACTCACAGCGAACCGAGCTCCTGATGCGTCAACAAATACAATGCTGCTACACAAACACTCAGGAGTTGTACTCTAAGCTCTCGGAGCTGCGCCATCGACATGAAACAACAATTTCGGACCTCATAGCAGTTACTGAAACTTGGCTCTCAAATGACATACTTGATCCAGAGATTGAACTCAGTGAGATATCAGTCATTCGAAATGATCGTCCATCTCGCGGTGGCGGTGATGCTCTCTACTATCGAGATTATTTGAAATGTGAGGCTCTTACCAAAAATTCCCTTGTTATTCCCGACGCACTATTTTGCTGACTGCACCTAGCAGGTCGAGATGTTGGTTCACAGAAGAAGAGTGATGCTTGCCTCTTAGCAGTTAGTTATAGACCTCCGAACTCATCAGCAGACAGCGATAACATTCTGTTGAACGCCCTCCGCTATGGTGTTTCACAAAAGTACTCTCACTACCTTATAATGGATGACTTTAATGTTCCTTCAATAGCATCATTGTCCCCTAATGGGCCGTCATTCAATTCGAAACTCCTCGAATTCATGGATATGGCAGTTTGTATAACCATGTGCATCGACCAACCAGACATCGCGGTTCAAACAAGCCATCACTCCTGGACTTAATCCTGACTAATGAAGAGTTGATGGTTGAGTCAGTAGCATACGATCCTCCACTGGGCCGTAGCGATCATTCAGTCCTAACATTTGATTATGTATGTTATGCCAGTATTGTTGCTAATGAAAGAGAGACTCAACGCACTATTACGGACTATTATAAGCTGCGCAGCTTAGCGGCAACCATTGACTGGGACCTACAGACGCACAGCTCAGCGAATGACGTGTGGAATGAATTGAAAGACAAAATTAACTGGGTCATACAATCAGCATCGAAGGTTGTACGATTACGAACATCGCGGCGGACCAATACGTGGATCCGGAGCAGAACACGTAAATGGATCAACAGAAGAGATGAAATCTGGAGGCAACATTTGCTAAGCCCATGTGATATCACATGGCAGGATTACAAAGTCATCAGAAACTACTGCACGTCACTCATTAGAGTCGATATGTACGAATGGCAGGAGAATATGGTGCTGAAATTTACGAGTAACACCAAACTGCTATACAGATTTGCGAATGGCAAAAGAAAGGTTAAGCTCGGAATACCACCACACAGGACGGCCAGTGGCCTAACAACTACTGCTGGGGATGCCGCGAATGCTCTACTCTTGCAGTTTAGCTCGGTAGCTACAAATGTCATGGAAACTTCGCCCTACCAACTCCCAACAAACGTCGTTGGCTTATCCAGCGTCACCGTTACTCCAGCAGCTGTTGCAAGCAAACTACAGTCTCTCCGAGAGTACAGTGCCCCTGGAATCGACATGATCTGCCCAAAAGTACTAAAAACCCTTGCTCCCACCATAGCAACACCACTTGCAACCTTTTTCCAGTGTCTGCTTAACTCCCATAGACTCCCATCTGAGTGGAAAAATGGAATTATCACGCCAATATATAAAGGAGGTAAGCGCTCGGATCCTGCTAACTACCGACCTATTACTCTCCTTCCTGTTTTATCAAAAGTTATGGAATCGGTAATCGCAGATGAACTGACGAGATACTTCGAAAGTCAACAGATGATTTCAAATGCCCAACATGGTTTCCGACGCAGACGATCTTGTCTCACCAATTTGCTGATTATTCGGGACTTAAGGACCAAGGCGGCTGATGGAGGATTGCCCATAGATGTGATATACCTGGATTTTTCTAAAGCATTCAACAGGGTCAATCACTTCTTTCTCCTCCAAAAGCTTGCTGCCTACGGTATCAACGGTTCCCTGCTCACCTGGTTGGAAGACTACTTACACGACAGAGCAATCAGGGTAAGAGTAGCCGACACCTATTCTGAAAGCCTTTACGTCTCCAGTGGTGTACCACAACGATCCGTCCTCGGCCCGCTCCTATTTTTAGTCTACATTAATGACCTTCCAGCAGACATTCTATCTCCAATGCAAATATTTGCAGACGATGCGAAAATACGGAGAGCCATTCGCTTAGCATCCGACCGTGTCTACCTCCAGGATGATCTGACCCGGATTAACGAATGGGCAGAAAAGAACCAGCTCCCACTGAACCCTGCAAAGTGCCACCTGCTGACGGTGCACAACAGCTTCGACAACACATACCTTTTGGGGCAACACGTCATGCAACACGTGACTGGTGAACGCGACCTAGGTATAATCGTGGAAGAGCATCTTGGAAATTCACTCCAATGTTCGAAAGCAGCAAGTGTGGCGAACTTGAACTTGAGACTTTTGAGGCGAGCTCTCGGCACTTTTGAGCGACAGCTAGTACCATTGTTGATTAACTCCTACATTCGTCCTCATGTTGAATATGCAATTCAGGCCTGGTGTCCATGGTTAAAACGAGACATCCGCCTATTGTAACAGCCCCAAAGAAGAGCCACAAAGGCAACGCGTGGACTATCCGGTATAAGTTACGAAATGCCTCTTCGTGTACTCGGTGGGTTCTCATTAGAATACCGACGGCTTCGCGGAGATCTTACTCTCGCATACCGGATACTAACCGAAAGCGAGCATCCATGTACATCACTATTGACTCTAGCCCCATACAAACAAAACCGAGGCAACCACCTGAAACTAATGACTCAACACTCTCGTTTGAATTGTAGAAGGTATTTTTTCTCACTTAGAATCTGTTCTCACTGGAATGCATTACCAAACTATGTGGTGAACGCACCAGACATGACGACATTCGAAAGACTCTTAGATTTTCATCTTAGTGATAAACGATACACAACACTTTGTTAAAGTGCAATGATTTAACCACTGATAATTTACGTTCCACGTTGGAACATTTTGCTTTTAATTTTCTTTTGCATATCCATCCTGTATGTCTTGTAAAGTTATACTTTTTATCCCATCATACACCATTGAACCATTGAATGCACAACCGTTCAATGTGGAAAATTTTCACGTTGTTCAGTTGCTCCATAAGCATGACTACGTGTATAGGCTTAGGTCACATGTATTGCAAGCACCTTCCTAAGAACCCAACGGTGTGCTCATTCAGAGTGACCATAACTGTTCTTAGAAGTCACAGGCAACTGCGAAGAGAGCCAGCCAGCACATCGGCTTGCTGCGGACAGCATACAGAAGGTTCGACCCATCCATCATCCCCATGATGCACAATTCTTACCTGCACCCTCACCTTGAATACGCCATCTAAGCTTGGCAACCTTGGTTGAAGCGCGACTTAGAAGTGCTAGAGAAACAACAACGCAGGGCCACAAAGAACGTCAGGGGCCTACGAAATCTGTACTACCATCAAAGGCTGAAGTCACTGGGAGTTTTCAGTAACCGCTAGCGAAGGCTGCGCCGCGATCTCATATTAATCTACCAAATATTGGCTGACTAATCACGTATACCGTCACTTGCTGAAACTCAGCCGTAACACCGATCTCAGACGAAACCTTCTGAAATTTTGTGCACAGAATAGCCGCATGGTATGCCGGCGGAAGTAATTTTCGCTTCGGGTTTGCCGACCCTGGAACTCTCTCCCCAACTAAGTTGGTTCCTCCCCCAACCTGGATATTTTCAAAAACGATTGAATCTTGCTTCTGATCCCCATCACTTACTTTCTTAAACTGTGCTACTTTGGAATAGATTAATTGTCCAATCAAACCGGATTAACATGTAACATAAATCTGGGGAGGCTCGGCAGCAGTGAGTATTCCCGATTTCATTGTTCTCACGGAGTACATCAACTATAACTGTCCCCCTGTTACCTCGTCGTTCGCATTCAATTTCCACTTACACTAGTATTAATCAGCAGAGCATCTGCTAGATAAACGCTCAGACAGACACATATGGTCTGGTAATTGTAGTTTAACCCCCGTCATCCTGCAGGACTTGTCATGTAACTGCTTTTTACCCGGCATAAATCAATGTTCGTTTTTCATAGTCTTTCAAAATCTGATCGATGAAAATAAAGTCACTTCCGCCTTACACTCACTCCAAAGGCTTTTAGTCCTAGTTGGCATGGCAGATAGAACAAGTCCTTAAGGTTTTTGCTTGCACTGCGCTGTGGGGTCTTCAGTGAAACCAGATTGCGTTTTAATCATGGTAGCCAGGCCTGAATTGCGTTCATTAAATGGGGCTTCAGATACTTTTTGGGCAGTTACGGGATTGTAGAAGGGTAGAACCAGCTGGACGCTTTCCATAGGAGACAAGCACGTTGGTTCCCGATTTTGTGCACCTTCAAGGGCTAATCCGAACAGGCCAGGCCACCTGTACCGCAATCTTAAATTTGCGTTACTGTGAGGTTTTCTTCAGGATGTGATTCGCAAGCTTACATGTATTATTGGGCATGTGGCTTGTATATGGACTTTTGCACTTGCCTGCGTTGAACCAAAGTATAGTAGTCTTCGACCATTCACAAGCATAATCAATGTCTCACTGCAGCAGAAGTTGGTCTTCATGATAATCGATGGCACTTCACATCTTAATATCATAGGAAAACAATAAAATCGACTCAAGAACACCTGCGAGGTCATTTATGAAGACCAAGTATAAGCGTGACTCTAACAAGGATAATTATGCGACCCACCAGACCACCTCAGTAAGATCGGAAAATGAGCCCTGAACCTGAATCTACAGCCACTACTTAATAAGGAGATTTCCGATTCATCCAAGGACAGGGTTCTCAATTCCGTACATTTGCCGCTTTTAAACTAGGATGCCGTGGTCTAAATGGTCGAAGAGTTTGGAAAAGTCGAGCTAAATGACATCGGTTTCGGTCCCAACATTTACTGTTTCGGTCCAACTGCCAGACACAATCCGTAGTTTGACGGTACATTACGGCTTTTGTCAGAAACCGTGTCACGCCAGTACTATGATGTTAAATCCTTCTACATAGCCCACTCGTGACTCAGAGATTATTGATTCCATCACCTTTGAGGCGGCACTGGGAGGAAATCATTAGGCGCTCTTTGATGGGCGTCAACGGGCAACCACCACTAAAATACGTGATAATGATACTCAGCTTTTACACGTTCGGAACCTGTTTTTCATCTAAGCATTCTTGAAAGAATGAGGTAATTAGCTCGGCTATACCCGTGGCTGCCAGCTGCAATGTTTTCAAGGAAGTGTTGCCAACAACGGGGAACTATGTGTGTACAATAATAGCAGCTCCTTCAATACAAGTGCTGAACTAAAACGGAGGTAGGCAATCCCTGATGTTTGGGTGAAGGGAACAAGTGTCGGAATATTGGGGCATATCGTAGCCATAGACCGGCCCTCTGAGCACATTCGTTTGCTGCGAGGAGTCGAGGAAATCCGTGTTGCACTTTCTGAATACTGTTCACATGTTTGTACGGTAACTAGTAGCTCTCACAAAACCTTCCCGCTAAGTACTACAAATGTGCTGTTTTGCCCTCACGGACAACTATGGTACGATGACTACGCCGCACCACGCATTTGGTTCATCTGTCAGGACTACGGTTAGCTCTGGATGCAAGCTATGCTGCGTTTTTTACCTCCGTGCGTTTTCGAGTTCTGCTAAAGATGAATGATGGCGCTCTTGCAAAACGAAGAGCTCTAGTTTCCGACATGGATGGGGTCAGATCACTAAGTTTGCAAATGTGAATTTTAATTGTGATTTGGCCTGCACGCGGCAACAACGGACGCGCATGTTGTCAGGTTCTCGGTAGTAGTGGACAAGTCTGGCAGCTGTCGTTTAACAAAGGCCACAGATGCGCTTCCGGGAGAAACCACTCCAGCTAAATTTGGGGTCACCGCAGTCAGTATATCTAGGCTGCCCTCCAGTTTACGAGTTCTCGAGGTTGGGAATCTGACTGTACCCTACTAACTATGCCTTTGGTTTGGGCACTCTGTTCCCTAGTGGAGCTTAAGTTTAGGCATGGGGACCAGAGTTCTGTTGCAGCTGATTCCCAGGAGGACGCTGTATTCACACTAGGATAATGAAACAAGGGCCGGTGAATCGGTGAAAACTAAAGGTACCTTTCTTTATCATGGATAAAATAACCACTAATGGGCAGGTCCCATAGGATGGAAGAGTAGAAAATTCGGTTAAAAAGTAATGTCAAAGTGAAAAGCACTTGTTGTCGGATTCGCCAGAAAATTCAACTGATCACATTGGCTTTATGTGTTATATTGACTCCCAGTCAGAAAGCGCCGATGTGCAATGCAAATGTGGGAGTCCAGCTACAAGATGTTTTCGAATACCGGTAAAGTGAGTGAACATACGACGTAACAATGGAGGGTTATCCATTTGAAACGAAACGAAATTCCGGAGGCTGTTAGACCGCCTATAGTTTGTACCCTACTTTGTCTGATGGTCTCTCAGGATGGCACTGTGGTTCCGTGTTAACAAGTGACTAAAAGCGTGGTTTGGATTCCTCAGGATGTGACACGTTATCAAATTATCACTGTATATGCTGTGGTTTTCAGCTTCACATAGGAAGAGAATTTCGAATGGAATTTCGTGTGCGGCAAGGGCTACCACATTTGAGGACGTATTTTGCAGCAGAGAGACAAAAACGTGGGCCGCCCCTTTTGGACAATGACATCGCTCGTGTATTATGTTGTGAAGATTTCATGTCGACTCACCAAGTCAAGGAACAGGTTGAAGTGTTAAACTGCCATTCCGTGGAATCCGTCTGTGGTTGATGCGGTATTCAACATACACGCGTTTTTGCGTCTGTTTACTGCAAAGCACTCATAGCTAACAATTGGGTCCTTTCAAGCAGTTCCTCTTATTAGCCGGTAGTTTGCCTCAGCGTAGTCTATTGTTTGATCTCATACAGTAAACAATTCGATGTCTTCATATTGATGCACAACTAATGTATTATAGTAATACAGTTAATCGATACTCGGGATTAATAGTAGCAGCAAAACTGCACAAGCCCACTGATCGTGAAAATAGAACCAAAATAACGTATCGCTAGCCAGTGGGTATAGAATCTACGCTGAACATATACACCGAAGCTATGTAGGTTGGAAAATAGATGAGGGCGCGGAGCGGTGGAAGTAACAAGGTTAGCCGGATGATGTATCCATAGAAACTGAAACAATTTGGACTGGACAGTCCATGCAAACACACCTTAGTAACTAACACTGTTCGTAAGCAACTATGTTCTAGTTTAGGGTAGCAGTGTAGGATCTGATGCGAAGTTAGTGTCAAATCATCTAGGGGAGTAAATGCTGCTGTCGATCTGTTGCAATGAGCAAATGAGGTTATGCAGTTTAGCTGATATCAATTCTGCCCTGATGAGACCACCTAGAATAGTGGCGAAATATTTACAATCAATTTGACCAGCTCGGCGAAAACCGTAACAACGGAACAAGCCTCCCGAACTACCAGCATTCCAAATAATTTTGCGACTATACATTTTGCAACAGTCCGTGGGTTGTCACGGCTTAAAAAGAATGTCAATTTTCAGTCTATAAATCCTTATCTCAGTAGTTTAAATAGTATGTTCTCGGTTGTGCTAATATTATCTTAAGAATATATCTAGATACTAACTTTTCTCTTTTCGTAGTATGATCTGCGTTCAGGGCCTATAAGTTCGTTTGTGATGTCTGTGATTTTGTGAGTAATGTAAAGTTCGTAGAAAGTAAAAGCGACGATTAAACTTCGCACAATAATCTGCCGGTTAACATAAACGCATAATAGCAGATGTAATGAAACCCAGCATCTTAATCACTACCGTATAATCGTTTACCATTTACATCCGCCTCATTGACTATCTCTCATTCTACGCACATTTGGTCGCAAAAGGTGGGTGGCTGCACACACACACACTTGCCGAACGTGTAATACCCTCTTGCCAGTGGAGCAACAGCCAGATTTTCCGCCCTAGGCGGTGACAAAATTCTTGCCCTAAGTGAGGACGTGTGAAGGCCACGCAATCGGCTCAGAGTAAAGTGCACATTAGTTTTCGATGAAATGTATAACCTTTTGGGACACTAAATGTGGTGGAAGTGACCACAATGGAACAAATGGGGGGATTCGGTGGGATAATCGTTCGCACAGGTGTGACACATGACACAAATGTGTTGTTGCCATATCGAGCCCTCAGCTTATCCGGGTATTTTGCCCGTATATTTGGTATCGAAAAATCGACAGTATATAGAATGCTGCCCCCTGTCACATACCGCTCGGGGCTGATCGCCCCCCCCCCCCATGATACTCCACTGTCTCGTGCTAATGGCGAAGCCTCAATCGTTTGAAGCAACGTGAAGCATAAGCCCAGCCTTGAGAATGTGCGCGTGCATAACGTGCAACGGATTGGACGGATACATGCCCGTTGAATGCTGACGATCAAAACAAAGTCCTTAAAAGTTGGTGTACTTTCAGGGATCTAATACAAGGTACACTTCGTTACTCTCAGTACGGTGGATTGCTGCCACAGTTACTACGGAAAAGGTAGTCCTAGAAGTTAATATTTACCGGTGTCATGTGGCCCAGTCTAGCATAAGCACCCGAACTGGTTCGTTGTCAGGGAGAAAGTGTTAGCTTGCTCTTGCTTAGTTAGTCTGTGAGCAGAAGCCGAAATCCTTCCGGTACTTCCTCTAATCCAACCCAACAGCACTTTACCTCGTGAAGCAACCAAGGTAGATTAACCCAACCACACTTAACAGGTAAAAATATTCCGTTATGAACTAGTCTACCTGATGGTTCTTGATATTATGCTTGTGGCTCCTCGCCGCATGGTTCATATTAACCATGGTGCCTAAAAACAACGGAAACGGATTCCGTCCATTTGTATCCACCCCATTATACCGATGGGATATGTGTTATTTTAACACTAGCATACCTATTTCACATGCCACTGTGTCAATTGTGCTATTAACCTATGCACATTCACCGTCTGAATTAGATTGAACGTACTCCTCTTCAGTACGGTTTTCGGCACAATATCGCCTGTATGCTAGGATGTCCAATCAAATTACCACTCAATCACATCGTAGACATCCACGACTGCAATAGCATTCCCCGCCAATACGACAACAGCTAAGGCCTTAATCACCTGAAAGATAACATTCCTTATGTAGAATAAAGCGTAGCAAAAATTCGATAAACTAGTCAGGTGACACGCCGGCCTAAGAAACGCTGCAAGGAGATAAGATTGTAGAACCAACATACATAGCATTCCTGGTTCGCATCACATCTATTCACTTCGGCTATTGCACTGGCCAGCACCTGTTGGAGGGTAGGTTAGGACATGTAAAGTTAACTAGTTATTACTGTACTTCAAAGTTGAATTTAGGAAACACGCTGTGGGATTGGGTTGCGACTCGCCACCTCTATGGAGACATCGGTTCACTTTGAAGTAAACCTCTGTCATTCCGATGGCGAGGACCGTATCCTGAATAGAAATATTTGGGTGTTGCTCTTCCCAACACTGGCAAACCACGACAGCGGTTTCGTCCTAGTTTGGACTTGTTAGGTGGAGATAGTCTGAGCTGAGGTGGAACCCAGAGCCTAGTAGTTTACGGCTGACTCCCTGAACAGTACGCTACTGAGATTCGCGAGCAACGCTTGGCACAGCGGAAAATGTTTGTAATCTTTCAATTGTCTATTTTGCGCAGTGTGGCACAGACGCATATCTGGTAGACTGCGACAGCGCCATGGCGAAGTTTGAAAATTGGTGTTCCAGCAAGTTGATGCGATTCCTAATCCAATCACGTTAATATAGCGCTATTGAAAATGGTTGGCCTGTCGCAGGCTGGACAGAGACGAGAAGCGGTATAAACCGTACCTATGGGAAGACATCAAGTTTGGAGCGGTATACACAGTATTGGCCATCAGAACACAAGGGTTCTGGTTATGTTAGAACCATATTCCTATCCGTTCGGTAAATGTGTCTGTAAATTAGGCAGATAAACGGGAGGTGCTACCGGATCGCAACCCAACGCTCCACGACTGGTTTCGCGTTCATGCGTCATCTCAACTTGCATAGTGTAAGTAAACACAAGCCGGCTCGTGGAAGGTAGCATTGGGAGTGCAATTTACCTCAGACTGCGGCGTAACCACTGATACGTCTACGGTTGCGGTAGCGCACCAGGTCACTGTGGCAATGCGACCACCTCAAGTCCACCCACGAGCCAATCCCGTGTAAACACCGCTTGTGGAGCGACAAGGTCGGTCAAACTTTTCACACACGGCACCTCCACTGTTGTGTTGTGAGTATGCACAGCCATCCTTCATTTGTCGTGTCGACTCACCGCAGGCCATGCTGACCTGAATTGCAGATGTGGTGTATGTCTGTGCGTGGATGTGCCGATGTGTCGTCAATGAGTGCACACAAATCCATACACCCAGCACACAGACGAGCATGTCTTTGTTAAGTGACTACGAGACGTGGGCGGCACGGAAATATTGACCTAAGGCGACTAATAAAAGCCAACAGTTTGGTGCCGAAAGTCGCGCCTACCTGAGGCATCTTCCGGACTCTACAACTTGCAACCGTTACTGAACTAACGTTGTTTGATGAAACAATGAACGACTTGAGATTTGTTCTTTTCCGGTTGGCGTGTGCTCCTACCCGAGCAAACGAGCCTCGTGACCCATGTGGTTGTGAGTCCCTTTCTCGTCCATGACACGTTGGTTGGAGCACGCGGCCACAAGGGGGCTGTGCTCCAACCAACCCCAATTCCATGACTAGAAAGTGCACTCACTTCCACTCCAGCCGTAATCATCCAAATGCCGGTCAGTTTTTGTTCCACTAGTCAACTTTAGTTGTTCTGTCAACTTTGTTTCGCCTTTCCACACGTTATCATTCATGATAAACGGTTTTGTGTGGGATGATTTAATGTTTAAGATTGTAATTATTTTATTTTTGAAGTGCTCTCCTGCCCCCTTGGCTCATGTCCCCCTCCTATAACGTGCAACGACAAGTGCCCAGCCGAATTCGTCACTCAAGGTAAGCCATCACTTTAGTCTAGTAAACTGGTTCTGATATTAGTGAGTCCAGTGGTGATGATCATACTACCACTCACGTCGATTTATAAATTTCCTTAACCCATCCACAGCTGTTGTTGCACATCTGATGAACTTGATTCTTAGAACGCTCTAACTTTCTGCAACCAGCTCTGCGTTCATAGCATAAGACGTTTTGGATGCTTTGATATCTATGCTCACAGAAACACCAGTCCACAAGGGTTCCAGTCTATAATCACGATTTGATGTCGGTTTGTTTCTCCGCTGACTGCAGTGTTATCAGTTGGAGTCTCTCCATGCCACTCAGCTCAGCGCTATCACGATTTACGATTGCTCATCAAAACTTAATTTCCTTAGCGATGTGTCAATGAGATAGGTTGCCCCAAGTCTGCATTCCAAATTCAACTTCACGTAACACTCTCCACCGAATCTGCCACGCGCGTGAGGGCAAAAATGTTTTGTCACTGATTGAACTCAGATGATTCCGGGTCACCGACTTAAAGCAATCACAGATGTGGTGATGTGATATAGTTGTCTAGATATTCCCACAGTTTACCTGACTTTCTTGTGCAGAATGCAAATTAGAACTACTCTTCGCCAACCAGTGTCGAATGTTGAACTACATGCTGAAAGTGTTCGTTGATACCGTGAGTTCAACACACGCGATGTTACGGTCGAATCCCTTAATGCGGAAACAACGCAAGCGATGCGACTGTTTGGCCCTAGCAACAGTGTTCGGACGGTCTCGTGTTACTAGCCAATACGAAGCACTATGGTAGTACTTGTCAATACGAGTACGTCGGGTTATAACTGACCCGTCCACAGAACCCGTCAACAGTGATAAGCAGGGACGCAATACAGCAATTCCATTATCACCCGCCAGCAACCACCCAACAATGATCACTGTTGTCGCTCCTCATACGGTCGCTATGATTGCCTTTTGCACAAGTTTTGTAGGCAACAAACTAAAATATTTGTTTGTATCCGTTCTACTGTTCGACCGGTGTTGCATGGATCTTTGTTTACCAATGTGATACGTTACGTCCCAAATAACCGCTGGTCTGTAAGTCATCATGTGAACGATAATTCGGAGTATAACAAGTTGTCTTCTATGCCCCGAACTGTGTGCGGAATGCTATGTCATGCGAGCCTCAACTCGCAAAATGCCAACGTGGTGGGCGAACAGCTCAAAGACATGCGGCCATTAGCATCCTGGGTCGACAAGCCGAGGGCTTGTACGCCAGCCGTGCAGTTAGTCATTCTGTCTGCGTGATCAGATGGTCCGTGGTTCAGCCGTATAACAAGCAGGTAGAACTTCCTCGTTTTCACGATACCAACGACATATGAATTGCATGTCTGCAACCGAACCGGTAGTAGAGCAACAGGGTAGGCAAGGCGCGATGTCTTTCTTCCCTTTGCAGTCAGTGAAACTGCCGAAATCGAATATCAAACTACAGTAGTTTCCTAAACCTACCTGATTACGCTTCGCCTTTTCAACAATATATGAGTAGTGGCTGAACTTATTATCTTGTAAGCTGAGCTTGAATCAAGTAGATACCTTGAGCATCTGGCAGTATCTGATGACGAGAAAGCCTATCTCTTTCTTATCGGGTTGCTACTGCCTACCTCGGACCAGGCATGGTCTGGCCATTTAAGATTGAACTCACTCTAAATCTAATGTGTTTGATCGTCGGAGCAAGTGTGTTACTAAATTGGACGAAAAAGTACACGAGGCACAAAGGCGAAGCCTGGAATAAGTGTTGCACATTCCAAATGGTTGTCCGCAGGGTCACGTTCGAGGTGGACCTACTATCCGCTACAATGTGGATTGGACTACGGAGCCAACGACTCCGGGTATCAGCCCCGCACACACATTCTGTCTTCTTTAAGATTGAGACGTGACTGGTGGTGGAGTATCATCAGGTAGATTTCATTCTTTAAAAGAGGACACTGGGAATGTCCCCTGCCCACGGAGCTCGGATGCTAAGGTTTCACGTCCTCTTTTCCTTAGCCATCATTATTGATTTCCTTTTGATCTGTTGACAGCCGGCTGTTCTTTTCCCTAGCAATTTAAAGATATGCTAGTTATTCGAAGTCAAACCCTCCGTCAAAGTTGGGATTGGAGTACTCGTCGTGTGGTTGGATAGCAGCGCACAGTCGCTATTGCGACCTCGACTTCCACTGTCAGTTACGGATATCTCTAAATCTGCCAACTCTAAACAAAGACGATACGGGTGGTGGATGTCTGTGTTTTGGAGCAAGTCACACCGAATGCTCTCAAACGTCTCATCCCATGCTGGAACGTTGGCTTTTACGCTTCAGATCAACAAAAGTCACTTTCTTATCCCATTCTGTTTCTTTTTCCAGTTGAGTTTAGGCAATTCTTGGCTATACATAGAAGACCGCAACACGGTAGCACAAAATGTGACTATCGGGTTCCAATTCTGATAGCAATGTCTAAGCATTGTCTTGTGCTGGTGTTAACGAACACACGACTGGCAGCTTTTAGTTTGAAATAAGAAGTAACCTTTATAATTTCTAATTGATTCGTACCCAGCCGGCATACAGTTACGTTCTATCTGAACGGGTCCCAGTGAACCTCCAGTGGGGGGGGGCAGTTCCACTATTCGAGCAAATTCGCATCGGATGATTAGTTGTTGTACCACCTTTGCATGATCGCATCAACTGTGCCCTGAAGTTCAGCTATCATGAATCAGACCTGAGGCACTCTCTCTTCATGCATGTGGCCAACAATACGAATACTACAATCACCCTTGGTGAAAAAAGCCAGTGGGTTTTCTATCAGAGTCGGTCATGTTCTGTGTTGACACTTAGCAAACTAACAGGGGCACTCGGTACATTCAACTTTGTGCACATTTTCGAGCAACGCCATAGGATGGTGTTAGCGACTAACTAGCCTCATTATGACTCGGTCATATATATATATATATATATATATATATATATATATATATATATATATATATATATATATATATATATATATATATATATAGTTGTACGTGTGTCAGTGTGTATGTGAGCATCCTACGAAAATTGTCCCTCTTCTCCTCACCGTTCCGATCCCCTTCGTAAGCAACTGGTGCCGACACCACGGTGCCGGTACTGAGGTCTTACCGACAATCCATGTAGAGTTTGCGTGTCAGTTCTTCTCCCTATAGCTACTGCCTACCACTACATCTAGTGATGCTGCATATTGTCATGTGAAGCAGTGGAGCCATCAACTTCGATGCGTGTCGTCAATACATTCTCTAATCTAACCGAGGTACAGCGAGGCTCAACACCATATCTCTGTTCGCACGGATGGAGTTTCAGTCTCCGGATACAAACGGCAACGGTCTACTCTACAATTCTACTCGTCACATACACGGCTGCTCAGAATACCTAAACGCACGTCGATCATTCAAGGTAATTAACAGACGAATTGACCCCATAGGCTTCATTTTACAGAAGCCTCGGCGGTTCGGTAGATGAAATACATTCCCCATTTCTTTTCATTCCTCATAACCATTAGGAGAACGGAAGTTAACTTCCGGCTGGTTCACAACTGAAGAATGACACTGATTTACTAAGCATTCGGACATTTTGGCTCGCATCAATTCGACTCCTACAATACACTTAACGTGCGCACTAATTGCATCTCACACTGATGTGCCATGGATAGTCGAGCGATTGCTTACAAGTAGTGCGCCTACTGACACCCAGAGGGCTGAGTGTTCGTGATTGTCGATTATTAAGCTGCTCTAGCTGTGTGTCAGCGGCCATTGTTCCCATTGGCCCACACAGCGCACACAGTGGTATCGTGCAGACGAGCGTGCCGATGTAACCTATCAGGAAATGTCGGTCACTCCGGACTGTAAATCCCATCTCAGATGACTGCTGTAAGTGATATTTTTTCGTGACAACAGGACGACACATAGTAAAACTACGGGGCGCTCACAATTGGGGCAGACGCCTATCTGAGGCACATGCGAAGTGACACTAATCGCGAGGCATTTCACGTAGATCCTTCGTCAGGCGGCTATTCAAAGGACCGGGTAGTTCAACTCGATATCATGTTCTATGGGGTTGCGGTGGCGTCGCCTATTTCGGAGAACAACTGGCAGACATTTTCGCACAACTTGTTCAGCCATTCTCAGCTCAAGGAGACCCTAGACTTCAAAGTCACGGCGCGTCTGTCTTGTTTCACTGTCGGAGCATTTTTTTCCCTGGAGTCCATGTTTAGGAACAGTATTCAAATAATACTGAACAGAATAGTTGGTTTTTGTCCGTTTACTTGTGTTCCAAAAGGACTCGGAATTTCTAACATACTCGTACTCTCTTCTGCGTGTCTTCATTTGCCACGGCGTGACTGTCGCGTCTCGCCGTTAGAGCTTCATTTCTCGGACGCTTTCTGTGGAAACAGTGTTGAATAACACTGAACAGAAAATTTGCCTTTTTTAGCTTGTTTGTTATTCAAACGTGCTTGGAAGTGCTCAGTACATCAGCGTTGGAAGATCTCGTGAGATTTTTAGACACCTGATTCTTGCTCGGATGCCGCATAAATCGGACTGGTCTCCTAGGTGCGGCCTTTTCTTGTGAATATCCATCTGTCATAACTTCGCGCGTTGTCATCAGTACCCGTTTGTTTCCCATGGTATTAGTTGATCATGCTCTCCTCGATTGCCTAGTCGATTTCTGCACACCGGTTCATACTTGTCTTACGCCATTACGGTTCTGTTCGTTTTCCTTCTTTCTTGTCTCATTATGGTAGGACTGGCAAGAGCAAACCATCCCGTTGATTCATCTGATTCGACAGTGCCATGCGGTAGGGTGGCGTGCCTAGAGTCTGTTACCGACTCATCGGGCGGAATGCAGTACGATATTTGTCATAGATGGTTTTATGAGCCATGTACTGCTTGAGTTCCAGAGCAATACGCGCTTGTGGCATTGCATGAACATGTGCCTCATGGCTGCTTCAACTGTAAGGGTAAAACCCATCGGTGTCTGTGAGCAGCAGACGATTTCGCAACAATAGTTTCCAGGTTAGATAATCTAGAATCTCTATTGCCATTGTTGACTTCTTTAGATCGGAAAGTGGAAAAAGTGGTGACTAGTTTTGAAATCTTGAGACCTCTCAGCCAAGAGCCTACTTTAGATTCTTGTAATGCAGCAAGCTCACTCAGTTCGACTCTTACAACAGCCACTGCAGGGATTTCTTCCGTTTGTGAAGACTCCTCAGATTATGTTTTTAAATTTGCTCCTAGTGAAATAGAAGTGCATGCCCCTGCATCTGCCAAAATATGCGAAAGGGTTAAAAAGTCGCGCAGTCTTCACCTAAATTCATTCCGACACGTGATACGCAGTCAGTTCCTTTGACTGCAAGTCCCAAGCTTTTGCCGCCTCAGGCATTAACTTGTGCGTCCACAGAACCTTCAAAAGCCACTGCGGACATGCGCCCAGTTGTTTCGGTGACAAGAGCAGTAAATACTCCTCGTCGCCGACACTTACCTACCGACTGTAGCCTCATATGTAGGGGCGTATCTGAGCCCAACGCTACTCTTTCGACGGAGTGTACCATGGTGCATCTCCAATTTTTATACTTTGTGTACCCAAATTACTGCCGCCCGAGTTCCCCGGAGTAACAATTAAAAAATTCACAAGAATTGGCAACGTATAAGTTGTCTAACTCAACCTTAAAGTGCGCCGTGACGCAAGGGATAAGGGTCTTCAGTTGGTGGGTTTTCGAGTCGTGAACTGCCGGTCCACTTATACCCTGCCGGAACCCGTTCTCGTGGTGCACGATCCCGGGCACACCATACCGATAACCTTCAGGTAGTTCTCAGTAAGGCGCATAGCTTGCGAAACAAGATGTGCAATGTTTGCGTTCTTGTGGACCACTCTCGATCTGACGTCCTTACCATCACCGAAACGTGGTTGTCATCCGATGTTATGAGCAGTGGGGTAAGCTTATCAGGCTACGCATTACTGAGAGAAAACCGCGAATTCGACCGTCGCGGTGGAGGAGTAGCGCTTTATCTCAAATCTACCTTAATTATTTCCAAAATGCACAAGTTGCACTCATCGGTTGGGTTCTACAGAAGCCCTTTCGGTTGAAGTGAGTAGCTCCAAGCAGCTAACCATTGTGTTAGTAGATGGGCTCGCGACGGCACTTCGAATGGGTTCATTGACTTCTTTCACGGTCAGTCCACTACCGGATACCTAATTTTAACCTCCCGGAGATAGATTGGCAGACCTTTTCATGTCAGTCAGCAGCAGGTGGGCCTGTCACTGCTTTTCTCGCCCTAAGGTTGCTGGTGTTACTACACAGTTCGTTGATCAGCCCACTAGGTTCCTGGAAGGTCAATCCCCGTCCCTCCTAGATCTAAGCATGCTAAGTCTCTAGATTTTATAAGCGAACTTACAAACCGCCTCTAGGACCTAACGATCATATCTGTGTGTCATTCAGCTGTGTTCTCCTCTGTGACTATACTGGTGACAACATTCCCAGTCCGAATCTATGACGAGCGGATTTCCCCGCGATCAGAGCAAAGGTCGCAACCGCGCCCTGCATTATTTCTACCGTAGATGACTTGTAGACTGCTTGGATTACTTCAAGTCCTACCTGTCTGAGGTGTCTCTCCCTCATATCCCCGTTTCTGTGATGTAGGCTAAGAAGGTGAAGCCTCCATGGTTTGCTTCAGCTACACGTCGATCGGTGAACAGGCAGACCAAGTGCTGGCGGAAGCATCGGTCGGCTCCATCAGAGAGAGCTTTCCAGCTCTATCGAGAAACACGGAATGCCTGCAAACAAAATCTGCGTGCTTCTCGACTATACTGTGAAATGGAGTTGGACGACTAGGCTTCGGTAAATCCAAAGCGTTTCTTCGCCTATATCAAGAGGAGGACTAAAGTAAATTCACTCCTACCGACGGCGATGCTGCTGAAACGGACCACGCTAATGTCTGTCTGCTTGCGGAGCAGTATGCGCGGGCATTTGTTCCGGAATCTGGCTTACCGTCTATTAATTTGGAGATGAGAGTTCCATCTGAATCTCTGCTGATAGCTAGTTCCGTTACAGAGATTCAAGTGCTCATGCTACCACAGGAACGAAATCTTACCGAAGCGCTTGGAGCAGGTGCTATGCACATCAAGTTGTTGTATGAACTCTCAGCTCAGCTTGTGAGTCTATCACGCGTTTGTCTGAGAAGTCCCTTCTCTACTGCTCCTTATCTTCTGAGTGGAAGGAAGCGATAGTATGTCCCATTTTCAAGAAAGGTGACAAACACCTTCGTCAGAACCACAGACATGTCAGTTTGACTATTGTGCTAGTCAAGTTACTGAGTAGTAAGAGATACCCTGGAAGTCCACTTGAGGACCTTCGACTTACTTAGTTTGTCTCAGCATGGTTTTCCTAAAGGCTACTCTTGCCTTACCAATTGGTTGCATGTTCTGGAATTCTGGGCCGACGCATTGAAGTGGGGCAAGGTGGTCGATATGCTTTTCATTAAATTTACCAAAGCTTTCGACACTGTCCCACATTCCCGCCTGTTGTGTAGGCTGCAGGCATAAGGTATCTTCGGGCAAGCGATACAGTGGATGATGGAACTTCTAGTGGGTAGCGGAATGCGCGTTGGGGTGGTCTCGAGCTTCTGCTCTAGACAGTTAGTTCTAAATGGTGTTCCGTAGGGGTCCGTCCTTGGTCCACCGTTGTACAATTTGTATGTTAATGAGTTGCAGATGATCTTAAGTTCTGGGGCACGGTCAGTGACCCGGGTTACTCCCAGCTTCTACCGAGTGCTCTTGATAGACTACACGCTTTATAGTTCAACGTCTTAAAGACAGACTGACAGTGTCGTCCAAATCGTCCATTGTTTACCAGTTTACTTGCATCTGTGGTGCCAAGCACCTCGGGCATACGACCAGACGTCTGTCGGTACGGATGGCTGAGCATTGTCCAGGGTCACTGCAGAGAGGCACGCTCAGAAGCATCAATAGCTCGCTCTTGGAACATTTGCTCCAAAGTGGTCATCAGATTTTGACCAAAGATGTCTTCAAGGTCTATTATGCCGTACCCAGGAGATAACCGAAAGGGTTAAGGAAACGCCTCTTGCAAACGGCTGAAGCCATCGCGATCTGGCTAACACAACCAGAGCTATGGAAGCATCAGGTGCTTCTGCAACGTCTGACTTTGTCATGGCTCCGATGGTGTCTTCTCCCGGAGTATTACATATAACCGGGTGATATTTGTACATGTAAGTATCTAATTTTATATTGTTAATATTTTTGCCTCTTCTGTTTACACAATATGTTTTGCTGTCACCATGTCATCTGATTACATTGATTTGGGCATCGAAAGTACATGCTAAATTGGTTCAAACCGTCCCATCCGCCCTCATTTTTGCCTTCACCAGTTTACTGTTGCATTTATCAATCCTGTAGCTGTAATTGCCTGATGTGAACTACCGGAAAAAGATCTCTGCAACGCTGTGTTTTACTCACTACTTTGTGGCAATTACCCATACATCTTTCAAAGTGCTCAGTTTGGCGCCTTGGGGACAGTGGTCTATCAACGCTCTACTTTTAGGGGGCAACGAAGTGCACGCTTATTCGAGCAAACCGACCTAGGTGTCCCGATGACATCTAATCTCAAGTGGAGCGCAAATTCGACAAAGGTCACTCCTAAGGGATTCAGAATGCTATGGATGGTCCGCTGATCATTTGGAATCTTAATGGGCGAGATGTTTGTTAAACTTTACACGGCTTTCATCAGACCGCATCTACAGTACTGCGCCGAAACCTGCCTCGTTGCTTAGTGCGAGACAAGGTGGCAGTAGAGCGGGTTTTGAGGATTGGCACCAAGATGATTGGTTGGCTAAAACGTGTATCATATACTGAGAGACTGTTTAGTCTGGGTCTTCTTCGTCCGCATTATCACCGTCACCGAGGCGATCTAACCCTTACTTACCCCATCTTATCGGGTCAGATGGGTTCGGACTGATCTCATCTTTTCTTTCCGGCTCGACTGCTGACACTTCATGGGCATCCAAGGAACCTTCACAGGCCTCGATCCGATGGGGTGAGCGCTGATATCCGGTTATCGTGTAGGGGAACTGTCTCTTGAAAGGCCCTGACTAAGGAGGTAGCGTTGGCACCGGCGGTTAAGACGCCTGAACATCGACTTGACGCCCTCGGTTTGCAGCTACAAATCTTTCTTATCACGTCTTAGTCTGAATTATAATTTTCCATTTCTGCTTTTTGTTTTGATTTCCAGTGTTTATTTTGCTTCCGGTTTTTTACTGATTTTTCTTTCCTTTCCTTCCGTTTTGTTTTATTTCCATTTCACTTGACCGGCACGGTGGGGACTGTTGGGGCAGGACACGTGGGCATTAATCGGTTGACCGCGGTGTGACGCGCGTGGTGATTGTACACTCTCAGAAGATAAATTGAATCTCTGCAATCCACGCCGAATCAATGACACTTCCACAATAAAACATCTGTAGGATTCTCCTGTTGTTCTTCTCCCACTTGAACTTGAAAACCATATCGATCAAGCACTATGGGGTCCACTGCGGTGCGTTACGCCGTGGGTTTCGTCACCGTTAGCTCCAGGATGTCACGCGTCTCAGTAGCTAATCTTCGGTGCTTTATGTGACGACATAAGATGGCACCTTGCAATCGAGGGGTTGGGTAGATGTATGGTGATTTGTGCTTAGGGTTGGGGACAAATGTGTAGTGGATGGAGGAGAATAATTAAAGGAGTCACCAAGGGCAACATATCTTCGTTTTTCTACTCTGATGTTGACGGCAGAAAAGTCAGCCATTCCGGATTTTTGCCAGAGCCAACGCAGTGAGATCCATTTTGACAACGGAACAGTTACACAACCAAGACACCCGCACCTGAGCAGGGCGACGACTCGGGCAGTCATCCGACGCCTTCGATATAACACATTACTGAAGGGCGGTGGGAAATGCACCACAGGACAACCGATCCACAAGACTTTATCCTACTTGCTAGTTAGAAAGGTTAGGTCCAGCTTCCGGTCGGAGGTCTCTCTACAGAAAGCAGTCCAGGACAGAAACACCAGGATAGCAGCGAGACACTGATTTGCAGCGAGACTATCACCACATCTTTCAGGGCGTGAGTTTCTATGCAGCCAATCCACTAGATCACAAAGATGGAGTAGCTTATCTTTGTCGCATGTTCGTTGGCAACTTGTAGACATCTGCCTGTCTGATCGAGTAATCACCTGGATTGTGTGATGTTATAGAAGAATAGGAAAAAGAATTAAGTTGAAGCTGATCGAACTTCCTAAATGTGCTAAGTCAGGTCTTCATTGTGGATAAATTATTACATTGGTCAGACAAAGCGTTTGTTAGTTATAGTTGTGGCCGAGGAAAGTAGTACGATTCTACCATGTCTCTGTGATGTCGTTCAAAGAGCGGACCGAATTTTATTCCCTCGCACGATTGCAGTTGGTCTCAACTCAACTGAAAAGAACAAGTGCCGTCGATTCGCAAATAAGCAGTGGAGTCTGACTCATTGATGGCGTCAGATGGAATTTACACCATATCAGGTTAGAAGTGTCAGAAGCATAAGGAGGATATTCTGTACTAGGTTCCGCGGACAATTTATATTCATACACCGGAAAATACTCAAGAGGTTGATCATACAGCACAGTGTGTCAATGTGTTCAATCTACAAACCACCATTCAAATGAAAGAGAGGAAATGCTGTTTACAAGTTATTCCGTCGTTCTCTCTGGCATTAGAAAGAGCGTTCAGCTAGTAGACATTTGATTTCAGATTTCAGTTTTTGAATACAAATGTTTTTTGTAGATTTTGTTGTGGTTGTGGACGTTTGGCCATCAATTCCTACCTGCTAGCCAGTCTGACCTTCAGTCCTAATTCTACGTCCATCGACTCACCTATTTTAAACGAGCTGTTCCACCTTTACACCATTGCTTAAGACCTTGTCACTAGACTGTCCAAGTTCGAACCTTCGCGGATCTCCGAGCCTCGTGATGTCATAATGGTTGCCAACTGTGAGAGGATTACCAAACAGAAATTCGATGTGCGCCATAGACGCTCCTCCAAGGTAGGTCGTTGATACCTTTTGGTGCCTGCTATGGCTGAAGTATGATGATGCTTGTAGCTAGCTAGCCTTTTGTTTGTTGACCACCCAAATCCATTAAGGAAAAACACGGTGGCCCAAGGATGGTCTAATAGATTTTAATTTTTTGTCAGTTGTACATATACGCTTTAAGAACGAGTTCAAATTGCATGAGCTGAAAGCTCCAGCTACCACCAGTGAAAAGTATAAAGCTTTGTTGCAAGAGCTAAACTCTAGCGCACCAATAGTCATCGCTCTTACCAAGTTAAGAACTGCGAACAAATCATCTATGATGCGTTTAGTATTCATTAGGAGGAACTCAGTGTTGATGAGGTAGATGTGCATGATCATTTCATTACTGTACTCCATGGTTGATTTCGTCTCTTTCTGATTAAGCAGGTCTTTGATTGGAACTGGGATATAGTGTTTGAAGGTGACGCCAGGCACACTAGGCCCATGGAGACCCTTCGGGTTGCAGCGTCACGCGACTGTACTGTCTGATTCTTTTGTTACAACGATTATCTTCGTTAGGGTTGTTTATTGTACAACACGACGCACCGTCCGTATACCTCGAAGTAACGAGATGGACATTCATGACTGAGTGTGTTCCGGAGATAGACTGTGAAACATTCTCAGAAAATGCATCCATCTCACCATCCGCGAATGCATCATCATCCAAACTTCCCCACTATCCAGTCAAGACGAAGTCCCCTCTGAGAGGTAGAACATAAAACTGCATGACCGTAAGTGATTTGAAATGATGAGCTTACATGGACTCGCTTAACTCTGAAAATTAGACGCCTACATCGCTCACTGGAAATAATTTGTGCGCTTAGTTCGAGAGGACCACTTAACATATCAACAACTACTGGTGAAGGTATTCTGTTCGGATCACAGACTTCTTTAAAGATACGTAAATAGTCTTCGTAAAATGCGGCACGCTGCCCTCTCCCCATTCGCTGGCGTCCATGGGCACAAGTATGCAGAAAGACACTCAACACTTTGCGGGTCCCATACTTATCTACCTTCTGGTGCATATCAGTTTTCAGCAGTTGTCTGGTTGCTACTACTGTACCGTTAAATTGGTTAAGCTTCAGAAGCAGTGCAGCTACAGCTGCCATAATTGCATACATGTAGCTCTACTTGAGCGGAAAACATACATCCAAAAATATTGTCCGTAGCTGCCATGCACTAAGTCCTACTGCTGGTCAGATCCATTCAAGGTTGTCTGAAGGAGAACAAATTCCGTCAAATTGGTATCGGGCATTGTCATTTCAGTTTACGAAGGAGAAAATAGATCGGAGTCTGCTAATTACGCTTCACCCAGTGTTCGCCAAAGTCATGGAAGTGTTCATCGCAAAAGAATTGCTGGGTCACGTAGAAAGCTACAGTATCATCACGCTGGAGTAACCTTATTTTGTCGTTGTCCCTCGTATAGCACGAGCTTGTTAAGAGCACGCGGTAGGTGGATTACAGAATTTGACGACGTAACAGGAATTAGGTTGCCTATTCAGATTTCAAAAAGTTTTCGATTCTTTAAATCATCGTATCCCGTTTCACATCCTCCGAAAAGATGCGATAGGAGCTCAGGTATGTGGGCGAACAGCTACTTTTGCCGCTTACGTCAATTGGAGATTCGCCTCCGAGTATCTTTGTCTGCCACAATTCGAATCCAGTACGATGTAGCACGAGGATTGGTATTCAAACCTCACCTGCTCCTAATGTTCAAGAGCTATCTAGCGAGAATTATTACCTTTATTTTCTGTTTTCATGGATGATTGTAAATTTGGTAACGGTCAGTAGAACGGACGGTGATAATATCCTTCGGTGTGACCTAGATTAAACCTCCAGTTGGTCGGCGCAGAACGCGTTATCATTCTTTGTGGACTAGTTCCGGGTTCTGCACATCGCCACTGACAAGCCTGCGTACACAAGCTTGGAGGAAACACGCGGCAAAACAACTCCCAGGAAGCGAGTTTGGTGTGCTCACACACGACAATCTCGATTGTTTTAGACCGTTTTAATCCGGTTTAAAATGCTGGTCTGTTTCGGTTGGTGCTGGGGAGTTTGGATTCATCCATTTTCACCTTAATGCTCAATGACTATTTGCCTCCTCACATCGAGCACACTATCCATACCTAGTAACCTTGGCTAAAGTGTGGCGTTGCAACACTCGGACCCTGCAACGTCGAGCAAAGAAGTGTGCCTGGGGTTTGAGTCTCTTTGGGTAACAGAAAAGGGTTGAAGGTATTCATAGTTTTCAGGGGAGTACAACTAGCGGCTACACGGATACCTTATAATGGCCTACCGACTCCAGCAATTATTTTCGGTCTGAGAAGAAACAAATTTATTTGTTTCATTTAATGGCAATGGAGTCAATTAATCTCCGCTTTTCGGAGCAATGAGACAAGTGGCATTTCTTGGAGATCATGTAGATTGCTTTGGGAGAACAGCGCGTGTCGCAGCGCACGACACAGGGCGGGGGCACCGGAATCTGGCCACCAATTTCTAGCTGCTGTGTCAAGCACTGCTCGCGCAGCTCAATAGCGCAGTGATCACGACGATGGCAGCCAACCAGGACGAGCCCAATTCCACTCCCAGATTAGGCTATCAATATCTAATGAGTAGCAACAAGCGCGAAACATGTCGTGGAGTGCAGCGATGAATGAGTGCAACACCGATGGCCTCCACCTGGGATACAGTTCCAATGCTCGTAACGCAAGAGGCAAACTTCAAACTCAATCGGGGCCACAGTTGAGATTGCGTGTTACAGCGCAAGACACACAGTGGACGTTCCAAAATCCGAAAAGTAGCATAGCCCCCATTTTTCTACATTATATTCGTCTACCACCCCATGCACTGAGGTACATAGCTTGGGTGTTCGCTAACAATGTATGTATGTCCAGACCAGTGAAAAGGCAACTGTGATAGCCCTGAGTGGCGTCCATTGACGTCTATGGCACCGAATCACTGATGCACTATCCATAAACACCATGCATTTTGTTGAAGTCTTAATTTGATGCTTACCAGCGGTAGAATGGTAAGAGAGTGACCAGACACAGGTATATTGAGCGACGCCATATCACATCTGGTAAATTGTTCCTTGTTATCCTCCGAAGCTCAGTGGTCTCAATCATATCTTGGCAACAGTTGAGTCGCAGGTTCGAGCGCCACAGCGGTCAGATGGAATGCGCACTGTTGATGACTCCATAAAAAAGGTATCAGCCGTACAATGCTTTTCCAGGCGTGTAGTGGCTGTCTGACTGAGTACAGATGTGAAGAACCTCTATTAAAACCACTCAACTTTCCCTACTACTCTTTTGTACTCAATACTTTGACTGCATTTTGCTGTACTAATTGCTTTAAGCACTCAATGCCTATCTCGCATTCAATGTTCCCCATAGTGTTACCCAGATTTCCCTCCATGAACAATGCGTAATGACTTTGTACCAGTTAAGATGCACTGCTTTACTTCGACTGGGCTAATTTAAGTTCCATTAACCAGTTGGGCGAATCACTTTCGAGTTGTTGGTCTGTTCAACCTACTTCGCGACCTCGTCAGTCTGCTTAACGAAGATACACATTTGAATGAGCAACACAATGAGTTTCTCTGTAAATCGGGTATTATTCCATGCTGTGTGGGAAGTGGGGTCATTTAACTAAAACCAGTACTCTAAAACAGACGGAAAATGAGTAAAAATCAACCGACTATCTGTGCTGATAGCTTAGTGTATTGTAATATGCATACTGTTACCTAGGGTACACGGTCGGTTAGAGAAGATGCAACCTTCTTTCTGCTGATACTACATGGGACAGGCAATTTTCGGTAATCCCGGGAACAGCAAAAGCAAGGGGAGACAAATTCTACTCTCGCTGCATATAAACATTCGTTTCACATGTAGTGTAATTAGCCTGGAACCTCTACGTTACACAGTTACGGTAGCAAATTAAGGCAAAATTGATGTTGCATGGCTTAGTTCACAAGCATATATTATACTAGAAGAGTATAGAGACTCATGAATTCCATTTTAATCCTGTAGTGACGGAATGAATATAAAGGAAAATAGATTTGCTAATGTCTGTAAATCCGGCGCCTCATGAAAAATAGAACATGATAGTTGACTTTCACTGAAGAACACTAGAGTTCGTCACAGTTTTATTTACAGTTAACCTATTTCCGAGATGCATCCTACTGTAGCTACAATAGAGTGACTTAACTCGCAGGGTGTTTTGATCCATAAGATCCGTAGGTAGACCAGCATTAGGCCACGTGCTAACTGACATCCACTGCTGACGCGCTTACTCCTAGATGCAAAACGAATTTCCGTCCTTTTGGTCAGTAATCCTTTTCCTACGCGGTCCTTTGTGTGTCCAGTGCCCTTTCCCATGGTTTTGAATCCGTTCCCGAACTTTGAAGCCTTTAGTAGCATTTCGGAAGCATGTATCCCGTAGTTGTAGGTGTGAGTTGCCAGATGGGTGAAATGGGGATCGAGGCAGTAGATTTCAATGATATGAAGTACTGGCTGCGTAACCTCAGTGTGGGCATGTGTTACAATAGCCGAGACAACAAAAATCACGTGACCAGATTTACAATGTTGCCGAGGCCCCGATATTTCGCTTCTGTCACATATCATGTTGTGGTCCTGCGCACTCATTGGGAATAAACTCTCACACTACCTGGGACTATTTGAAAGGATCGTTCTCAACCGTCGGGTCCATGATGGGAAACTCGCACTCCTACATGGGCTTAGTGTCTTCGGTAATATCTGTGGTTTTTCTCTGTCCTAACAACTCCATATCCATCTTTGTCACGCTCAACTCCTTCATCAGTCTGCCTTACGTTGTGCTTTCCTCTTCTCGGGATACTGAGTAATTAAAGTACTCGGGGTAGCTTGTAAACTCGTTAGGTACACTTCCACACCGATATCAACCCGAAAAACGCTGAATTGCAGTACCCTCCCACGGAGACCCATTCGCAATTCGCGTTCCATCACAGAATTCGAAAGCACACATATCTCCTCTCATCAAAAACAACAACTGAATAAACTGAGTTATGGCTAACGATAGACGCCACGCACATCAATTTCCTAGCAGTGTTACAGTGCGATTCATCTTCGATTTTCGTGTGCCAAAGGAAGGCACCTTTTGTATGCACCGTATTTAGCTGCTTTTGCACCTACATCGCTATGTTAGCGTGTTTTGTTTCGCAAGATTAACTTCGGACAACGTATCCTCTGTGGGAGGAAACAGAGAAGAACCTAGTGAGAGATAAAGTTATCCGAAACGGCTTCGATAGCTGGTACTCAACATATAGGACTGCATGAATAGACTTTAGAAACAGATCTCAATCTTCTATCTGATGTTCAGTGCTTCACTCCACTCTCAGGTCTAATAAGCAAACCAAACCCGGCAGCCATGGTTAAAACGCTATCTCACTGTCTGCTGCAGCCTCAATGCGGGGCTTCCACATACGTCATTGAACTACGTGATGTTCCATATATATAAAGACTGAAGCGCTTGCGAGTGTTCAGCGGACAGTATCGTCTAATAAGAGGCCACCTACTAACGGCTTACTTGCTTTTGCAAAGTTCAACTCATGTTTTGCTCTTTGCTGGGGCCCAGCAGTAACACTAATCTGTGAGACCACTCCTTGAAACTGCCGGAGCAGTACAGCCGAATGGAATGCCATGGAAATTTCTCTTCTTTTCGTGTACTCTACCCTTGCTACGCACTCCCCGGATCGAGTGACACATTCATTGATATACATTTGGCCAAGTAACATTATCGCGCTGCTACATTTCTTGGAAAAACCTTAGAGTTTCTATCCGTTGCCTAATTGCGAAGTGAAACAATACGGACAGCTTAACTACTGTACCACAATCACACTATGACGAGTTCCACTTTTACATGCAACATTACTTACTGCCTGTAAAGTAATGCTTCTTGACCCTTAAAAGACCACCGTTTTGTGTTCGGCTTCCTTTCATCAGCCGGTACTGTACCCATAATATTCCTATCGTTCTTGGATTGTAATTGATCACAGCAACTGATCCTTTGGACTTACATATCAAGCTTGAGTGTCAGGTTGAGGTTCATCTTCTTACTTAGGTCAATAGTCATTTATTTCTGACTCAAGTACTGCAAGGGCATATGTTGTCCCTGCCACATACCTCTTAAAGGATTTTGTAGATTGTTGTTAAAAGTTAGTTAATACGTTCCTTTCACTTCGGAAATTCAATGTATGACCACATTCAGATAGCTATAATGCTTGAAATTTTGAAGCTCTCTCCTAACTTTCGCTCTTACCGGGTACTTTATCTAGAATGAGAAGGTTCAAGCTAGTTGGCTACGATGCGACACTTTGTCCACCATAGTGATTTGTTATCGGGTGATGAACCTAACGCCACCGCTATACTTCTGTGTTGAGTAAGGATCTCCAAGATGAACAATACTGTCCCATCAATATCTGTATCATCCTAGCATGGTTGGCGGCATCCGGTTTCGGATTTGCCTGTCACTGTCGCCAGACACGGGAAGCCTGCGCCTACAGAGGGACCATGGATGGCTTGCGCTGCACCACCCACAGCTCCAATCACACACCCCATATCCAGTGTAAACCCGAAGGAATAAGACCGGGAGGCATGTGGATGGGAACCACGTTTCATCAACAGTGCCGGCCCATACTCCTTCACAGGCAAACACAAGCACGCTGTATTTGGGAAATCAAGCGCACACAAGGCAGTGGCTGGACCGTAGTCCGCTCCACACTGAGTGCATGGAACCACTCTTCGAGCCTAGCACGGCCACAAGGACCGTGCACCCCGTCCCCTTCAGCAACGACCAACTGTCTCCTGGAGCCAGTATGAATGATGTAGTGGGTAGTAGACAGGTAGGCACCTTGTCAACATGCACATCAAGCGCATCCACACCGGGGATATCAAACAACAGCCAATCACCTGGAACGACAAAATGAAATAAAACAGATCCAATAATGCGTACAGATACGGTGGCATAACTCTAAGCTAAATTAGCATATAAAGTAAATTGGTTAGCAACGAATACGCGATAAGGAAAAAGTGTCCACAAGTTAGTTAAAAATGCTACAAAACGCAACAAAGTTACCGAAGATAAGCGCAATTAATGTAAGCAACGTGGCCAGTTAATAGAAGAGTATTCAGGTAGGCAGAACAAACCAAATAAAGTGGAATGAAATTTAGCCAGCTGGCTAAATCATCCTAGCATAGCGCCTAATGAATAAGCAAAGCCACCCTGTGAATTTAGACTCGTAACCCGTTGGGACAACCCTGTGAGATGTGCACCGGACTGAGGATACTGGTGGCATCTGTCCGGCTCGTTGCAGATAACAGGTGCGCTACTACAGCCTGGCACGTGCAGCGCAAAGCCGGTCGGTAAACTTCAGGCAAACACCAACACTGTGATGGTGGACTGACGCGTGCGTCACTGCTGCTGCTGCTGCTGCTGCTGCATATGTAGCATTATTTCTTCTATAGACTGTGCCACCGCGTCTAACTCACACGGTATTCATGCTGCCTAACGACTGAATAACAAGAAGATGCGGGTCACAGGCAGGTCAAGACAGGCAGTGGAACCACTTCTTCCAAACCTGTATGTGTATGACTCAGCCTTCAAGTAGCCAATCTGTTAGGCAGCAGTGAGAATGTAACGAGTATATTGTAGTTGCTATGTCCACGGAATGGCACTGGACAATGCAGCCGCTAAGACAGAAAGCAGCACTGCTGCCTCGTTGCTGATCTGTTCACATTCATGTTGAAGCAAGTGCTATTCACCCGACTGTCAGCATTGTGACTTGAGTACTAACTCTGGTTGTAGACCACTGTCTGTACGGTTGAAATAATTTAAACTGTGGCCTCTAATTCAAACACTGCAGCTGCCATGCCAGTACGCTTCATGTCTAGTAAGGCAAGCCAGGTCAAGTGCGCAAGGAGATCAGTGGACAGGCCAGGCGCGCGCTTGTATGCAGTGCAGTATAGTCTGAGCTGAGTAAGCAACTTACCCGGTAGACACTAGTGAGAGTCCGATGTGCAACGATAGGCATGACTCAGGTGAAACCACCGCTCAATGTAGTAGAACAGCTGCTAACTAATCTACACGCTACTCGTAAAACACGAGATTCCAACTGCACGTCAAAATGTAAAGTAACAAGAGTTTGTTTCCTGATAGCGTGTTGGAATATCTAGGTTTAATTTCAGTTGGAACCGAAACAGTAAGATAATCCCGTGAATGTCCTTCTTCTGCGCAACTTTGAAGCAGGAATTGATAGGGCGGTTTAGAATTCTGTTAAGCCTACAACAAAAACCGGATCACACCGTGACCAAACAATTATTGCCCACATATCCCACACAGCAGTCCTTGCCAAACCAGTTATGTGAAGAAAGCGTGAATAGTAAGCTCATAAAGTAAGAGAAGGAGTGTCAAATAAAGAGTGCTAATACCAAGGCAAGGACAGAACTGAAGAAAACACAACATAAAGCCGGATAGGCAGGTCGGTTAGGAGAAGCAGTGGTTTCGTATTGCGACACAAGAGCATTCAACCGTACATCCCCTAACGACGCGCTCCGGAAGGGATTTCAAGCATTCAACAACTCGATGAGACAAACTACTTCCCAATTCAAACCCAGTCAGAAAACAATTAGTGTAGGTTCAAGGTGTGACCACGAAAACTGGGCAACTTAGCTGAACTAACTAGCCAGGACAAGTCTGGACCGCATTTATCCGTTAGAATACAGTACGTGAGGATCAAATCCACTCTAATTCTGAAATAAATGAGAATATCTATAGCTCGGGGTGTGGATGCGGATTTTGGGCAGTTCTCCCAGCTCGGAGAACTGCTCAAAACCCACTCTAATTCTCCTGTGGCACATTGAGTACATTCCCAATTTAAGCAGACATTCGGGATACGTTTGCCCCCGTAAACCCTGCACTAACCTTGTGCCAGAGGCGTAGCATAGGGGTTGAACGGGGCGGTCCGCCGCTGTCGGCATGCGACAGGGGCCGGCATTTTTAGTACAGTACCAAGTGCACATTCATCGAAACTACTTCGATGACTGAAATGGTAAAAATTAAGTGACACTCATACTGAGAGCGCGGATCAAATTGGTGTTGGAAACGTTGATATCCGGCTAACAGAAATCGGCACTGACAGCATGGATGCAGCGGGAAATGTTTGTAGTGCTGATGCAGACGCGGGTGAAATTGAGGAATTGGAAAGGTAACAACTCTTTGGCACAATAACACCCACATCAATAGATTTTATGAATGTTTGTAAATGGCCTGTTAAGCATGGCCATGCAATTCTCACTGTGTTTGTCCGGCCGGGATCTACTGTCGTGCAGCACTTGGATCAGTAATTCAGTAATTGCTGCTGTCTGGATCGAATACAATAGCTGAGGCTAAGCAGCTAACAACAAACTGGTTTCTTCGGTATTTACGGAACGGCGGGCAAGGATTGCGATCACGGATGGTGTAGTCCCCTTCTCTAGGGCCCCTGTTTTGTTTCGGTTGCATGATTTTTTTAACGGAGTAGTCCAGTCTTCGATTGATGTGAATTTCAGAAAATGATAAGAACGAAACGCAAAAGCATGTGAACACGAATCCAGTAAAACGCGTGGACAGTCATTCCTAAACTGCAAGGAGCTGGCGATCTGGCTAGTTGAAGGAAAGACAATTGACAAAATGGAGCTATCACTAGTTGAAAGAAGCAGGCATGAAATTTTAGCTAGATTACTGGATGACGTTAGGTTTCTCACCAAGCAGAACATGGCATTGTGTGGTCACCGTGGAAACGTCAAGGATAATAAAAAGACTGGGAAAATAGAGGGCATTTTTCAGGCTTTGCACATTTGTTTGCCAAGTAGGTACGTATTCTTCGTGAACAATTGGTGACAGTTCAGCTGGGAAGGAAAATCAGAGCTTTCTCTGTCGTCGCGTGTTTAAAATGAACTTGTGAACATGTTGGCAAAGCGTGTGAGAAAAAAATCATAGATCTGGTCAAGAAAAACAATTAGGTTTGCTTAATTTTTGATAGCATTCCCGATGTATCTCACAAAAATCAGCAGAGTGAAAATGAATTGACAATAGAGGGGTCGTTTCTCAGCTTCACTGAAATCCGCAGCAAAAACAAAAGCACTTTTTGGACTGGTTTTGCAAAAACTATCGAAGCATGGAATTCAGATTGATGGCTACCGTAGCAAGGCATTTAACAATGCTGTTCTTATGGTGGACTACCGATAGGGTGTCCAGAGACGCATTTAGGAAAGCAGCCCAAATTCTATGGTTGTGTCATGCGCTACCATTCGCTGAATCTGGCTTGTGTACATGTAGCTTCTAGGAGGATTCATTCTGTTACGCTTTTGGTAAAATGGACCGGTTAGTCTTGTTCTTTTCATTTAAATTTTCTTGGAATGTCTTGCTTCAAGTCAGCGAGCTAAGTATCAGGCGTTTGTAAAATCAAGATGGAAAAATCGAGCAGGCCCTGTAAACACTGTGTTGAAAAACTATCGAAACTTATCAGCTTTCTGAAACATCTCACAGATTCAGGAGAAAATGCAACCACAAGAGCAGATGTAACTTTAATTCGCACCTTTGTATTGTCGTCACCGTTTATTTTGTTCCTGAGTCTCTGGAGATCCGTTCTCATAGAAATCAAGAACGAACACATATGTCTCTAAACAAATGGGCTGCATCTGCAGCAAACTTATGTCAGGCTTAAACTGTCAAGAGTTTGTCTTCTTCAGAATAGTGAGGAAACGTTGAACTTGTAATGGATGAATCCAAAAACAGCACGCTTACTTATGGACGAGCATGAAGCGTCCAATCCGCTAAAAGAAACGAATAGACGGTGAAGGATTGTTTGCCGTATCGATGGGAATTGGTTTAGAGTTTAAACAGGAAAAGCTGTCGGTTTTACACAAAATGACAGATGAAATGCCATAGCTTTCAGAAAATTCATGACCTAGCAAACAAAAATATTTTTCTTACACCGTCAAATCTGTTTGATGACAACTGTTGTTGTCCGCTTAGCGAAGTTGAGGAAATACAGAAAATACGAGTTTCTTAGGGAAAGGAGTAGACTGCAGTAGTTTTGGTGAGCTTCAGGAAACGCCAAAATTAATGGAACTTTTAAAACGTTGTGCATCATACAGAAATATCAACTTGGGAAATCTGTCGAGCATTTGTCTTACACTAATCACTAACACTGCTAGCTGGGAGTGCACATTCTGAATACGCAAGCTTATATCGAACTACCTCCCATCATTAATGAAACATACAAGGCTCACGAAGTTGCAGTTCTATCCATAGCGAAGGAACTTGCCAATGAATTGAATGTCGATAAGGTTTTACTACTGTTGCCACAAGTAATGCACGAAAAGTGTATCTGTAATTTTGTTCACGATAATTCCAACAGTACAAATATCTGCTTTTACGGCAGCAGTGTAAAATTATTTCTTTAATTGTTGTTAACCGAAACGAAATATTTAAGGGCTGTTCGCAAATGTAAAGGTATACGGATTTCCAACTGACTGAGTAGCGGCAATTTCGCAACTGTCCCGGGCAGCAAAAGTCGTTGCTACGCCACTGCCTTGTACCTACTAGCAAATTCCTCTTCGGTCACATGGTGAAGAAGCCTGGATACAGTGTTTCAAGTGGGGTCGTACACAAGCCGAGTAAAGTTTCACCAACTTAGCGGCCGCTCGGACTCCGAAGGAGCGTTAAATAAACTAATCATAAGGAATCTTCTACAGGCAATCTCCTTCCAACCATCTTCAGACTGAAGAAGCTAATTGTAGACGACACCCTGCTCAATCTGCTGAATGACAAAAGGCATTTAATTTCCGACAACAACGTAGCGCGTGGAGGGACTAGCCGCACCGATGCGGAGGGCATGACGGTTCGCCTGATTTCTGGGCGTCGATTAATCCCAGAGTCTGTCCATGTCACTCTGAACTACTGCGGAACCACCAGGGATATGCACAATTTTTCAGGGCTTGAGGTCATCGGTTAAAATTACCTTAAGCTCCTCAAGCAAATCCTTCACAAAAATTACGAATAGGAACGCCCTACGATCGAGCCTAAAAGAAGTCCACTAAGAATAGCTTGTCTGGGCGAAATGTCACGCTACACGTGTACACACTCTTCTCTCCCCTCCAAAAAAGTAGACGCAGATTTAAGAGCGCCATCAGGCCTCCTATAATGACCACAAATTTAGTGAGTCATAAATGGGGACAGTATCAATAGGTTTCGAACGTCAAAGAAAAGCACATTAATAGCACGGCTCTTGTCCACTGATATATCCAAGCATTCATGAACTACAAATAAATTGGTCAGACATGAAGACCCCTTGTGGAATCCGTTTTGTGCAATATTTCTCAAAGGCATTCATTACAAACTCCAGAGCTTTGGCATTGATGAACTTCTCATACGTTGGATCAGAAGCCCTCTCTTCCAAGGGCACTTGGAGGTAATAGCATGTGAATTCCTATCAGGTTCCATCCATGTCGAATACGGGATACCACAGAGATCGGTGCTTAGGTCACGATAGTTTTTGACGTATAGCAACGATATCAGATACCTCATGAACTCAGACTGCTTACACTATGCCGATGACAAGGTGTGGAGGACGATCAATATGCCAGATGATATTGCACTACTCCAAGCTGATTTGAATAGGTTTACAGATGGTGGATCCAGAATTTGTTTCTGTTCAGTGTGGAAAATGTAGAGTGCAACACTTACGGCATTAAGTTTCGGACTGCTACAAACTGGGCAACCAGGAGCTTCAAACCTCTTCCAGCAAAATAGCCCTGAGAGTTTTTACAAAGGCGGACCTTGGCTATACGAACAGGTAGCAAAGACGTCAAGAAGAGGTATTAAAAACTTTGGCTTCCTGAAGCTTGTATTCAAACATTTCTACCCGCCAGGTTTTCAGTAGCTTCTCGGTTCATACCTATGTCAGAACGCGAAATACGTAATACAGTTCTGGTAGCCATGGCTTAGAACGTATCTCACTCCTTTGGAGGCACCTCAAAAACGGGTAAATAAGAATACCAAGGGCTTGTATTCCTTAACATATGAACAAAAGATACGAGTGCTCGGAGTATTCACCGAATGATACCGAGGATTGCGTAGGGACCTCATTTTGAGTTGTCAGATTTTGTGGGACCCCAACCACACGTGTTACCATTAGTTAGAGCTCAGTCAGAACAGTAATCTGAGAGGCCAGCAAATTAAGCTGGCAGAGCAGTACAGTCGCTTGGAATTCCCTCGGAATTTCCTTTCCTCACGTGTTTGCCAAGCGTGGAGTACCGTCCCGGAATACAGCGTATGTGCTTCCGCGCTGGCAAAGTTCAAAACCTGAGTTGACCGCGTCACATCACATTAGTCATTTCCGATGGTCTAACACAAGTCTGTTGCACATTTCATGGATGGTCAGCTCCCAAAACATATTTCACCTGTCTCACTTTCTGCACAGTTTCACCAGGTGTCACAGTTTTTGCAAACCTCAACTCGGTCCTCATTCATTATAGACATACAGTGGATTTACAGTTTTTGTTAACTATACTTCGGTTAGTCCACAGTGTGGACACAATTATGCTGACAGCTTTTCCAAATTTTGTAATATTCACCATGACCATTCTACGGAGGCGTGTTAAGTTTAGGCTTTGTTACCCATTGTTAAATTCATTCATGTGGATCTTCACTGAAACCCTCACCAGTGTTTCAAACGCCTTGACTACTACACTTGTCAAACTGACGCTTGTCAAATTGTCGCTGCCTTTAAAAATCGGACAGATGATTACCGCCGTCCATTTCAACGGTAAGACACAATTGTAAACGCGCATGTATGAGGAGCAAATAGTTCAGCGACCAATACGTGCAGTAATTTCGCATGAATTGAATCAGAACTAGATGCTTTCTAAGGATTTAACCCTTGCAGTGGTCCGAAGACTTGAGTCTCCGTTATGCTAAGTTCACTTACACAGGAATCCTCCGGAAATGTTTAGACCAGCTCAAATTGGGGTGGAGTCACACTGTCAAAGACGCCAGTATACTGTTCGCTAAGTATACAATTCTCACCATATTTGGTGTGCATAGGGGTCCGGTCCGTTCACAGTGACGGTGGTATAGACGAGTCTGAATCGCGGCGCTATTTTACGTTAACAAAGAACTTTTCGCGGTTAGTTGCAGACGAGACAGCCAAATGCTTCTCTTATTGCAGGCGAGCAGGTTTTGCTTAAATTGTTGTTGTTTAATTGTTGTTGTTGCTTAAATTTATTTCTAACCTCTCGATGGCTGTCGTAGGTGCTGTTTGATGGAACCGCTTGGTAAATTCGCCAGGACGTAGGCCGCTTTAGTATATATCTACTCTTGAAATCTATTCATGGAGGCTACGCCCGTGTCTCCTCTTTCTTCATGTACAAGATGTGCGGAGCAGAGATCTCAGTGAGATATGCCTCAAACTTCTCTCAGACCTGCTGAACGGTGTCGTCCATTGAGAGCTCACAATGCGGAATCGAAACTTTGGTTCGCATTGCGTTAAAGTCCACCAGGCCGTTATTTGGACATATCATAGCGGTCATCTGATGACAACTAAAGAGTGCACCTCGAAAGGATATGCTGACACGATGACTGCCCCCTAAAGGTGAGCCGTACATAACGTTACTTACGAACTCGAATGACTTTGCAAAAGCAAGCCCCAAGTTACACGACAGCTGATTGTTTATGTACCTAGTAGAGAGCTCCAAAAACTGATGCAAAGGCATTTTCAACGTTAGCTTAAGGAGATCCGAACAAAAGATGCCTGTCGCCGAACTGCAAGATAACTCGTCCGAACAGACTTCAGATAGGTTGAAGTCCCACTGTACGGGACAGCTATTGGTAATCCGAGTACGGATAAACCTGCTCACTTCCATGGACGTTCGCCAGTAAATTTAATATACCAGTAAAACTGTTAGAGTAGTTACACACAACAGCCGAAAGGGCTTCAACAGCCTTATAAGACGATTGAAAAAGGAAGGTCCTCTAAGCATTCAATATAGCGCTTACATGCAGAGCGCCGTTCACATCCTGACGACAAACGGTGAGGTCCACCTAAGCAGCGCCTAGACAATTAAACATAATGCAACGTCCATGAAATCCGGGGAAAATCATCGTTTGTTGAAAGTAATTGCGTAGAAATGACATTTGTCTGCAAGTATGCCCATTTTGCCTACCTTGTTCCTTTAGCCACACACATTACTGAATACTATCTGAAAGAACTCTGTAGGGCTAACAACGTATTGTGCGCTCTCAGCTTGGGTTCTGGTATGGCGAAAATTGACTACCCGCTTACCATCCGCAGACTAGTTGAAAATGCACAAGACGGAGGCGTTGCTTATCAGCCGCGTGCATGTTTTTGATGTGTTCGATGGCCTTCTTCAACATCAGCCTGACTGTCACTAAATGGTCTGGCTGAACGCTGACACTACTACCCTTGAGTTTGGATGCGAGACGCAGTAATACTTTGCGTTCCTCCGGTGTAGAAAGAATCACGCATAGTGTTCGAGATCGCGGATTGGCGTGCCAACAGGTATGTTCCACAGTCCGGTCAGTTTTCTGGCAATAACACCATGGGAACCATACAAAAACAAATTGGTGACACAAAGTTTGAACTACTGGAGGAGTTCCATGTGTTCCAGGGGAACGGCCACAGCGGATTCAGCAGCGTTACCAAAATTAATGCTACTACTCGAAAAAAGAATCACCACAAACAAGCGCATTGATCCCATGAGTTCTTGACTAGACGCCGGATTCGGTCGGTTTGGCCATAGGTGGCACAGCGTCTGTTTTTGCCCAAGGAACTGAGGTGGTTGAGGTTGGATCATTGTGCTCCACCTCTAGCAGCTTCACGGGTTTGGTCCACTCAAGTTTCATGGAGACCCATGGGTTTTATTAGCTCTCTTCCCCTTACTTTAAGTGGGCGTTAGGGCCATAAATTTGCTCTTGCTCTGGGTGGCATTAAAATACCCTATCATAGGGCTCGTTAACGGCATTCCGGGTACCTAGATCAATGGACACAGTCAACATCACCTCAGGCGGATTCGCACCGATAGTAGAGGAAATTGGTGGAGTGGCACCGTTTAATGGGTCGATGTCGATCTAGAATCCAGATGTCTTTATCAGCAAGTTTACTTTTGGTCCGTAGAAGTTAGAAAATACCACGTTTGTTGGTTGTCAAGCCGGGAGTTACTTGTTGCCTCACCTATGACATCAAGACGTCCAGGCCGGAGCTACAGCATTCAGCGCAACTGAACAGTAAGCTATCGCCATTCGACAGTATTGCGTGTTGCTGGGAGCTCAAGTCTGTACAGGTCCGATGGTACCAGCGGTTGCATATACAACACTGCCTGCCACCAGTCTCATCGTTCACGATATTTGGGTAGCCCGTGCCGTCCTATACAGCAGTACACTCGGTGACCAATGCAGTCGAAAACACAATGACGCTTGTATGCTGTGAATCGGGCGGTCTAGGATAAGGAGCAAAGATGTAAAGCTGGCGCGCTGTTACCTGCGGCACATACAATAGTGATGGTAACGCATTAAAACGGCGTGTAACCTGGAATACCAAACATAAACGTACCGGGAAGATATCTGGAGGCAAACCTCGATAAACCATGGAGGAATTTTGTTGTTTACTCGGAGATGGGTACGATATAGTCCGGGAAAACTATGATACAAAATTACTTGGATCAAACGGGACTTGACACAAACCAAATTGTTTACACAACATCTTTGCAGTCACTGTTCACAAACTGTCCTCTGAAGGTAAAATCTCAAACAGACATCCGGCTTGATTCCATTCCTTCACCTCACTCTTCTTGCAATCGGCCTTTTCGGAGTTGTTTAAAAATACTGTTTTGGCTCCGCCCCACAGGGGTAAACTTTCCTCGCCAGAAGATTATACAATATATATTCGGACCGCTAGACAACAGATGTCTCTTAATAAGTTTCTCTTCGGGTGATGCAGCCACGAGTTAACTGTGTAAAACCAGTAAAATTGTTTTATATTATGTTGTCTAAAGCCAATAAAAGTCGCGAACACTGAGCTAGCGTCAGTTGGCAAAGGTGGGCGGCCCGGTAATTACAGGCACCCCACGACCATTATCACGCCCTGTGGGGATCACGGTAGACTGTTTTGGGGGAATACTCCGATTTCTGTGCTGGTCACAATGGAGTCCAGACCGACACAACACAGTGAGGCAGAATGCTTTATGTTTAGCAGCAAAACTCTGCGTGACTATCCCACTTTCTGATTTTCCGCATTAAGGGTAGTCGTACGTACAAAACAAGCTTTAAGGCGGCTTTTCCAACCCATTATTTACCTCCAAACAGATCCCGTTGCATGGTGATTAATCTGAATGTGAACCTCATTGTTAGGTACAAATTCCCCCTCTTAGATAGAGAACATATTACCGTCCGTACTTTACGTACTCTAGGACCGGGTTTGTTCTTAGAGGACTGGAAACTATGATCAAAGTTTTGGGAGCGTGTACGGCACGGCTACTGTGACAGAAAGGGGTAACGACTACTTCGAAATAACTTTTCATTCAGCTTGACATTTTGTATTTAATTCCGAACAATTTACCTTATATTACCGGATATAAGCTGATGTATGAGTAGACCTATCGAATAGGCTTGTAATATCATAGTTGTCGTAAGTCGTAAGTCCCTCTAATAGCCTACTCCCAAAAGATCTGCCGCTTAATGCTTTCCTGTCATGTTTTCTCCCATGTAGTTGTGTGTGTTGGCATTTGCTCCTGTACATACCTGTATATTTATGTTAATGTCATCCGTTGCGAACGTCAAATGTGCAATATACCACGAATTTTTGCCTCAAAAATAACACGTATACTTATAGACGTGCTGGCTGCAGCGCTGCATGCATACCGTACGGAAAATGAGGCACTTCAAATCCCCGTCAGTAGCAAGGGTTTATAACTGGAGACAGGGGCAGAGGTGTGTAATGGATTCCCAGGTGGATTGTGCACGTGACTTTTTGAATTAAGCATAACCATATTATGCGCTGACCCAGCTATAGAGAAATGAAAATTGTCAAAAACCATCGGTGAAGATCCGGTATAATACTGGAGGCCTTCAAATACTGATCAAATTTCTGTGAAGATTCGTCGCAGTTAGACTCATGCAGACAGTCAGGAAAAAGCTAGACAGCCTTTTCGTCCTATTGGGACTCGTCAGTAGCGTACACTCGCCGAATCCTACCGGATTCGAATCCATGACCTTACTGTTGCGAGTCAGCGACTTATGCCACTGAGCCATGGGCGACGGCAGCAGACCACCATGGCTGATATCTAACTGCGATATAGCGCGGCTCATCCTCCACTGTCATGCATGTTATCAATGTGCAGAGGACAGGGCTGGCCCCCAGAGCAACGACTTCAATTTCCAGCCGCCACCAATCGAGCTGGTATGTAAGCGGGGAAGGCGACATTATTCCAATGCCTTGCCATTTAGTCACCTTTACTGCATGATGCAGAGGAATGGTAAGCGTCACTTCGATTCGGCGGCAATCGTTGAATGAAAGACCATCTGGTGAGCAAGTGCTTTCAATGATTCATCATCGGACCATTAAAATCATATAGAGGCTAGAATGAGAAATCGACCCAGTTAGTTCAAAATGACTTGATCAAGTGAAGGTCAATGTCAGAGTGGAGAAAACGAATTAGGTCTTAGAGGGTTAGCTGTTTGCTACCGCGTCTCATCATCATCATCATTCATCATTATACACATCAGCTAGAGGTGGGAAAAACACCTCCGCTATTGGGCCGCAATACATAAAGGAAATACATACATGGTTGGCGGCATCCGGTTTCGGATTTGCCTGTCACTGTGGCAAGCCACAGGACGCCTGCGCCTACAGAGGGACCATGGATGGCTTGCGCTGCACCACCCACAGCTCCAACCACACACCCCATATCCAGTGTAAACCCGAAGGAATAAGACCGGGAGGCATGTGGATGGGAACCACGTTTCATCAACGGAGCCGGCCCACACTCCTTCACAGCCAAACACAAGCACACTGTATTTGGGGAATCAAGCGCACACAAGGCGGTGGCTGGACCGTAGTCCGCTCCATACTGAGTGCATGGAACCACTCTTCGAGCCTAGCACGGCGACAAGGACCGTGCACCCCGTCCCCTCCAGCAACGACCAACTGTCTCCTGGAGCCAGTATGGACGAGGTAGTGGGTAATAGACAGGTAGGCACCTTGTCAACATGCACATCAAGCGCAGCCACACCGGGGATATCAAGCAACAGCCAAACACTTGAGAGGGGGGGAAAGAAAAAGAGAAAAACTCGATTAATGCATAAGGAAACGGTGACATAAACCTTAATTAAATAGCGTACGTAATAAGTTGTTTACAAACAAATCCTAGCGAAGTGCACGAGGTCAGGAAGTATAGTTCACGGAATGCCACGAACACAAAAATGTTATGGAAATCGAATACAATTGGCTGAAGCGATGTGTGCAAGTTAATGGAATAGAGTACATGGAGATATTCATATGAGAAAGAAAAGCATTAAGGCACAAACTGTAAACCCACCACCTGAAATAAAGAGACTTAGCATGCAAGCACGCGGTTAGTAAATCGAATTCAGCGTACCTACAAACGCTGCGCCGGTGCTGCCTACGTTCACTGCGGGACCCGTCGGCGCTTCGGCAGTGGTCCCGAGTGACCTCTCTCATGGCTCACTAGGCCTGCCTGACTAAGGCACTCGCGACCGCATGTTCTACAGCACCATGCGCTCGATGTCGATGGAGTACAATTCATCGGTGCTTGCCGCTTCTGCACTTGCCGCTTCTTCTCTGCATGCATGAGGGCTTTCTCCCGCACCTCAGCAACTGCCTTCGTGATTAGATCGCGCCATGCACCACGATCAGCCGCCTTCGTTTCCCATGATCTGCAATCAAGATTAGAACGTGTGAGGCTCACTTTAATCATGTCCTGGTAACGTAACTTGGCTTTCCCAGCATGCCGCTTCCCCATACTCAGCTGACCGTATAAAAGTTGTTTCGGTATGCGCGTCGAATCCATACGGCTCACATGACCGAGCCATCTCAGGTGTCGCAGTAAAAGTATGCCGTCCACTGCATACATCCCTCTTCGGCGCAACACTTCCGTGTCTGCAACACGGGCGCCCCAGCCGATCCGCAGAATTCGTCGCAGACACTGCTGATGGAACCGCTCGAGATATCGCACATCCCGACGGTACATCGTCCACGTTTCACTGCCGTATAGAAGAACGGACAGTACCATGGATTTGTACACCATCAGCTTCGTGCCAATGCTAAGCTGATGGTTGTTCCACACTCGGTACTCTAGCTTCCCGAATGCCGCTGCCGCCTTCGACACGCGATTACGCAACTCAACGTGTAGCTGCTGATCCGTCGATATCACACTCCCAAGGTAGCAGAAGCGGGAGGTGGTTTCCAATACTTCAGCACCAATGCTGATTTGCGGCAATATTGAAGATTGCACCTCCGGTGAAGGCTGAAAGAGACAGACAGTTTTGCTTGTGTTGATGGTGAGTCCGAATTTGGCCGCTGTCGAAGCCAGAGCACTAGTCATGTGCTGCAACTCATCCGCGCTGTGTGAAAACAACGCACAGTCGTCAGCAAACAGCAACATACGGATAGTTGTCTCACAGACTAGAGTTCTCGCACCGAAACGACGGATGTTCAGCAACCCACCATCAATACGGTGCTCCACATGAACACCGTAAGCACAAGCCGCATCAAAAGCACAAGACAACATTGCATGAAGATAGATATTAAACAGGGCAGGAGCTAACACACAGCCTTGCTTCACACCAGAGACAACTGGAAAGTCATCAGAGGTCTCTCCACTCAGCTGCACCCTCGCTCGCATACCACTGTGCAGACATTCAATTAAACTTACAAACTTACGCGGGCAACCAAACTTACCCAACACCAGCCACAGTGCCTCGCGGTTCACCGTATCAAATGCCTTGGTGAAATCAACAAAAAGCGAGTACAATGGCTGGTGTCGTTCTCTACACTTCTCTTGCAACTGACGAGCCGCAAACACCATATCTATAGTGCTGCGACCCGAACGGAATCCACATTGCTCTTCCGCCACGTTAGGTTCCACAATCGGACTCACGAGTCGATTGAGCAGGATTCGGGCAATCACCTTGCCCATACAACTCAGCAAGTTGATGCCACGATAATTCGTGCAACATTGCTTGCTCCATTTGCCCTTGTACAGTGGTAGCACAAGGGCATCCTTCAGCTCAGCAGGCACCTCCTCCTCAATCCACACGCGTTGCACCAAGTGGTGCAGCGCAGTCAACAACGCGGGTCCGCCGTGTTTCAATACTTCAGGTGGGATCCCGTCACCTCCGGCACATTTGCCGTTTCGCAGCTGAGCAAGTGCTCTCTGCGTCTCACCCAGTCTCGGCGTATCCGCCAGATCCGCCTTCAAATCGTGCTGCTTCAGGCCATTCAGTGTAGGCCAGTCGATCTCTGAACGATTGTTCAAGAGACAGTCAAAGTGTTTCCGCCAGACCTGCATTATGTCTGCAGTCTGGGTGCAGGTAGCGCCTGAACTACCATCGATCAGTGTCCTCAGCGGCTCCAATCTCGGTCCATACACCGCCTTCAAGGAGTCAAAGAATTCCTTGTGTTGACGGCGTTCGGCGTAGCATTCCATCTGCTTCGCCTTCTCCGTCCACCATGCATTTTTAATGCGACGGAGCTCTCGGGTCAGTCGCCGTCGAAGTTTGCGAAACTGACTCTTCTTCCCCAAGTCACTGGGGTCTGCAACATGTGCAGCAAATGCTGCATTCTTCTCTGACACCAATGCGTCAATCGTCACATTGTTGTCATCAAACCAATCAGGCCGCTTACAGTTTGCGCGCCCGATGGTCTCCTCGGCAGCAGCTGTCACCTGGTCGCGAATGTGGTGCCACAGGTCGCCCACTGTGGCTATACAGTCCACATCACCACACAGGCGTGCAGCCATCGGCTTCTCCAGCTCAGTACGTTTCGCCACAGTACCGAGGAGAGAATGTTACATTTACGCCGATTCACGGAGGGAGAGCAATACATCGATTTACGAAAATATATGTACATTTTGGTCCGAACCAATTTGTGATCAGTGCCACCCTCAGCTCCACGCAGTACACGTGTCACGCGCACTTCACGCATATCACGCTGACGTACGATGACATAGTCGAGCAGGTGAGCGTGACCACTCCGTGGGTGCGTCCAAGTTGCTATATCACTCGCACTCAGTGCAAACCGAGTGTTCGTGATCGTCAGGCCGTGAGTGGCACACAGTGAGAGCAGCCTGTCACCGTTCGCATTCGCTGAACCAATGCCATGCGCACCGATAACATCTGTCCACGCTGATGCATCACGCCCAACGCGCGCGTTGAAATCACCCAGCAGAAATAGTCGGTCGCTCCTCGGCACAGACCGTATCACGGAGGATAGCTCAGTGTAGAACTGATCACGCGTGTCATCAGGATAACACATGGTCGGACCGTACGTGCTTATGAAAGTAGCAAACTTACCTCTTCCGAGTCGTAGGCGAACAGTCATCAGTCGCGCGCTGATGCCCGTTGGTTCACCCACCAGCTGGCCATTCAGGCGATCGGATATTGCAAATCCGACCCCATGTTCACGTGGTGCTGAGGCGGCGTTCCCCACCCAGTAGAATGTGTAGACAGCACCTGCTTCATGCAACTTACCTTGCTCAGCGAGCGGAATCTCACTCAGCGCCACAATATCGATGTTGTAACGTGTCAGTCCCATTGCGACCAGTGCAGTGCGTCGCTCCGGGCGCTCGCTCGAGTTCCGGTCCAGGAGTGTGCGCACGTTCCAGCACCCGATGCTGAGTGCTTTGCGCGCAGGCATACGATCGCATCGGTGGGCAATCGCACGCGAGGTGGTCGTTGTCCTTCGGAGGTTTGCTTGAGGGACTCCACCCGGAGCCTTTGGCTCAATAGCCTGACCCACAAGGCAGTGGGTGGTTTGGAGGTTTGCTTGGGGGACTCCACCCGGAGCCTTTGGCTCAATAGCCTGACCCACAAGGCAGTGGGTGGTTTGGAGGTTTGCTTGAGGGACTCCGCCCGGAGCCTTTGGCTCAATAGCCTGACCCACAAGGCAGTGGAGAGCAGATCCAGCTCGGGAATGTGATTGCAGAGACAGATTGGGATCTGCTTGACGGCCGTCACACGCAGCCTTTGAGGTTCTGGAACAGTTATCATATGTTTTGCGACCGTAATTGGATACGCACCTGCGACCACGGCCAGACGCAGGTGGGTTTTTTGGGGGGGTTGCACCAATTTGACCAGGGGCTGCCTGGCTTGAGGCGGGCAGTAGCAAACCATTGAACACCCGGAGGTGTCCTCCCACCGTCAGAGACAATGCGTGGCACTCGTGCTCTACGCCAATCGAGCATTGAGAATATCACCCGTAAACCTGTTGTCTCCCATGGCTAGGTTTTACGGGAAGTGGGCCATCGACCACTTCCTAACCTCCGGAGAGGATGGACTAGGATACTGCCAGGGCGCCCAATCCTGACAGGAGAACGACTCGGGTCCTCAGCCAAAGCCTTCGATTAAATGAACACCCGAAAGGCAGCGGGTCTAGCACATGGTCAGTTAGCTGACTCATGCGGATTGGTGTCCTGGATCTTAGCAGGGAGAAGGGCGAAACCTAACTCCCACCCAGCGGTCGCCACGTGGAGGCGCCCAGGACATGAGACTATGGCGCAACAGTAGCAGCAGTGGGTAGACCATCTGTCAGGATCTAGCCACCACCAGCCTCAGCGCACCATAGGCTCTCCCGCCACATACATGGTTGGCGGCATCCGGTTTCGGATTTGCCTGTCACTGTGGCAAGCCACAGGACGCCTGCGCCTACAGAGGGACCATGGATGGCTTGCGCTGCACCACCCACAGCTCCAACCACACACCCCATATCCAGTGTAAACCCGAAGGAATAAGACCGGGAGGCATGTGGATGGGAACCACGTTTCATCAACGGAGCCGGCTCACACTCCTTCACAGGCAAACACAAGCACACTGTATTTGGGGAATCAAGCGCACACAAGGCGGTGGCTGGACCGTAGTCCGTTCCACACTGAGTGCATGGAACCACTCTTCGAGCCTAGCACGGCCACAAGGACCGTGCACCCCGTCCCCTCCAGCAACGACCAACTGTCTCCTGGAGCCAGTATGGACGAGGTAGTGGGTAATAGACAGGTAGGCACCTTGTCAACATGCACATCAAGCGCAGCCACACCGGGGATATCAAGCAACAGCCAAACACTTGAGAGGGGGGGAAAGAAAAAGAGAAAAACTCGATTAATGCATAAGGAAACGGTGACATAAACCTTAATTAAATAGCGTACGTAATAAGTTGTTTACAAACAAATCCTAGCGAAGTGCACGAGGTCAGGAAGTATAGTTCACGGAATGCCACGAACACAAAAATGTTATGGAAATCGAATACAATTGGCTGAAGCGATGTGTGCAAGTTAATGGAATAGAGTACATGGAGATATTCATATGAGAAAGAAAAGCATTAAGGCACAAACTGTAAACCCACCACCTGAAATAAAGCGACTTAGCATGCAAGCACGCGGTTAGTAAATCGAATTCAGCGTGCCTACAAACGCTGCGCCGGCTCGTCGTAATTCTCTGCATTACCCGTCGTCGCTTCTGTAGTGGCCCCAAATGGCACAGCGCATTGTCCACACCATGGTTGGCGGCATCCGGTTTCGGATTTGCCTGTCACTTATTATTCCCTTGGTCGCCACATACATACATACATGGTTGGCGGCATCCGGTTTCGGATTTGCCTGTCACTGTGGCAAGCCACAGGACGCCTGCGCCTACAGAGGGACCATGGATGGCTTGCGCTGCACCACCCACAGCTCCAACCACACACCCCATATCCAGTGTAAACCCGAAGGAATAAGACCGGGAGGCATGTGGATGGGAACCACGTTTCATCAACGGAGCCGGCCCACACTCCTTCACAGGCAAACACCAGCACACTGTATTTGGGGAATCAAGCGCACACAAGGCGGTGGCTGGACCGTAGTCCACTCCACACTGAGTGCATGGAACCGCTCTTTGAGCCTAGCACGGCGACAAGGACCGTGCACCCCGTCCCCTCCAGCAACGACCAACTGTCTCCTGGAGCCAGTATGAACGATGTAGTGGGTAATAGACAGGTAGGCACCTTGTCAACATACACATCAAGCGCAACCATACCAGGGATATCAAACAACAGCCATTCACTTTAAACGACAAGCTGAAATAAAATAAATCCAATAATGCATACAGATACGGTGGCATATCTCTTCGCTAAATTACCATATGAAGTAAGTTGGTTAGCAACAAATCCGTGATAAGTAAGAAATGTCCACAAGTTACTTAAAGTGCTACAAACGCAACAAAATTACCGACGATAAGCGCAATTAGTGTAAGCTACGTGGCCAGTTAATAGAACATTATTCAGGGAGGCAGAACAAACCAAACAAAGCGGAATGAAATTTAGCCAGCTTAAAAAGACCTAGTTTAAGTGTAAGTTGGTTTAGCCCAACTGCGGTGAAGAAGCATCAAGAATATATATATATATATATATATATATATATATATATATATATATATATATATATATATCATTGGAATGGAAGGCGGTTGACCGTGGTTCATGGCGCGATCTAATCATGAAGGCAGTTGCTGAAGTGCGGGAGAAAGCCCTCATGCATGCAGAGAAGAAGCGGCAATTGCGGAAGCGGCAAGCACCAATGAATTGTACTCCATCGATATCGAGCGCATGGTGCTGTAGAACATGCGGTCGCGAGTGCCTTAGTCAGGCAGGCCTAGTGAGCCATGAGAGAGGTCACTCGGGACCACTGCCGAAGCGACGACGGGTCCCGCAGGGAACGTAGGCAGCACCGGCGCAGCGTTTGTAGGCACGCTGAATTCGATTTACTAACCGCATGCTTGCATGCTAAGTCTCTTTATTTCAGGTGGTGGATTTTCGGTTCTCTCCTAATGCCTTTCTTTCTCATATAAATGTCTAGTGGGTTATGAGCTAGGTCCTTTGGGGCACTACAGAAGCGACGACGGGTCCTGCAGAGAATTACGGCGAGCCGGCGCAGCGTTTGTAGGCACGCTGAATTCGATTTACTAACCGCGTGCTTGCATGCTAAGTCACTTTATTTCAGGTGGTGGGTTCACAGTTTGTGCCCTAATGCTTTTCTTTCTCATATAAATGTCTACCAGTACTCTATTCCATTAACTTGCACACATCGCTTCAGCCAAATGTATTCGATTTCCGTAGCATATTTATGTTCTTGTCATTCGGTGAACAATATTTCCTGACCCTGTGCACTTCGCTAGGATTTGTTTGTAAACAACTTATTACATATGCTATTTAATTAAGGTTTATATCACCGTTTCCTTATGCATTAATCGAGTTTTTCTCTTTTCTTTCTCCCTCTCTCAAGTGTTTGGCTGCGCTTGATGTGCATGTTGACAAGGTGCCTACCTGTCTATTACCCACTACCTCGTCTATACTGGCTCCAGGAGACAGTTGGTCGTTGCTGGAGGGGACAGGGTGCACGGTTCTTGTGGCCGTGTTAGGATCAAAGAGTGGTTCCATGCACTCAGTGTGGAGCGGACTACGGTCCAACCACCGCCTTGTGTGCGCTTGCTTCCCAAATACAGTGTGCTGGTGTTTGCCTGTGAAGGAGTGTGGGCCGGCTCCGTTGATGAAACGTGGTTCCCATCCACATGCCTCCCGGTCTTATTCCTTCGGGTTTACACTGGATATGGGGTGTGTGGTTGGAGCTGTGGGTGGTGCAGCGCAAGCCATCCATGGTCCCTCTGTAGGCGCAGGCGTCCTGTGGCTTGCCACAGTGACAGGCAAATCCGAAACCGGATGCCGCCAACCATATATATATATATATATATATATATATATATATATATATACACAAAAATGCTACAAAGGCAATAAAGCTAAGGAAGATAATCACAATTAGCGTAAGCAAAGTGGCCAGTTAATAGAAGATCATTCAGGTAATTGTTATTATCTTATATATATATATATATATATATATATATATATATATATATATATATATATATCAATGGGTCTGCAGTTTATGATGAGCCGGACCACCGTTAAGCAACTTTTCCAGCTGACCGACTCTATCGAGAACAAGGTTCAAGTGCGATTGAAGCTATGGATTATGTTTGGGACTGACTCTTGCCATGACTATACGTTCAGCCATCCACACTGGTGAGCCTGATGACTAATTTTCCTTCACTACTGCTGCACATGTCTTGGTCTTGGGGTTTCCACACAGGTCAACAAGTGTCAGCGTCCGGAAATATGAGACAGACGGTGCCCGGCTTCGAGTACCCCTCATTATACGCCAGTATGCACGTTAGCTGCAGGTAAAAAACATCAGCTACTGTGCCGCAATACAAAAGAAAAGGAGGAACACGAGACAGAGGCACACCGGCTGAGTACCCGGTAACGGATGAACATCGTTCCGGAGATCTAACAGCCGGCTATTGTGCCACAAAAATGGGTTAAATTGTGCCTAATAAATGAGATCGTGGTTAGAGGGGGAGGGACAAAGAAACTCACAACAAAAACGCCATTGAGGTCGGCTCAACAACAAGTGCATCCAGCCAAACGTGTTCATCGTCCTTCGGTTCGCAAGCAGGAAGCCGAGGCTACAACCGAGGCCAACTTCGAAGTAAAGGCCTTCATTAATCTTGACCAACTCATCGCCTGGCCATCTCTCCTTCCATCCGCACCCTCAGCGAGCAAGCAGCGCAGGTCGCGGGAGTCGATGCGCTGGGATGCGCAACACATGACCCAGCCATCAAAGCCTGATGTGTGAAATAACGGTGCTGAGCGGTTCACTCGCACTTCCCGTGCCAAATACGCGACACCGGACAAGTTCACTGCTCGCGCGGTGTTCCCACCAGATATGAGCCAAACTGCGAAGGCACCGGTGGTCGAAGGTAACTACTTCTGGGGGTAACTGAACCAGAAGCAGCTGAGGTAAAGCATGTGGTTGATAGCGAGATCGCAGCGGTGTTTGTATCGGTCTAAGCAAGAGAGAAAGGTGAACTGAACGCAGACAGTCCATCAAGAAGATGCAGGTTGCTTACCGTAACAAGACATGGGTCGCAAAAGAATTCAAGCCCAGGGACGGTGGTGCGCAGTAGGCCATGTCCTCCGTATGCCCGTCTACCTAGACAGACCACAGAAAGCTAAAAGTATCCCCCCATCACAGGTGAACTGCAAAGCCTTGGATCTTGAAGTAACCATTTTACTACAGGACAGGCATTTGGACGCCATAGCAGATGAAGTGCAGATATTCAGCAAATGGTTCTCCAAAGAAACGATATTGATTTGCGTTTTCTCCCCAAAAAGACCTTAATAAAAAGGTTCATGAGCCAGGATGTGATAAAGTTTCCGTTTTCGGTTCATCAAAAGCAAAAATCGCCCGATCATTTTCCGGTTCAACGATACCAAGATACGTTCACGGAAGTACCTTTTTGTTCCTGTCCCAAGTGTACTTAATAATTTGGAGTACAAAGTTGTAGAGAGCAGGAAGAAAATACTTATCAGCTCCATCGATTCCTAATCATTCTGAATTCGATGCGTGTCGCTGCGACACGACGTTCCTTGAGGGTTCGTTGCAGTTGCAGTGACGGCAGCAAGATCCCAGCATTCTCAGCGAATGGTTGTCTAACAGCCGCTTGAAAAGTTCCTCTGATGACAAGTCCATAATTTTCTTCTGTAGGCCGTTTTAGCACTCTAGTGGATAGGTTGACAATCGTGCAAATTCGGTGTCTCCTTTGCTTAAACAGCATTTAAGTGCAATCTCGTGAGGAACAGTCGGCGTTGGGTCGGAAGAATGAGAGCCTAGCCAAATAATCCGTTCGACCACATGTCGTAGTTCGTAAGATGCACTACTATACGGTTCTCTGCAAAAGATTTGACTTTGGTCAAACTTCACTCGATCCAAGTAATCTTGGATCACCGTTTTCCCCGGACTACGTTGTACCCGTTCTCGGGTACTTACCTAACGTCGTCCATCATTTTCGCGGTCAGCCTCTGGTTATATTTTTGGTAATTTTGTGTCTTGTAATCTATCTTACATCTTGTTCTAACTCGTAAGTGTCTGTTGACTACCCTGCAGGTAACAGTTCGCCGGTTTCACAGTTTGATCCTTATTTCGCAGTTTTTGAAATCGTCATGCCGAGTACACAGAATAGTGTCTTCGGCTGCGTTGATCAGCGAACCTGATTCTATATTTGGCAGTATGAGCTGCTCAAAGCACTTGACGGATGAACCTGGGGGCATGCGATGCTATGTATGCAACTGATGGTACCACGAGATCTATACCGGCTTGAGCTCTGACTAGTACACAATGCTTACGATTAGCGACAGTATGCTGTTCAGTTGCCCTGTATGCTGCAGTCGTCGGTCTGAGCGTCTTGATGTCATAGAGGCGTCGAACAACGTCGTGCTGGGTAACCAGCAAATGGAGGCATTCCTCGCTGCTATTGGCCATATAGTAAAGTACTGATGAAGAAAATAGGAATCTCTATCCATGTCAGCTACTTGGACGAAAGCCACAGTCAATCTCATTTGCTGTCGAGGAGAATTCGCTTGATGTAATGTCTCTCGTATCGAATGCTCCAGCTACTTAGAATGCCCCCTAACAAGGCATCTGATGTCATATTGGATGCCGTCCAAGGCGAGGCTGACCTTATAGTCCCTGTACCCACGAAAAGCAAGAGGAAGAGGTTTAAGGAAGTCCGTAAAACCCCTGCAAAACCTGAAGGAACTAAGCCCATGAAGAAGTTGGAGGTAGAGCTCAAAATTTTAAACCCAAATACTCCTGCACCTTTGGCACGCAACGTGGTACGCAACGTGTCAGCTGCCAAACCAATCGAACCTGATAGAGTCGAAAACTCGTAGTGTGAATACGCCTCGTTGAGGTGATGCTTTTACCGATAGCAACGTTACCTTCCGTAATGTTGCTGAATCCGCGACAGCTCTTCCCAGGGAACGCATGCTGGATGACCTCCAGTGTTTCAAGCTCTGTGACACCAAGGCGCTTCCACCTGGTATCACTATCAGAAAGCTAAGCAGGCTAGGGAACGTCATTGTCGGTACGCCGAACCCGCGACCCCAAATGCTTCGTGTAGTCCCCTCAACTCCGGAGAAACGCATACATACATACAATACAATACATAAAGGAGAAGTAGATACAACAGTTGCATGCCAGCTGAGCTACCAGCAATGGATAGGCATCGTTCCGGTAAGCTACCAGCCAGCTATTAGGCAAAAAGAAAAAAAATTTATGTTTTACCCTAGGAAATGAGATCGTAGATGGATGGGGAGGCTAAAAGGGATGGGGAGGGACAAAGAAACTCACAGCATGAACGCCACTGAGGTCGGCTCCTTGCCATGTCAGCAAGTGTATCCAGCCAAACGTGTTCACCGTCTTTTGGACCCCAACCAGGGAGCCGTGAAGCTCCAACCGAGGCTAGCTCCGAGGTGAGGGACTTCATTCCCCTGGACCAAGTCATCGCTTGGCCACCTCTCCTCTTCTTCCACCCACATCCCCGGTGAGCAAACAACGCACGTCGAGGGAGTCGGTGGGCTGGCATGCGTAACACGTGGCCGAGCCATCGGAGCCTGGTGAGGGAAATAACGGTGCTGAGCGGTTCAGATCCTTTTCCTGGGCCGTAAACAATGCGTCGAACACGCTCGTTACTCACGCGGTGTTCCCACCAGATGTGAGCCAAACTGCGAAGGCACCGATGGTTGAACGTAACTAGCCTCTTCATGTCCGCCGATCTTATGGGCCAGGTTTCGCAGCCGTACAGTAAGGTCGAACGTACCGCTGCATTGTACACTCTACCCTTCAGGGCGAGAGTGATGTCGCGCCGCCGCCAAAGGTGGCGAAGGTTAGCAAAAGCACTTCGAGCTTTCGCTATACCGCGTCTGACCGAAGGCAGTCGACCTGGGCGTCTTCCATCTTCGCTGGCCAGGGAAGCTGGAGAGCCTGGACCAGCTTCTTCTGTGAGCATAAGGACGGCTGGAACAATCGAATGCATATTGCTTCAGCTGTCGCAAGCGTACGCAGGCGATAACCTTTCGCTCGGTGCGGCGGAACCTTGTAAACTATTCGGAAAGCGCGTTTCCAATCCACTTCATGACCGGTGTCCACAATGTGGGCCAGAATGGCGCTACTAATGGTCCCGGTACCCCCATTGACGCAGCCAACGAGGGCAATGTTCATTCACGCGTTTTGATAACTGCCGCGCCGTTCGACCAATATACGTCGCGCCACAGGCGCACACGAATTGATAAATTACCATTGATGTGGTCAGCATCGGCAGTTTGTCCTTGTTTTGTGAACGAATGAGTGGTTCCGTTGAGAACACGCACTTCAACGAGGCTGCTGGGAAGGTCGACTTTATCGCGGCCGAAAGGCTTCTGGTTAGACGCTCGGTAGCCGCGTCCCCTTTGAATAGCAAGCGAATAAACAACTCTTTCTCGGGTGCTGTTAACACGCGCACTGGTTTGGATTTTTCTTGCAGATTCCTTAAGATACATCTATCGGGATAACCGTTTTCACGTAGAGTGTTCTGTATAAACATTAACTCCGCGTCTAGGGTGTCTTCCGTACAGATTGGACGTGCTGTTTAGACAGTGAACCAAGTTGCGCTTATATCTCATAGGAACGAAACTGTAAAAGTTTGTGTACTGACCTATCCACGTTGTTTTTCTGTAGACCTGACGCTGGATGGATCCGTCTGGTCTCCTACTCAACAAGACATCGAAATATGGTAGCCGATTATCGCTTTCCTTCCCGTAAGTAAACTGCACTGCTGCATGCACACGGTTGAAGTGGTCAAGAATTTCCTCCGGATTAATATGTTTGTCCATCACAACAAATATATCGTCCATATATCGATGGTAGCGGTCAAAAAGGTCTCTCTCCGTCCGCATTTCGGTTCTCTCCAGCTTTGCCATGAAGATATCCGCTAATAATGGTCCGAGAGGAGATCGCATGGCCACGCCGTCCTTCTGCCGGCAGAAGGAAAGCGAATATCTGCTACCATTCCCCGTCGAGGCAGATTTTCGTGTGGAGTTTAATCGTGACTTCTGCCTTCTACGATACTTACGTTACTCACAAACATCCTTCAAATAATGTACCATCGCCCTTTGGACTTCGGATGGACAGTTACTTCGGTCCACTGGGAAGTGACGAGTGAGTGAGCCGATCTGCAACACCAGGACAGTTACTGTGAGCTCATTGGCAATACGTCGCGCACTAAGCAGAAATCACGTGTTAAATTCCGCACGTAATCGTCAGCCCTCGGTAGCTCAGTGGTAGAGCAACGGACCGGAAATTCGTGGACCGGGGTTCGATTCCCCGTCGAGGCAGATTTTCGTGTGGAGTTTAATCGTGACTTCTGCCTTCTACGATAATCATGGATAAATTTGCTTTAAACCGTTCATAATTACCAACCCTGCACCAATCGGGGGCCTGCCATACAGTCCATGTGTGCCTACTGTGGAAGCAGGCAGCTTGGATAAGATAGAGAATGAAGGTCTAGTGAACGGGATACGCACCCAAGCACAAACGTCAGAAGTGAGATGAAGTCTACCATATCGGACTAAAATCGAGAGACTACAGTAAGACGGGAAGAAAAGAAGACAGAGAGGAGCGAATGTCATCACAGTACTAGCCTAGCGGATGAGTGCTAAGGGCATACGAAAGAAGGAAGGGGAAGAGTAAACCAAGAACGAATATTGCACAGTTGAACAGTAATAAAATTTACGTAGACGATATGGGTTATCGTTTGGGGCACACAAATTTCCTCCCCATAAAACTTCGATATCAAGGATGGCGCGGGTTGAAGTTCATGCAGAAACATTGTTTAGGATTCTTTGGGTTTTTGACCACTGGATTTTATCGGGAGATTCGAAATGGTAGATTCTGTAATGTCATTCAACCAACAACGGGATAAAATCTACACTATCCACAAACCCAAACGTATTTACATTATAAATAGTTTACAATACAAACAGATTTAGGGGTCTCGCATTCTACGACGTTTTAAGTTTTGGTAGACGGCAGTCTAGATGTGCGCAGTGGTGTGTAGACGGCTCTGGTCTATGAACCAGGACAGATGTCTGATTCGGAGATTCTGTACCGCTGAAAGGTGCTGGGGTTACGTGTAACATCACACCAAGCTTAGCTAGATGAACGCGATGTGGTTTTCTTCATGACGGTTGGTTTAAAGCAGTCGATGGTGAGCGTGTTTTTACAGTTGATAACTCTGAATGGTGTACGGCGACTGCAGAAGACCTTGAACACTGCGTAGACGAATCAATTCTCGTTAACAGGCAGTCAGTTTTTCGGGTACGTGCATCAGTATCTTCTGTAACCAAGGAGCGGACAGATATAGCCCACGTATCTGGTGAGCTAAGCAATCAGTATAAAGAGGGAAATGTACTGTGCTGGCCCTACCAGCTTTCCGGGCAGGCACATCGTACAACGGTACAACAGCTGCGCTAGTGTTGTGTCAAAATCGGTCTTAAAAGTGTTCTTCAAGCTTAAGAGGACGAAGGCAAGTGGTCCGCATCATGTGAGTCTGCGTGTGTTCAGCGCGTTGCCATCAGTTGGCGGTGAACTCATTAGGCCATGTCGTTGATGTCCAGATGATGCACCGTTGTCTGGAAGTGGCGACAATTTGGATCCTTTAACAACGCAACATAGGTGAGAAAGAAATGTGACCTTCGATTAGGGGTCACGATGCTGGGACACCATACTGCCTTTTGCTGCTTTGACACAACTTCCAAATAGCAGCTTGGAATCGGAATAACCCCTGCATCTGGCCACCTAGTACGTCTGTCGACAATGGTTTGTAGGTACATGACGACTTCTGCAGGCAGCGGAGGACACACTTGGTGCACTTGGTGAGAAGGTACGTCCGGCGTTGGAAACGTGCCTAATAGGAAGTTATTGTGATTTTCCACCCCTGCACTTTGATACGGAATGCAAGTAGCTGTGCCAAACGAATAATGCGATTATGACTATAACCGATGCACACAGGTTTGTGCGAGACAAACCATACAGCGTGGCAAACACTATCTGTCCAAACCGGTTACAATACATCACAAGATACAATGTAAAAGCAAAAAGGTAATGTGCTGCTTAGTGTCATATTAAGCATAAAGTGTGCGAAGGTGGTTGGAGAGGGAAGAGAAGCGGGGCTGGGAAGGGACAAAGAAACTTCCAACAGAAACACCATCGAAATCAGCTCTTTGCCATGCCAACTAGTGTATCCAAGTAAATGTGTTCATCGTCTTCCAGACTTCAGCAAGGCAGACGGGAGACACCAGCCAACACAGTTCCAAAGTGAGGTTCTTTAAATCTCTTGACCAAGTCATTGCTTGACTTTCCAATCCTTCCATCCATACCCGGATTGCGCGAATAACGCACGACGCAGGAATCTGTATATTGACCAGCGCAACATGTGGCCCAGCCATCGGACCCTAGTACGTGACATAACGGTGCTGAGCGGTTTAATCGCTCTTTTTGCACCAAGTACAAGGCGACGAAAACGCTCATTGCTCATGCGGGGTTCTCACCAGACATGCGCAGAGATGCGAAGGCAGTGATGATTGAACGTAACTAGCCTCTTTATGCCTGCCGATTCAATGGGCCAGGTTCTCACTGGTACAACAGGGTTATAAGGACGGTTTCAATGTAAACTATGCCCTCCGGGGCGAGAGTGATGTGTGGCCGGCGCCACATGTGGCGGAGTTTTGCAAACGCGACTCGAGCTTTTGCTATACGGTTGGCGGTCTCATCTACTATTCCCCGGACACTAATATATCTGCTGAGATAATTGAATTTCTGAATGACTTCGAGCTGCTCACATCCAAGCTCAGCGCGGGAGTGGGTCCTTCCCAATCTTAGGGTAAGACTTTGCAGTTCCAGGGTGCAGAGCGTAGCCACAAATGACTGACAGCCATAGCTGATATGCAGTGCAAATTGGCAAGCTCGGGAGCTGTCACACATGAGTTCAATGTCGTCGGCATACTCCAAGTCAAGAAGTCACTCACCAGGAAGCAGATCCACATCTAGTAGTTTGTGCTCAGGGGACGCCGTTTCATTGACTTCGTCAATAGCAAAGTTAAAAAGGCAAGGTGACAGCGGGCCACCTAGTCGCACACCGCTGGAGATATTGAAGGGCGGCGACAGTTTGTCATACGCCCTCACTATGCGCATACAACGCGATGACAACGGTCACATATTTATCTGACACACCATTCCAGAGCAGGCAGTCCCAAATTGCACATGGATCCACCGAATGGAAGGCACCTTGATGTCGAGAAACACGAATACGATGGGTCACCAATACGTATGGCGGTCTTCCGACTGAGGAAAAGTATTTATGTGCTTAATGTAGCCTCGATCTCGACGAAACCCGGTATACCCTACACGCATATGGCTTTCACGTGTTTTAGTTGGGCTATGCAGAACGACCGAGGCAATTATCTCGTAAGCGATTGAGATCAGACTGATTCCTCTATGGTTGTCGCATTCTGAATAGGAGCCTACCTTAAAAATTGCGACTATAACGGAGCGGCTCCAATCTGCTTGGACAGCCTCATGCTCACACACCATCAATAGTAAGTTGCACAAATCTTCCATGGGAGCTTATCCCCGAATTCGAAGAGAGCTGGACGAAGTCCACCTGCTACGGCAGCCTTATTCAATTTCAACAGCCTATTTCCTATTTCGACTTCTGCGCGTGAGGGCGGATCAAAGGGGCCGGCCCAGGGAAATGGGTGATAAAATGCGGGTAACCTCGGTTGATTAAACTACATTTCAAATTGCTAGGTCCAAAGCTCCAGGCGTTGCACACTGAGCATCCGTGTTTCTTATATAGACAGAATCTTACGAAATGCCGTTCGCTACACTATCAGCATGCGGGTGTGGTTTAGCTACGATAGTGACTGCTGTTTAGGGAGGTAGTCAGGAACACGACTGTGACATTGATTAGTTGGACGATGGACGCTCCAACATTGCTATAACTTACTTGATGTTCGAGTGACGCCGACAGCCGCTGGTTGTCTGCTCAAATGTACTAGCAGGGGATAGTTCAATCTTTCTCAGTAACCTAGTCCTCATATCACTGTCGGAGTTTGAATAGAGATCGCGAACGAAAATTAGACACTCTAGCTGATCTTCTGTTATTGCAGATAGCATGAACAGTTCGCACTCGCAAATGACTCTAACAGCATAGGTGATGAAATCCTTGCCCACCTGTTTGGCTAGTTTCATGCACTGATATCGAATCCTAGACAAGAAATGAGGCTCACCAAAAGTTTTCGGTAACTAGTGGTCGGTTTCGTCAAAAGTGAGACCCCTGGCGTTTATTGGCAGAATAAAACTTGCTTGTCGTGTGTACCAAGCTTGTTCAGAAACAGCTTGATTCATCTTTCTGATTCAGTTCGATTTTGAAAATGCCTTTATATCGATTGAGCAACAACTCAAAATCAATTCGGCATCAGGTTCATACTGAAGCTCCGTGATGCTGTTTTCAACTGCTTCGTCTGCGTTTTCATCCAGGACCGAAAGTGACGAGTTACAGCAGAATTGCCGCATCTAGGTTTCCATTATTCACATCTGAGCCGCCTGGAATTAAGTTTATTGTTGGTGCTGGATTGCTTTTAATGTCTCGGCAGTTAATGACATGTTGCGTGCGTTTCCGTCACTAATTATGTTGTATCGGACGTTGCGATCTTAGGCTAATCCCCAATAAGGATGATCAAACAGAGCGAGTACGTGGTAAAACCGGAATCTTTTCGAGACCCCAAAGTAAACCAGGCGTGGGCTAACTTATCTTGTAAAGACTACTTTAGTAGTAGCTCGATTGATCATGGGTAACGAGTTCAAATCAACAGTAGTCGGCAGTAAAAGTGCAAGAAGAAAAATCATTTCAGTTGGCGGTATATTCTGAATTCAGTGCATTTCGCGGATTCTCATTTAGACGCATATATACTAATAGTGAAAGCTTTAAACGAACTGAAAAGAAAGATAATAAACACCAAGAGTCGAGAATCGACTGTGGTGGTGCAACTACAGGGAAACTCACATGTTATTATGGCAGAGCCACACTGGTCACAGGTTCTAGTTGCTTACATACGCTTGGTTTTAGGCGCCGGATGGTGGCAGTCTCAGCGAACCGGAGCAGGTTAGGAGTAATTTGCCTGCGAAGGACCGTGAATGCTCCCTGTGGGTTTCGACACACTGTACAATCGTACAGGTGCCTAACAGGCAATTTCATACCAGTCAAAGCTAGCTTTCGAGGGATGTGCTCCTAAACCTGGCTTGACAGCTTTCTCCCAGTCCGGCAGACGTACATGCTACCGCAGATACAGTTAAAATGGAAGACGCACGAGATGGCAACTTGAGAGTGAGGCCTGCCTAAGTTGGCTTCGTGCAGCAACTTTCTGGTTAGGTGCGGTAGCACGAAATCGGCTGCAGGGCATCAGCGCTTTATGGAATGACGCAAGTGATGACAGTACCTTTGACCATTTTGTTCCAGCTTATACGGCAATGTAATGAAGATCTTTTCAAGAACCTCAACTGGTTTTTCTTTTCTCGCCACTTCTGCCCTCTACTTCGCAATAAATTTATTGGGATTACCATTGCCACGTGTACCAATCACCGAGGGAGTTAGTCTCCTTTCATTTGCCTTCAAGCTATAGTCATTCATTCTACTCCGTAGACTAGCTCCAATTCGCAAATAGCAGTACCGGGAAGAGCAAGCTGGATTCCGACCTGGTCGCGGGATCAGATAATCACACTCCATCAAATCCTGGAATACTGCCACCTTTACCAGAGGCCTACTATTGTTGCATTCCTAGACATCCGCGCCGCATTCGACTCGGTTGATCGAACTGCACTATAAAGTTTGTTAAAGAACGGTATCCTAGAAAACTACATTGCCATCCTAAACTCACTGTATTCCCACATCTCTGCTAAAGTGAGGGTGTATGGCAGGCATTCGTCGTCCTTCGCTGTCAATAGTGGTGTACGACAAGGCTGCCATATGTCCCTATTCCTCTTCAATTTTGATATTGAAGACACCCTGTCATGCGCTCTAGACGGTTGCCAAAATTTTGGTATACAGCTATAACCGGGCAAGCGGGAAACCGAATTAGATCATGCCGATGAAGTCGCCTCACTTGGTGAGGACTCACAGAGCATGCAAAGCATATTAGACCTCTTGGCGATTGAGGCATCTAGGTACGGAATGTGCTTTGTTCCGTCAAAGTCTAAAGTGCTGCTTCAGGATTGGCACTCAACTGTTCCCGTGCTCAATATTGAAGGTACACAGTTTGAACAAGTGGATAACTTTGTCTACCTTGGCAGCTGTGTGTCTGCTGGTGGTACCATTAGAAGGGAAGTTTCTCTTCGCATCGCCAAAGCTCGATCGACGTTTGTCAACCTGTTGCACTTGTGGCCTCGCCGGGATATCTCCCTTTTGGTAAAGGGTAGTGTTTACAATGCCACCGTTTGGGCGGCGTTGCTATATGGAAGCGAGTCATGGCCAGTTCGCGTAGATGATAAATGCTGGCTCTCGACCTTTGACAACGGGTGCTTGAGGAGGATTGCTCGTGTGTGGTGGCAACAACACATTTGAAACGATGAAGTCGGACCTCGTGTCTTAGCGAATGCGAATATTCCCTTCAACAAGCTGGTTTTGCTGCGCCAGTTAAGATGGCCTGGTCATGTCCTGTGTATGTCAGCTGAGCGCTTGCTCTATCGCTCTCTATTTGCTCGTGCGGGACTCAACTGGAACAAACCACGTAGTGGTCCGCCATCCACCTAGCGACAGCAGATGAAATCCTTAACTTCACCTCTTGCCAGTATCGGATTCGCATGTCTACCTGGTTGGGGAACAAAGGAGGAGGAGTGCTGATGTTTGAAAACAATTCAGGATATGGCTCTTGATCGAATCCAGTGGAAAATCTGTGTATATAACTGCTAAGATTTGGATACTCAATGTTTAGCTATTGAAAAGGATAAAATAATTAAAAAGGTATGTGCAAAACACCAACAAAATGCTTCGTTGTTTTTTGTGTTGCAGCACAATAGCTGAAGTGTGTTGCTCAGCTTCAATTAATGTGCCATAATGCTGATACAGTGTTCAACCTAACTTCTTTTAGTGATTTCCATGGTTATGTTTGGCTCTACGTCTATTTGATAGACTGCTGACTATACCACTACTATCCTACTACGGTACTACTACTATTATTACTACAACTACTACCATTAGCGCGGAAGGCGGAAGTGACACGTGGTAGTTCCTTCTCAGATGATTCTTCCGAACAGATTTTTTGAGCTCTTTAAAAGTAAATACGAACCAACGATCATTTGTAGCTTAACTGACAGTTGCTGTCGAAGTTTAGGTACTGCCATGACTAACTCGATTTATGGTAAATCGACCTGACCAGTGAATCGTCTGAGCTCCTGTAAAGGGCTATATCCAAGAAATGGAATTTGTCTGATGATTCCTTTTTCATGATGAATTCGATTTTGGGTGACAACTGTTGAACGCTTCTAGCGTGCTCTCCGCCTGCTGATGGTAGCCAACATCCGCAGATGTATCATCAATGTAACGTGGGTAAAAGCATGCTTTCTGTATGGGCTGACGCAACTATGTTCTCCAGATGGGCCATGAAGATAACAGATAAAAATGGGCCCCAGTGGGCTATGGAACTCCACACCCAAAACTGTCGGTAGAGGTTTCCATGGGAGCAAAACCGAAAATCTTCTGTGTATATGCTAAGTCATGTCTTAAGTCAGTGTGCTGGGAACTCCACTTTATCTGTGGCTGCTCATAATGTCCAACATCTTCTGCAAGGATACATTTGTTGATAGCGAATAGACCTCGAAAGACACCATGCGTTTGTTTGCCCCATTTAAATTCCGAATCCTGTTAACGGGTTCAAAGGAATCTTTTAAGCTATGCACTGCTAACTCGCGTCCGATAGGCTCAAGTAGTCCGGCTAGCCATTGCACCAACTTCTGGTACGGTGCTTCTGTGTTTGCAAGAAATGGATGTAATGGAATCCCTTCTTGGTGTATCTTCTTTTATCCATACATCCGAGGAAGCTTTGAGCCACGAGGCCGCACTTGCCTCATGGCTTTAGCATCCATCATTCCCCCTTTGTATAGGCTTCACAGTTCGTGGGTTATAGTCTTTTCGACTTATTTCTTTTTATCACGGACAGTTTTGTCTCGATCGATCCTTATTCATGATAACTGCTTGTATTTCCCACAAGTCTTCCTCCTTACTTATTACGAGAACTGTACCGTTGTCAGCCTCAGTATCAATACATCGTCATATCGACGTTATTCCATCAAGGAAACAAAATGGTCTTTTGACACTATTTTACGCTTTTCGTCCTCCGTAATGCAAAATTGATCGGCTAGATCTACTGTCTTGGCTCTAAACCAGCTGCTCGCATCTTTTGCTACTGCCGTCAGGCTAGAAAGCGGTTTGTATGGGTGTTCAAATTGTGGTTGAAGTCCTATTGGATCAAATTTACCTGGTGATGTCGAAATCATAAAATCCAGAACTAAAACTTACAGTTGCAGATAACTAAGTGAATGCAAGGGGACGGCCCAAAGAGACGGAGCATGAAAAGGCTGGTAACCTTCCGACACGGCTAGCCTGCAGTGGACATAAACGCACCATTTCCCTGCTAACTTAAAATGTTGCTCACTCCATCTCCGTCATTTGCTTTGTGTCATCCTTATTCTATATACCACAATATCCCTTGTGTACAGTTTCACTCTAGAATGATTAACTACTGACTTGGCGCAATGTGGTATCCTTATTATACCTGACTAGAACGGATCAGCCACATCCAACCTACCTTTATTGGGCTTACTTACCTCGGTTGTATTTAGCATTGGCTTCACGTGTTGCCCATTACAATGTTGTACTCATCATGACCTATGCTGTTCTTGCTACCTTCTCAAGTGGAGTCTAGTATGGTGACATACCGAGACGGTGAGCTTAGGCATCTTCCTCTTCGTATTATTATTCGGCTGCCATTCACATCACTATGTAAGCCTCATGGTATTACTCACCAGACTATGCTAGCTCCATTCTGCTCCTTGAAATCGATTTGTAGATGGTATGACGCTAGCTTGACCAGCTGCACAACGCTAACTAGCACGACGCTTAGAGAACCGGTACATCGCAGAATAATGCTTCAGTCCATCTATGAGTTCATTCGTATTTGACGTGCGCGAGGATTCCCGAACGAATTGCTTTGTTGTTGCGAATCAATGCTAGGGTGACAACTTATTGAATATGCTTTCAGTCCGGTGGATACGATTGAATCAAAAGGTTACCAGGGTTTGGCCGCTTACAGTACACATAAAAGGTAAAGTTTGATATTTAGAACACAATGCTCAACGATTGTCCCTCATTTGACCAAGTTGGACTATGCATTTGAAGAGAAATTCCCCTGGAAATTCTGTGGCAAGTGAGCAATCTCGACAATTAAGCGATTTCATTAAGGCCGTAAGAAGACATATGTTGCGATATGTTAACATTTCGACTGCTCTCGTCAGTCGCTACGCAATACAGGCAAGGCAAAACGCGCAATAAATAGGGTCCACACTTAGTAACAAAGATGATAAGAATGATAAGAATGACGTAAACAGGTCCAAGGCAATCTAATTGATTGCCTCAATTGTTTCTGGGCACAGAGCACGGGACAATTCAACCTTATCAGTAGCCCCTCGCCAATTGCCAACAACCTCGGGTTCCTGTTGCGCACTAACACCTTGAATGAATCGATTGGGTTCACCTGGTGACGAGTGGTCATGAGGTGTCTAGTGATAGACAAGGCCAGAAGCATGTGAACAATCTGTGAGGGCCAGAAGCATGTGTACAATCTGTCAACAGCTCGGTTTACGCGAGAACAGTTGGAAGTGCTTTCGATGGGATTAAAATATAGAATACCGCCGAAGAAGGTGGAGAGGCTCAACATACAGATTAATTTCGAATATATTTACGATCAACTCAGTGACCTTTCGCCGAAATCAACGGATGATGCAGGATGGTTTCGGGCAAAATTAGTGGATATCTCGCACCAGTTCCTGAATGCGCCTATTAGTCAGAGGTGATGCTTGAAGTCCGAACATTATGTTGCAATCAAGGAGCTGCAGAAAATGAAGGACGTAGTTTTCTTGCAACCGGATAAAGGCACGGGTGTGGTAATAATGGACAAAGCTGATTACACAGCAAAAATGGCGTCCATTCTCGGACATAGGTGCAAGTTTCGTATTGACAAGACGCTTGAGAACAATATATTGGTGGAGAAACAAACTGCAAGGCATCTACAAATTCTTTTGCTTCATGGTTATATCTCCGAGGCACAATATCGACAGCTAAAACCGACAGGGACGGAAATATCAAAGATGAGGGGTGCGCCGAAGCTGCACAAGGCGGGAATTTCACTACGTCCAATAATGTGTATAAACAACTCACCCTACCACAAAGTAGCTCGGTGGTTAGCGAAGCACTTAGAACCCGTGCGTAAGCTCCTTAGCACGCATTGTTTGAAAGACTCCTTTGAATTGGCCAATATACTGGAATAAACTACACTCGACGCGGAGCTCATGTATTCCATAGACGTGGAATCACTTTTCATGAATGTGCCCCTACGTGAAACGGTCGACGACCTATGCCAATTTCTTTTGAGTCAGAACCTCTCTGTGGGCCTTCCTCTGGAGTTCCTGCGAGACTTGATATTGTTGTGCACTGAGAATGTGCGATTCCAGTTTGAAAGGACGGCATACAAACAAACTGACGGCGTCGCTATGGTTAGTCATTTGGGACCAGTTCTGGCAGATATCTTTCTGAAATGAAATGTGTCAGCTTATACGCCATAAAGACGCTTCGCTGCCGCGCGACCACCACTAGTCGCGCGCGGGCTGAGTATACCGCGAGGACGCCCACCCCTACGCGGATTCGAACCGGTGACCTTATGGTTGGAAAGCAAACGTGCCGACCACTCGGCCACCGGCCGAAAGGAAAGCTGCTGCCTGCATTGGTGAAGCCAAGCTTTAAAAGCGTTATGTAGATGATATTCTCGTCTTCACCAATGGGGAACATTTTAACCGTCTTTATGTCCTCCTGAACTCAATTCATCCTAACCTTTCTGTATCACAGGAGATGGAACAAGAGAACAGACTGCCGTTTTTGGACGTGCTCATCAAAAGAAGGACCGATGGCACACTGCAGTGCACTGTGTACAGAAAAGCGACCTGGGGAGGACAATACCTACATTTTTCCAGCTTCGCCCCAGTCGCATACAAGCGCGGCCTCGTAAAAACTCTCTTCTACAGAGCCAGGCGGATTTGCAGTCCGGAATTGCTCAAGGCTGAAGAAGAGTTTTTATACCGGACTTTGCTAGCCAATGGGTATCCGGAAAAATTCATTCAGATTCATAGCAGACCCCCGAAGGATAAACTGCCAGTACAAACAGCGGAGAAGAAGGATATTTATTTATTCTTACCTTTCAAGGGGGATCACGTGGCATATGAAGTTGGTCACAAGCTCAGGTCCGCTCTAACGCGCACCTACTCTACCGCACAACTACGACTTATCCACACTACACGAAGGATTCCTCTCCAGAACCGTCCGAGTAGCTCGCTAATCAGTTCGGCCTCTAACATCATCTATCAGTTCACTTGCAGTTGCGTTGACACTTACATAGGCAAGACTGGTCGCCGGCTGGCTCAAAGGATGGCAGAACACTTCCCAATGTGGCTAAGGCAGTTGCTGTTTAACCAAGGCGGAGTAGACCAAAGGATGAAACGGAAACCTGCCTCGTCTATCACTAGACACCTCATGACCACTCGTCACCAGGTGAACCCAATCGATTCATTCAAGGTGTTATTGCGCAACAGGAACCCGAGGTTGTTGGCAATTGGCGAGGGGCTACTGATAAGGTTGAATTGTCCCGTGCTCTGTGCCCAGAAACAATTGAGGCAATCAATTAGATTGCCTTGGACCTGATTACGTCATTCTTATCATTCTTATCTTTCTTATCATCTTTGTTACTAAGTGTGGACCCTATATATTGCGCGTTTTGCCTTGCCTGTATTGCGTAGCGACTGACGAGAGCAATCGAAATGTTAACATATCGCAACATATGTCTTCTTACTGCCTTAACGAAGTGGTTGAAGGGAACTCAGTGTTTCAGATTAAGCGATTAGCGATTGCCACGGTGTTGACAGTTCATGTTGCACTCCGCAGGTTACTGATGAGAGTGAGCATAGATATATTTCCAGTTGTTCATTAATCATACTAAATTTACCGGAGCTTATAAAAGCGCATTTACTAAGAGGATGAAAGGCGGAAGGGTCGAGACGCCTACCAGAACTTGCATTGCACATGCCCAATCCTTTGGATAGACTAAATAAAAGGTTAGACCCAACGGGAATGGCATGTCCTTGTGTTTTAGTCTGTGACATCGGGAAGGACTCGGCGCACAGCGACAATCGCTTTCTGAGCACCGGATGGCTGCACCCGAGACGTAGGATGCAGATCGTTATCAAATAGCTTATGGTCACAGCAGTATGTATGTACAAACGCTTGGGAACTTGGACATTTACAAAACAATGCGAACACTGTTTGCAACGTGGCATGTTTGGCAGTGGGCTGCGGTACTTAGTTGATGTCAACTGTCAATACCAAAGATTGAGCATCAATCGTTCTTTGAGAGTCTTCACGTGCCTCTGGCAGCAGATGACCGGACCGATCGGCAACACAGATAGCCAGAAGTGGACACTACATTGCATTCGCATGCTGTGCGATCTCCCCCATCAGCTACGCAAACCAGACGACAACACCTAAGTGCACACTATTCTACTGTACCATTTGTTTATTTATCATTCTACCTAGCAGTTGGCTCACTGTTCCTCTATCGGGTTCCTTCAAATATGTATGCCCAAGATTTAGGGCTTTCATGCCTAAATGTTAAAGAAAACATCAACTGTTCGTATTGTGCACGTGTAGTCATGCTTGCGAAAGTGGCTCTTAGCCTGACCTCCAAACGAAACCCATGCACGTTTGTAGTACCATTGATCATGAGGTCTAATGTGTGTCTTTCCAGTTTTTGACATATGACACTTAAGTTTGGATAAATGCATGTGTATATGTTGTATTCGAACTGCAATTGGACAAGGATGACGTTAATCCATGTATATATGTATACCGAATTAATTCGACGAGGATACTCATATCGCTTTTGTACGGCCCACTTAGTGCAGGGAAGCGGCACTCAGGCAAACCGAAAATAACATTGCTAGAACATGAAGAAGGTGAGTCGATGACAAACTCATGTTGATCACAGGTGTTGCGAATCCTAAGCAAATTGGATCGATGCGATTACCGTGGACTGCTCAAAAGGGCGGTTGTTCAGGTGCAGGAGAAGGCGCTATCGCACGCGGAACGGAAGCATGATGCGTACGCTCCCATGCAATTTAGTAATCCAGATAATTAAGGCGGCGTATGTGGCACGTTTACCTGCGTGCTGAGTAATCTTACATTCCAGAAGTATATGTTGTTTAAGCACCCCGCTGTGGCTGAGCCTGATGTGAATTTTTGCAAGGTGCCTAGCTATCCATTACCCACTACCTCGTCCATACTGGCTCCAGGAGACAGTTGGTCGTTGTTGGAGGGGACGGAGTGCACCGTACTCGTGACGGTGCAAGGGTCAAACAGTGGTTCCATCCTGTGTGGAACGGGATACGGTCCAGCCACCGCCATGTGTACCTGTGGTGTGCATGATTACCCAATTAGGCCAGAGGGCTTCTGTTCTGCTTGCTAAAGGAGTGTGGGCCGGCTCCGTTGGTGAAACGTGGCTCCCATCCACGTGCCTCCAGGTCTTATTCCTCCTGGTTTACACCAGATATGGGGTGTGTGGGTGGGGCAGCGCAAGCCACCCATGGTCCCTCTGTAGGCGCAGGCTTCCTGTGGCTGTCCCCATGGACGTCACAGTGACAGGCAAATCCGGATACGGGCACCCCTATATCAAGCTTGTTTGATTAAACTGCATTTCAAAGTGTTCGGTCCAACACTCCAAGCGTTGCACACTGTGCATCTGTTAATTTTATACAGACGGAATCTTACGAAATGCCATTCGCCACACTATCCGTACGCGGATGAGGTTTAGTTACGACGGTGGCCGCTTATCGATGACTTTTCGATGAGTTGCAACCTGACCGTTGATCGTCAGTGAGGTTTGACCTTGGCCTGAGCTCATTATGGTCATTTCTGATCATATGAATGAGTTACCAGGATTCCTGAACTAAGTTTTTTCTGGGCTTGTGAAAACGTACCCTGTCAGCATAATTTATGTTTCTGATCTCAGAACGCACAAAGCCATCCTATTTGCAGATTTGGTAGACTAATTATTTTCGTATTTGAACATTTTATCCTGCGTAGGGGGTATGCTGTTAGGGACAAAATTAGCTGTGGTGCTTTTGTGGTGACGAAGAAAGTAACAATCACACGGAAGACTGGAAGGTCAGATTAACTGGCGAGGAGAGAATAAGGCACAGCTTTTTGAAAGACATCAGATGGCGCAACGCGGGCCCCACAGGACGTGCGAAGAGTGGATGACGAGCAATGTGCGGTAGAGAAACTGAGCCAAGGAGAACAGATAACCAACTGCTGGAAAGGCCAATAGATAAATTGACTTTGTTAGTGCACACAAAAGTGACTTCGAAACATCGGTTACACATGCAGAGTTTGGTGGGAAGTTCCGCCCGTAATTCGCTGTTGTGGCCACTTTGTTGTAAACACCCTTAACAGGAATAGAGGGACAAAATTAAACAATAAAAACACTTGTCAGCAGATCGGGACAAACGATTACTCCATCTTATATATCAGTGAAAAAGGGATTCAACAATAGTGACCGAACTATTGTATGCTCAACTGTACCTGAACCCACCGCCATCACATTGCCAGGTAAGTCTTCGGACGACCAAGACCAACGGAAGTGATTGCGCGTGCTGATGAGTGTCAAAGCCAAGCCCATAAAGCTATTACGAACTACTCGTCATCCGAACTCGACACACTATGGAGAACGCAGACTTATTCGAATAACACTAGAATCCTCCACAGACGTAGAAAACGCTTTGCTCTCCGCAAGCGCGCTGAAACACGGATCGTGTGGGATTCAGATCTATCCTGATCTCATTTTGAGTGCGCGACAAGCAAAAAGAAACACCGAAGAATGACACAGCAAGCAGCACCGCTTGAACACAATTTTTCATACATGGCATGCCAGAACATCCTTCTAACGATGTTCAAGGGACCAGAAAGCAAGAGATAGAACAGTGGCGGTGCATTCGTGAAACACATACTTTGGATAATGTTGTGTCGATATCGTTCACCAAGATAGCTCTCTCACCAAGTTATAGATGATGCGGCTCTAGCATCCTAGAACAAGTGGTTCAGTCAGAGCAACAAACAACTGCTGTTTTGAATCTATGGTGTAGAAATCGGAAACGTCTTCCTTCTGAACTTCGGTTAAAGGTTGCAGAAGCTTCGCACAGCTCAAAAATTTAAGCACCTGAAGCAGTAAGCATACCAACGAATGTACAGAAGCGTAAATTGACTGCTGTATTAATTGACTCTGACGTAGGTCTAAAAGAAGATTGGGACGCACATTGGCCGAATCAAGTTTCAGATGAGGTATAACTATCCCATCAAAAATCGAGTAACTGCCGATCTCACATCGGTCAGCATTCTCCCACTCTTGACCCTCTTTAGCCCTCTGTGGACGCCTAGCTACCGAGAAACTAGCCTGGTTGTATACGAATGCTCAGCGTCTTATTAATAAACTGGCCGAACTGAAGGATCGCCAAGCGTCCGGGTCATATGATGTCACAGATATCACCGAGACGTAGTTGCACACGGGAATGACGGACGCTGACGATTCACTACCGGGCATATCGCTGATCTGGAACTTTAGGCTCACGAAATAAGGAGGGATACTCAAGTATTACCGAAGCGACTTACAGTGCGAAGCCGTGGCGGATTCAGACTCGAAGTTACCTTACTCACTTTAGTGCTGTTTGCAGTTAAAAGGCAGGGACGCCCGCCTTATTGTCTTGGTGTACCGCCCCCTAACTCTACACCCGAAACCGACTGCCACCTAGAGGCTGATATAAGATGCAGTTTACAGCAAATGTGCACTCACATACTTATCATGGAGGATTGCAACGTACATTGTGTAGAAACTCCTGCCACGATCGGAGAACAATTCAAAGCCGATGTAAAAGATCTAGTAACTACTGTTCCTATTTACCATCACATCACTTTGCCCACTCGGTTCAGAACAGATAACAGGCCATCTGTGCCGGATCTTGTGCTTACCAATGAGGAGCATACGACTGATGTGTTGGTTTTAGACTGCCCGTTGGGTCGCAGTGACCACGCAGTCATCAGTTTCAACTTCGTCTGCTATGCGAAATATCTGAATGAGAACGAGGAGACTGTGCGAACCACCAAAAGCTACGGTCGATTAGCCCAGCTCGTCAGCGCCACAACTTGGACGTTCCTCAAAAAAGAACCCCCGGAAGACGCCTGGCTCGTGTTTATCAAAAAATTCAGTCAGCTGATTGCACGGGCTTCAGAGCTAAGGGTTTGCAATAAGTGTAATCCAGTTTATTTCGTCAGGAGCAGAACTCGAAAATGGATGCCAGTACGCAACACAGCATGGCGAATGTACAGAGAAGCTCCAGCCCCAGAAACTTGGAACAACTACGTAGCCCAACGTAACCACTGCACTCAACTGCTGAGAGAAGACAAAGACGCCTAACAGCAGAACATCGCAAAAACCTTCAGTGCTAACCGCAAACTGCTGTACAAGCACGTCAATAGCCTACGAAAGTTGAGGTAAGGATTTCCTCCACTCAGGACGTCTAATGACCCATCACGAACGGCTGTGGAAACAGCAAACGAGCTGCGGATGCAAAATACCTCCAAGTTTCAGAGGGTCTGCCACTATGCGATCTGCCAAAATTTGCCGTCTCTTCCAGAGGCACTGGAAGCAGCAACAAGCCAAGTGGTAGGAAATTTAGCCTAGCTTTTCCAGCGCTGCATAGAACAGAATCAAGTTCCCGCCATGTGGAAGCTTGGAATAATAACCCCGATTCACAAATGTAGAAGCAGTACTGATCCCTCCATAAACCGCCCCGTATCCTTTCTTCGTATACTCTCTAACATCATGGAATCCATAGTTGCCGATGCACTGGTGTGCTGCCTGGAAAACTGTGATATCATCACTGCTGAGGAGCACGGTTTTCGCCGACAATGGTCATACACAACGCATTTACTAATCGCACGCAGCAGTTAGACCGAGTCAGCTGACGCTGGAGAAAGCGTTGCTGTGATCTATCTGGATTTTTCAAGGGCTTTCAATCGTCTAGGCCATCGGATACTACTCTCCAAGCTCCAGTATTACGGTACCGGCGAACTTCTTTTAAGCTGGATTGCCAACTTTCTACTTCAACGGCGTTTAGTCGTCAGAGTTCGGAGCTCTTTATCGGACTTCATACAACTCGAGTACGGTGTGTCGCAAGGCTCAGTTCTAGGTCCACGTTTGTTTGCGGTGCTTCTTAATGACTTTGCACAGGGAATCGCTGCAAACTTCACAATGTTTGCAGACGATATCAAAATTTGGCGCAGGATCCAGGCGAATGCCAACCAGCATCTGCTTCAGAGTGACCTAGATGCGGTATATCAATGGTCAACCCAAAACTTACTGCATTTCAACGTCAATACATGCAAGGTAGTTCCATCGGACTTCCGAGCAGATATGCATACCGGCTCGAAACGAATGAACTACAACAATCAACTGTCGAAAGTTAGTTTTGTGTTCTGGTTTAAAATGACTTGGATTGCTCCAGGCAATCCGAAAAGGCCTCGTAGACTGGAAACCAACACGTCGGGCTGTTAGGATGAGCGATGGGACAAATAAACAATTCCATATTGCGACAAATGCTCAGTGTGTATGTTAGCCCTCATGTCGAATACGCAATTCAAGCCTCGCATCCATGGCTGAAACCCGACCTTAATGCACTAGAGCAGCCACAACGTCAGGCATATAAGAACGTAATTGGAAGGCGCAATATTTCATACCAGGAGAGGCAGCAACGATTGGGGGTACTCAGTGGAAGCTATCGCGGACTACTAGGCGACCTGATTATGGCACACTTGATTCTGCGAGACCCGCATCATGTGTGCCGTCCTTTACTGCGACACAGCACTAATACGACCTGAGGGTCTAATCATTGAAACTCTCCGTACAGTATAGCCGACTAAAGTGACGCAGAAATTTCTTGATACTTGTTTGCTACTTGTTTCACGCTCTTTGCAACCGTCATGTCGGATTCACTGAATACCGACGCTAATGTGTCTTCGGTTACGTTAAGCAGCGAACCCAATGCTGATTGCGGCAACATGAGCTGCTCACAGCCCGTGACGGACGAGTCTGTTGGAATGCAGTGCTATGTATGCAACTACTAGTAGCATGAGACCTGTACCGATTTGAGGGCTGATCAGTACGCAGTGCTTTCGATTAGCGATTGCGTGTTGTTCAATTGTCTTCTATGCCATAGCCATCTATCTACGCGCCTTGAGGTCACTGAAGAGAAATCGGGCAACGTCGGGCTGGGTAACCATCAGGTGTGGTCCTTCCTCACATCTCTTAATCGCAAAGTGGATTTACTGATGAGGAAAATGGGGTCTCTATTGACGTCAGCTCATTGGAGGCAGCCACGCAACTAACCTAATTGCTGTCGATGAAAATCCGACGGAGGTGATGGCTACCGTGTCATCTGCCCCAGCAGTTCAGAATGTCCCTAACGAGGCCTCCAGTGTCATACTGCACGTCATCCAAGGCAAGACCGATCTTCGTTCGCCTGTGCCAAATAAAAGCAAAAGGAAGAGGGCTAAGAAAGTCCGTAAGGCTCTGTCAAAGCCTGCAGGTACTGAACACATAAAGGTATTGAAAGTGGAGCACAAAGCTCTAAATCCAACCACTCCAGTTCCTTTGGCGAAGAAACACGCCGTGTCAACTACCAAATCGGTAGAAACTTGGTTGGAGTCGAAGACTGGTGGAGTGAATACGCCTCGTCGAGGTGATTCTTGTACTGATATTAGCGTTACGTTTCTTAACGTTGCTGAATCCGCGGCAGCTTTTCCCTAGGTACGCATGCTGGATGATCTCCAGGGGTTCAAGCTCTGCGTCAACAACATGCTTCCACCTGGTTTCCCCGGTGGGGAATGTCTCTGTCAATAATGCCAAAGCCGCGACTTGGACTACTTCGTATAGTCCTCTCAAGCCCGGAGGAACGCAAAGTGTGAATACGCTTGACATTCAAACTCAAGATAGTAATTTCAGCATTCAGCCAGACCTCCCACTGGCAGACCGATTAACATTTAAGGAAGTCATCAAAAACCTCAAGAGCAGGCGGGCGGCTGGTGAGCAAGGCCTTCGTAGTGTGGGTTTTCAGGTGATCATCCGGAAGTCAACTTCTGCCTTACCAGTACCCCTCCTGGTCGCATACGACCCAGGGCTGGTCGTGCCGAGTTCATTCAGGTAATGCTTAGTAATGTGCGTAGCCTAAGGAACAAGGTACACGTGGTGGGTCTACTTGTGGACAAATCTTGTCCCGACATACTTGCTTTCACTGAAACGTGGTTGTCCCGAATATCACAGACGGTGAAGTATGTTTATCTGGCTACGCACTGATTGGTACTGATCGCTCCGTTGACCGGCAAGTTGGGGGTGTCGCTCTTTATGTGAGTTGTAAACTTGACGTGTTGAGGGCCTGTGTTTTCCAGTCGTGAGATCAAACTGTTGAAGCCCTGTCGGCTTTTGTATGCACTTCCTCTGCTCAGTTTACAGTTGTAGTGGTATATCGGAGTCCTGGAAGCATCTCCAGGGAGGTTATTGGATTTATTCGTACTCAAGCTGCCAATAGGTGTCTAATACTGGGTGACTTCAATCCCCCTAAACTCTGCTTGGCAGAGCTATCCTGTAGTTCGGCGGTGGGTACGTTCGGTCCGAATCGCCTCGAGCTAACGTTGCAACTATTTTTGCATCAGTTCGTCGATCTCCCGACTAGATATATGCACAATCAACTTCCGTCTACCTTGGATCTCATTTCCTAAGTGCTCATACAGACGGCTGTCATCTAGGAGTCAGTGACCATGTCTGCATATCCTTTTGATGTGCTCTAACTAAGTGTCATCAAGCTACCGCTGAGGCATGTCTAAATATTTGGCGGAGAGACTTTAACGCAATGCGAGACAAAACTTCAGTTCTGCGTTTCGCGAACACCGTGGCTGACACCGCTGATACAGCCAGGGAAAAATTTAAGGCATACCTCACCGAGATCTCTGCTCCCCACATCCCACTCAGTAAGAGACGGGTGATAAGGGCGCATCCTTCGTTTATAGATCATGCAGGTAAATACCCGCACAGGAAGCGCTCTAATTGCTGGCGAACTTACCAAGCGGCTTCATGAACCAGCACCTACGAAGGCTATCGAGCGGTTAGGAAAAATGTAAGCAACATTCAAAGACTCTTCGTCATCAGTACCAGAAGGATTTGGCTGACGCAGCAGTAACAAATCCAAAGACGTTCTTTGCTTACATAAAGAGAAGCAGCGGTACAACCTCGTCTATACCGGCTTTACTACCAGCGGACGGGACCCATGTGCATACTGACTATGATAAGGCTTGTATACTTAGCGAACAGTATCCTGGTATCTTTTATCGTGAGGTCTCTCTACCTTAGTTTGAGCTGGTCACAAGTCCCGGAGGATTCTCGCCTAACTGAAATCAGCATAACGGAGACACAAGTCTTCAGACTATTGCAAGGACTAAATCCTTCCAAAGCTTTTGGCCCTGATTCAATTCATCCGAAGCTGATGCATGAATTGGCCGCTGAGCTAAGTGGCCCTCCGACATGCATGTTTACAATATCGCTCGACAGCTGTGCCTTACCTACGGAAGGGAAAGAGGTGACAGAGCTCTGCCCTCGAACTACCGTCCTGTCAGCTTGACAAGTCAAGATAAGTCAAGTCAGTATGAGGTTTATGCACCCAATTGGGTGCATTTTCCGCATTTTAAATTATCAGCTGTAATTTTACCCAAATGTTACCATTGAAAATGCTAAGTTTACAAATGGGTAGAAAATGAGGAGGATGCACTGTCTTAGATCGTTCATGCAATGATCCCAAAAACTTCACCAACGCTTCGGGATTTGCATCCATTCAAAACGGAAAAGTATTCATTAAAATTCTTCCTCAGAATTCGACTTAACTGATGCAAAAGCTTTTGTCCAAAGGCAGTAGGTAGGGGCTCGTGCGCGCTATATGGCCTTTATATTCAAAGGTGGATGGAGTAGAGTGTCTCAATGCCCTTGGAAATTGATTGCACAAAATATCTGTCAGCTTAAGCTTACAAAACTGAGATATATACACTAGGTAATGTAAAATACGATGCTCGGCCAAAAGGCAACGGCCGATTTAAAGGCCCCGCCATTCATTAAAAGAGTAGTAGTAGAGTAGTAGTAGCAGTAGTAGTAGTAGTAGTAGTAGTAATAGTAGAGTAGTAGTTAAATTGTTTAAACAATTGGTCATAGATTCGGTGGAGAACCACCTGATTAAGTGTAATCTTCTCAGTGCGGCACATCACGGATTCCACAAGGGATTTTCGTATCTCACAAATTTACTTGTAACCCGTGAAAGCTGGGCTGATGCAATGGACAACGGTCATGCTATCGACGTACTTTCGTTGACTTCTCGAAAGCCTTTGATACTGTTCCACATCAACGGCTCTCATTGAAATTGAGATAGTATGGGATATCCGGAGCAGTGCTTGAATGGTTGTCTGATTTCCTAGAGAGGAGAGAACATTGTGTACGAGTGGGACGAAGCCTTTCGCTTAGACAAGCTTTTCTTAATGACGTTCCGCAGCGCTCTGTTCTAGATCCGTTGCTTTTCGCAATTTATGTCAATGGCCTACCCCAGGAGCTTGAAGTATCGCCGCTATTGTTTCCTGGTGACCTCAAGCTCTGGAAGATTGTGGATATCGCTGGGGGATCTGAAGCAATTCAGAGTGTCTTGGATAGGCTTTGGAATTGGTCAATCTTATGGTTTATGCCTATAAATCAGGCGAAATCTTCTGTCCTCCGCATTGGACGTGCTAGTCCGCCAATGAGCTATCAACTTGATGGAAGTGGAATCCCAATTGTCACTCAGCAGGTTGATTCAGGTTCCGTCCACACCTCAGTGCTTCTCTCTGGGGACAATTGAAAGAAGACTGCTTGTAGAGAGTTCTGCATGATGTGGTTTATTCACCGCTCCTTCAGTGTCCGAACGGCGAATATCTTTGTGAAGCTGTTCTCAGATTTTGTGCGACCCCACTTAGAATATTGCATCCAGGCTTGTCGACCGTGTCTTGTAAGGAACAAAGTGGAACTGAAGTGGGTTTTGCGAGCAAGTGCAAGGCTAGTGCAGAGATTACGGAGGCAAACGTATCCTGAACGTTTGCTTAGCTTGGGTTTGTACTCAATGTACTACCGGAGAATTATAGGAGATTTGACCTTCACTTACAGTATCCTAACAGGAAAGATCGGTTCAGACCTGTCCTGACTATTTAGTCGCGCCAAGCTGCCTAGTTTCCGAGGTCACCCGTTGAGTCTGCACAAACAACATTCTGACCGGGTATGGATGGAAACGCGCTTGTCGCGCCGGGTTATTGAAGGTTGGAACAAGCTTCCGGAGCACGTCGTTAGGAGTCTACGGTTGAGCGCTTCGAGCGTCAGTTAGATGCTCTTGGGTGGCAGTACCAAACCTCCCCTTCTCCTAACCGACTTGGATCTTCAAGTTTCCTTGCATTTTTTATATTTCTTCCCACACTTTGATTTTAGCAATATTTAGCTGACATTCCGCCTCTTGTTCTCTTAGCCAACCGTTCACTTGCTTAATTCATATAAACCGACTTGGTAGGGACTGCTGCGCAGGAAAATGTGGGCGGTGATTGAATGGACCTTAGGCTTTTCAACCTCTCAACCAGACCTATCAACTCCGGATCCAACCATAAGCAAAAGAAAGAATATTCACGGGATCATCCTATCGTTCCAGTCCCAACTGAACTTGAACTTCTTTTCCATTCGTGTCTGCCACTCGTGGGATACTCTCTCACAAACGGTCCTCTCTGCACAAACACTAACAGTATTTAAAAGGCTGTTGAATGACGTACTCATCCACTTACACTTTGTCACTTAGCACTACGTCTCCATCCTACACCTGAAATTTATCATTGAATTATTTGATGTTAGCTGTATAGGTGCTGTGAATCTAAGCGGATTGCCGGACTACGACGGAGCAAACGATAAGTTCTTATTTTCATATTTGAAGTACTAACTATTTTACTATCATTATTGTCATTCTTTTTATTTCGATATTCCTACCAACTATCTAACTGGCTTTGTAAAGTAATCCTCCTTAGCCCGTATAAATGCATTGTTCATTGGTGCACAGAGTAATATTTCCTCATGATGTCTTCAAACTTTCGACGTTTTCCGCTGGGTGTAAGAAGATCTGAAGGAACATTATTCTTTGCTAGACACACTTGCAAGTAGACTTTTATGACAGCCCGTTTGAAGGAATGCTTGTCATGTTGGCCTTGTTTATGTGAAGGTGATTTTCGGTACAAACTCCCAGCAGTATTCACTGCAGCATCCTGTTGAAAAGCAAATAGCGGCCATCACTACTTTTCGCTTCGAAAATTGATTATATACTGACCGACATTTGGGTCCATTCGATCCACTTCCACCACCCAGGTGTTATAAGAGGTTGGTAACAAAGTTAAGACGTTTTTTAATATTAAACTTTAAATGCGTATATCTTGGCTCAGGAGCAATATTTTTACTCGAAATAGAAAACATCTGAATTGACATACTTATGCCAATGGGATACAAGTTTAGTTATTCCGGATGAATAAATTTGTGCAGTTCTGGTGGCCATGAAATCCTAGTAGGCGATTTCAGCATCTCCACGGGTCTTAAAACTTTTCTCTCGTAGGAAGTTTTCCAGGTGCTTGCAAACTGTAACTCGATAACCTAGAGGTCAGCGGAGTATGATGGGTGAAGGAACGTTTTGTAGCCCAGCTCGTGCGGCTTCCGCAAGGTTGTTTGTGCGAAGTGCGACCAAGCGTTATCATAGAGAAGAGTTGGCCCCTATCTCTGGCCAGCGCTGGGCTCCTGTGTTGAGGTTTTCTGTGCATTTCGACAATTGGTCAACAATACTTCTCCACTGTAATGATTTCGCGTGGATTCAGAAAGCTTTAATGGATCGGATCACGCGCAGACGACCAAGCAGTCACCGGAACCTTTTTAGTTGTAATTTCGGCTTTGGGAAGTGTTGTGGAGTTTTCTCGCTGCCCAACCAATGAGATGTTCCTCGTCAATTGTCGTAAAGAATCTGCTTATCATAGCAAGTCACAATTCTCTCGAGAAACGGGTCTTTCCTATTACGCAGAGGAAGAGCAGACGACACCACAAAACAACGACTTTTGCTTTACCTTCAATTCGTGCGGCACCGACTTATCCAGCTTTTTCGATGCTGCATTTGCCCATACATGGCCCCTAATTGATTGTTGTTCATTTACAATGGCCTTCCACAAGGCTTTCCACTTTCAAGCCTCTGGTAATCTTACCGAAATTTTTGAAACAACCATTGTGCAGTACGGTTACTAGTAGTACCAATACCAAATGCACTATTGACGTCATGCGCTGTTTTCGCTGCATTTCAACCAAGTTTTAATTGGTACCAGAAAATTGTGCGAATTTGCCTTCTGTTCATGTTGCATTTAAAGTTCGGCAAAGGTGTAAATATATGTTTCTGAGCTAAACTATCACAAATGCTAAGTAGAGCGAAAAACAGGCTTCCAAATGATATACAAGGTCAAAGCAACTTATTAAAAGTTATTTCAAAACAGTTGTTCAACTAATATATCAAAAAACGCAGTATATATATTGCCAACCTAATACTTGGTAAGGATGTTTGGTTGTTTAATAAACGTGTGCTTTTTTCCTTCGCCGACCACCTCAGGACTTTTGTCAGAGGAGATGCACCAACAGAGTTGTTTGCAAGAGTCACAACGGAATTATCCTTCCAGGACAAAAGGAAGATGTCATCTCATCTACCAAACATGTAGTTATAAGTACCCCTGTTTGGTTTTCCCAGGGCCTTCGCCTCGATGGGGCACTTTTCTCTCCTATTTGCTCGAACTGTCCCCGTTGCTCTTAGGCTTTTGTTGGCTAAAGCGTTCATGAGCAGCAATCCTGTAAAAAAAACTGCTAAAATCGATGTGGTAGAGCCGCTTTTTCGGACGCTTGTTCACCAGGTCCATAACAATGCCATGTCCCAAACCTTATGTCTTGTCATATTTGGTCTGAGCTCCTTAGTAAAGGTCCAGATAGGCGGCATAGCCTAGGGGTGTTGCAATGACCCATGGTTGATACTCGAATATCCATCTGATGCATTGTTTCAAACCGTAATATGCTATCATGCTTTCGTCCAGGCACAGATTTTCTTCCATGGGGAAGAATTGTATAAATCCTTCAATGGGTAGTTTATAAAATGGTCAACCTTTCGCAAATTTGCCATCGGTTTGCAGATTGTCATTGTTTGCCAAATGGAGATTTTTCATGATTATCTCAAATATATTTCGATTCATTGTTTGACTGATGGCTGCATTGTGGAAATCTTGTTCAGGATCCCAATACATGTGCCTTCGTGGTAATGGATTATATCCAGAGATAAAAAGAGTAGCGAGAAAAGCACGCGTTTCAGCCGTTGTTATACTGAATGTGTGATCACTTTTTGAACAACGTTATCAAAGAAGTGTTCAAATGATTTACATAATGTAAGCTCATTCTTTAAAACACCAGGTTCACATTCGGACCATTGTAACTAATTTGAATAATGCCGTAAGAAGACGAACACTGGCAGATGTCAACATTTCGTATTGTCTCTTCAGTGCCAACACAATAACATGAAACTATATAAGACGACAGGTAGGGTGAGACCGGAACAAGTTAGAACAGGGTAGAGGGGCAGGCTTGACACCCCTACGACCAGGGCAGCCGTAGGCTTACGAACAGCTGTTTCTGCACACAGAGTGCGGGTTTGATACGGCTGATCGCGACTGCCTCTGCAAAACGTAGGAAACGGGCGTTAGCATGTCTTAACACGGTTGTAAACATTTTGGCCGGATCAAACTGGTGACAGGTGGCCAGTAAATGCCTACCTATGGATGAAGCAGGTGGTTTATGTGAACGGATGGTA
>OX104063.1:69159034-69183884 GCA_944474145.2 Dicrocoelium dendriticum
GAGCTGGTGAAGTTTTTGGTATCGTTCCAATAAGGCGAGCGTCGCTGCCTTTTAACTGCAAACAGCACTAAAGTGAGTAGGGGAACTTCGAGTCTGAATCCGCCACGGTTTCGCACTGTGAGTCGCTTCGGTAATACAGGAGTATCCCTCCTTATTTCGTGAGCCTATCGTTCCAGATCAGCGATATGCCCGGTAGTGAAACTTCAGCGTCCGTCATTCTCGTGTGCAACTACGTCTCGGTGAAACATATGACATCATACCACCCGGAAGCTTGGCGATCCTTCAGTTCGGCCAGGTCATTAATAAGACCCTGAGCATTCGTATACAAGCAGACCAGTTTCTCGGACTCTAGGCGCCCGCAGAGGGCTAAAGAGGGTCAAGTGTGGGAGAATGCCGACCTATGTGAGATAAGCAGTTACTCAATTTTTTGTTGGGATAGTTACACCTCGTCTGAAACTTGATTCGGCCAATGTGCGTCCCAATCTTCTTTTAGACCTACGTCAGGGTCAATTAAAGCAGCAGTCAACTTACGCTTCTGTACATTCGTCGGTATGCCTACTACTTCAGGTGCTTTAATATTTAAGCTGTGCGAAGCTTCTGTGACCTTTAACCGAAGTTCAGAAGGAAGACGTTTCCGATTTCTACACCATAGATTCAAAACAGCAGTTGTTTATTGCTCTGACTGAACCACTTGTTCTAGGATGCTAGTGCCGCATCCTCTATAACTTGGTGAGAGAGCTATCCTTGTGAGCGATGGCGCAGCGATATTATCAAAAATATTTAAGTAAATGTATAAAGCTTTTAGTCTGGACAATTTGAGGCACGCCTTCACAGGCATGCTCATTTTGGCATAACAATGCTTGATCAAGAATGTGCTACAATCCGATATGTTTGCTATAACCGTGTACATTTTTATAGCCGGGTATTCAAGTTTGTGATATTTTGTGTGTATGTAACTAAGTAGTTTGTGCTCCCCATGCTGATGTTGCATTCATGATGCTTTTTCAACGCAGTTGGGTAAAATCAACTTACACTTAAACTAGGTCTTTTTAATGTGGAAAAAATTCATTCCACTTTATTTGGTTTGTTCTGCGTACTCGGTAATCTTCTCCTAACTTGCACACCGCTCCTGCTAATTGTGGTAACCTTGCGTAACTTTATCTGGTAGTAATTTTGTACTAACTTTCGGACATTTTGTACATTTGCGGATTCGCTTATAAACAGTTTACGCCATATGCTAATTCAGCGAGTATTTATGTCGTCATATAAGGCTACTTTATTCGATATCTTTTACATGATATTGGCACTTGGAATCATTGGCTGTTGTTTGACATTCAAGGTGTGGCTGCGCTTGACGTGCATGTTGACAAGGTGCCTACCTGTCTATTACCCACTACCTCGTCCATCTGGCTCCTGGAGACAGTTGGTCGTTGCTGGAGGGAACGGGGTGCACGGTCCTTGTGGACGTGCTAGGCACTCAGCTTGGAGCGGACTACGGTCCAGCCACTGCCTTGTGTGCGCTTGTTTCCCAAATACAGCGTGCTTGTGTTTACCTGTGAAGGAGTGTGGGACGGCTCCGTTGATGAAACCTGGCTCCCATCCACATGTCTGCCGGTCTTATTCCTTCGGGTTTACACTGGATATGGGGTGTGTGGTTGGAGCTGTGGGTGGTGCAGCGCAAGCCATCCATGGTCCCTCTGTAGGCGCAGGCGTCCTGTGGCTGGCCACAGAGACAAACAAATCCGAAACCGGATGCTGCCAACCATCTTGGTGCTTGTAGTTGTGCTGCTCCATGCTTGAAGATTTGATATTGACAGCAGTGTGCAAGTAGAAGATTGGTGTCCGTTGGCTGGAAACTATTATCCAGACATCCACAGGACAGTGACTTTATTTTGTGGCGAGTCACGACCGCCACGTCACAGCATTGTTAAGCAAACATTTGTGGCTTCTATAGGGAGAACGCTTGCCAGGCGGAAATCCACCAAGTACTGGAACACTGCCGCCCAATTTTTGCTGGAACGGGTTAAAGTTGAACCACACAGCTTGCACCACGAGGAGGTAGTCCGGCTAGACACTGTTCGAACTCGTGATTTCCGGTCTCTTGAACATCGTTAGAAGGATGTTCTGGCATGCCATGTACGAAAAATTGTGTTCAAGCGGTCCTGCTTGCTGTGTCACTCTTCGGTGTTTCTTTTTGCTTGTCGCGCTCCAAGAGACATTAGGATAGATGTGTATCCCACACGATCCGTGTTTTAGCGCCCTTGCGGAGAGTAAAGCGTTTTCTACGTCTGTAGAGGATTCTAGTGTTATTCGAATAAGTCTGCGTTCTCCATAGTGTGTCGAGTTCGGATGACGAGTAATTCGTAATAGCTTTATGGGCTTGGCTTTGACACTCATCAGCACGCGCAATCACTTCCGTTGGTCTTGGTCGTCCGAAGACTTACCTGGCAATGTGATGGCGGTGGGTTCAGGTACAGTTGAGCATATAACAGTTCGGTCACTATTGTTGGATCGCTTTTTCGTTGACCTATAAGATAGAGTAATGTTTTGTCCTTACCTGCTGACAAGGGTAGATTGTTTACCTTTTGTCCCTCTATTCCTGTTAAGGGTGTGTACAACAAAGTGGCCACAACTGCGGACGCCCGGCGGAATTTTGCAGTAATCTCTGCATATGTAACTGGTGTTCCTGGGACTTTGTATCGGCAAGAGACATTTGAGCTACAGGTGCCGATGCTTGGTGTTCGGCTGCTTCATCCTTGTTAATGCTAGATGTCAGGTCTAGTGGGATTTTCTTAACTAGACTTTTCGTGTGATGCCTGATTTTCTTTGTCATGAGTACTGTTCGACTCTTGTAGGTACGACCAGTTTTCGCTCGGCATTCTACCGAAGTTGAAGACAACGGAGATGGGGCGCAACAACATTTCCGCAGCCAATGACAATGACTCGAGCACAACCGCTGAACACAAGGATTCACCACTGAGAATGAGAAAAAATTAATAGCCACCTATGCCTATATAAGGAACAGAGTGGTTGCTGACAGTATCAATTATTGGGTTTGCTTTCTGCCAGCTACTGCTACTTAACTGTTATCAATCCCGCACTGGAGATGCCACCTCGAATGGCGGCGAAACGTTTGCAACCAAGTTGCCCAGCTCGGAGATTCCACAACAACTGAGCTAGCCACCTGAGCTACCAATATTTCAAAAGTAATCCCACCGTTTATCCTCTGCTCGGCTTCTGCATTTAACCGGTCGCAGTTCTGAACTAGGATAAGGAAGCAGTTAACGAGTGGGTTGGTGGAGCACGCAATACAGAACCAAAGTGCAGTTTAGGAGCTACTTTGCTCTCGTATCTCTTGTTGGGACACATTTGCACATTTCGCATGATACCATCCCAAACAGTGCGAGCAAGCCGAACCGATTTCAACTACTGGATGACATTGTCCTAACCCGCAAATACCTTTAACTTGGAGCCTTTTCGGATTCGCATTTCGGCCAGTCAACATGGTGTCGTTACCTGACCCCTTGGGTTGGTTACCGTTCAGTACTTTTCCAGCTTTGAGAGCGGCGTACATCGGCCAGGCGAGTGTGGTGGCTGCAAGGTCAAATGAGCGGTCGGTGTGTTCGCGCGGTCCGTGTGATGGGTTTATGCAGACGCACTGGCTGACCAGGTCACAAGGAATGGCGAGTGACTGGAACCAGTTAACTGAATCTGAACATAGCGCTGAACACAGCTTGAGAGGTCACAAATTCCTTCACAACCGTGTTGAGAAAAGCCGGATCCGAATAAGCTTAGGCAATTCGGACTGTCTCGAGAATTCCGTACCGAATGGTGTCACACAGAAAGGCAATCGGCTCAATGTGCTTGAGTTATCCGCCTGCGCTTAATCATGGATGCCATTGAAAGTGGTTAGTGATGGCACGGACTCAAATCATAGAAGATATTTCCACATATGTTGGAGCACTGTGTATGGCTGGTAAATCCGGTTCGTATGAGCCTACAGTGACATCGCTGCTAGAAGATGGAGAGAGGATAGAGAGGAATAATTCACATAAACCAGAAGCACACGTCACTCGTGTGTGTGGATGACTTCGGAATCTATGTCGAAACAAAGGATGTGCCGGCACTGTGGGAAGAAGGCTAATCTGCTCTGCCCAGTGTGTGACGTGCCACTACATGTGGACTGCTCTGCGATATACCATGCGTGCATGATATATTTTTTGTGTAAATGTGAGCTTATTATACAGTTGTAACGAGCAACTGCCTGTTACATGGTCCTTTTGAAAAAATATTAAACCCTGTCACATCGAATCTGCAAACAATGGTCTATTTGCTCCGAAAATGCAGTGTTATGTTTTCAGTTACATTTCGAAGTCATTTCTTGCTGGTGTCCTTTAAAAGAACAGTTAGCAAAATCTAGCTTTCATAAAGTAATCTAAATTTGCAAAATCCAAACAATGTGAGCGTTTTGCACTATTTTCTCTACCATGTGTTAAAATGAAGGGAATTTAAAACAGCAGAAAATGGGTTACAGAAGACAGTCACTGCTTAGCATGATATCAATGGCGAACGCACGCCTAGCAATATGAAAATGACGTCTGTGCATACAGCATCGCTTTCTGAGAGGAAAATACCTAAGAACTAATTCCATGTGCATTTTGAACTCCGCTTGATGAGGAACAACTAATTATTAGTATGGATGCGCTTAATTGACTCAAGTGTGATGCTCGGTTTAGGAAAGGATAAGAGTGTTATTCCCAGCTTGTCCTGAGGTGGCTTGGCCGAGAGAGAGAGAGAGAGAGAGATCTCGACACACTTTACGGAGCTCAGTGTCATTTTAAAATCTGACATCCCCTTCACTCAGTGTGTCGAAGTTTAGTGACACTAATGTGTGCAGCGAAACTAAATTTTTGCTGTAATAACCCATGACTGCCATGCTGTGTATTACCCCTACGGCACTGCTAGCGCCATGTGCGCCATCGTTCGGCTTTGTGCTGCAATACTGCAGTCGCACTTGCACACCCACGGGTGTGGTGCCTCCAGCAACATGATCCGTATACCTACAAAACGGCTCTCACAGTACATTACGCACGGAGATCCACCGTCCGCTCGATTGATCTCGGTACTGCCTATCGATCGTATCCTAGAACTCTCATCACGTTTCTCGATTTGCTTAAATGAACAAGCACTCAACTACGTCTCTGTTGAATGGATCACGCCACCTGCGCCTGCACATGTGACCACATGAGGCAACTCTTAACTGCGTGATCGATTATTGCTTTGCAGCTGGTGTGATGTGTTTACTTTTCTTAGAAAACCTGTACCGGTTATTACCAGATACGCTTCTTGACGGATCATTTTAACGCGAGGAAAAATCAGTCGGAACTTCGCAAATGTATCTGGCGAACGAATTTGCATTAGTTGGGCCTGAGTGAGCCAGTGCAATGTATAAAGAAGTGCTGTTGCATTATAAGATTCTACAGTTGACAATGACAATCGCAGGTAGCAAACATGACACCGAAACTTTATGCACAGTAGTTACGGGACATTTGTGCGCAAAATATGCTGTTATTACTGGTTTCCCTACAAGATTGACGTGCCTTGGGAAGAGGCACCTATCGGGGGACAGCGGAAAACGCTACGGTATGCTCTGTGGCGCTCTAAAAGATAACGGCTATCTTCCATGTATATTTTCGGTCCACACCAATTGTACACTAATCTTTATCGTTTCAATCACCATTACACAAAAGCCATGTTGACCCACATCTGGGTTGTTGCTTTTACCCTTGGTGGGTGTGACGCACACCGTCGCTCCTGTCCCGCTTCATCCGTCCACGTCCTTTTGTAGCCTATTGGATATTGTCCGCCGTGTCCGACTTCCCTTGCCTTCTGATATATGCGCTCCATTACGCACACAGTCTCCGGTTAGTATTTACTAGCCCTACAAATTTGTGACCCAGATTGGCATGTGCGAAATTATGCTTTTTTCGTTGTTTGTATCTGCTTGGTGGCTGCGTTCCTTTTTTCGAGTGTATACGTGTAATTACTTAGTTCTTGCCTAATTAGCGTCATAATCCAATATCTCGGAATACGCTTGGAACCGACTGGGATTTCATGATTACAGAAGCTTTTGCATACAAATCGGTTTTGGTAGGGTTTTATTGTGGCAACTTTTCGCCCTTGGCACAAGCGTTTCTTCAGGCCAGGTGAATCAGTACAAACTTGGCTTAGCTTTTTATGGGAACGTAAGGTGAAGGTTGCAAGACATAACATGAATCATTGGATAATAGTGTTACAGGTCAATAGGTCAAGCAGCCATGCTAGTGAAACAACAAGCGTCGAGCGTTTCTCATTGACCCCACGTCACCGGTCGTTCACATGGGAGACATTCCTTTCTTGCAGCTACTGATTAACGCTCCGTCCTGAGTTCGTCCGCCTACACTTTTTCTGACTGATCGGGTTAACCCATCCCGCCACGCGTTCGATAACTCCACCCCGTCTGTTCTGTTCACACAGTTTTTCGTCATAGTAGTATCGATCGCCTCAGCAACCAACCTTTGGCTTGTTGCTGGTAATCCCCTCCTAAGTATCTTGACAGTGTCCCAATCAATGGCGTGTCCTGCCTCTAGTGCATGTACGGCCACCGCTGAATCTTTTAGTAGGGCCCTGTATTCAGGCTTACAATCTTTCCTTTCATCCTTGGTCTTCTCGATTCGCAAATCGAAAGTGGCATCCGACTCGTTTTACAGCGTAAACTTCCTTACTTTGGCTATTCCGTGTTTCATGGAACATAACCCAGAGGTTTGATTTGCCATATTTGAGCTCGAAGGGGAAAATAAGGGCATACAGACGGACCGTTCGACGTACACTCAACTCTTTCCACGCCTTCCTTCGTCGATTGTGACACTGGTTCAAGACATTCTACTCTGCTCATCCAACGAACCTAAGTATGAAACAAGGAAGCTCGCGATTTTAAACCAGTAACTACCCAGTGCACAGGCTTGAGGTGAACCACTTAATGGTCCCAATTCGGGAGATTGCAAGTCGTTGACGTTGCTCCGCGAAATTCAGCGCATCGCTCCTCCCTTATTCGTGAGCGAAAAAAAGATACAGGAGCTGTGGCTTACTTGTTTCCCAGAGCCATTTCCGTTAACGCTGTCCATGTTTCTAGTTATGTTCCCGAAAGAACTAGATACCAAAGCAGATGTTGCGTTAGAACGTCTTCCGCAGCAGAGGACCAATAGTTTCAGTGACATATTCTCACTGGTGAAAATCGAGTCTCATATTTGCTCCAAGTCATCAGACCGGGCTGAACCTAAAGACGAGGAAATTGCGCTATTTCGTAGCAGAAGAGTCGCATTGAAGGTTTCGAAGCAGTGTGTGCCACGATCAGAAGCTGATCACATTTTGGCAACCGTTCATTGCGGCTCGACTGTGCCTGCACTGAGTACGTCTCGTTCGACGCGAAAGAGCCACATTTTCTCTGCACCTTCTCAGTCAGATAATACCCAACTCGTCGAAGGATTATGTTGGTATCACCGCCAAAATTTTGGAAAATCAGTACCTTGTCGGGCTCCTTACATTAGGCACGAGCAAGCTGCTTCAGGGAAAGCGAACAGGCCACATGACCAACGCATCCATCAACAGCAAAATAGGTCGTCTGTTTTACATTAAGAATCGACTTTCTTACATCACTTTCTACATCCACACGGGAGAGGAAGTCAGCGTCATCCTTGCGAACGCGAACGACAAGCACACAAAGCCCAAGTACAACATGCAAAGTGTCATTTGCTGACGGTGCTTAGCAGCTTTAGCAACACATATCTACTGGGACAGCAACAGGTGACTAGTGAACGAGACTTAGGTATCGTCGTCCAAACAAGTCTTGATAATTTGCTCCAATGCTCGAAATCAGCGAATGTGGCGAACTTGAACTTGAGGCCTTTGTGGTAAGCTCTCGGCACCTTTGAGCGACGGGTAGTACCACTGTTGGTCAACACATATCTCCGTCCCTATGTTGAATGTGCGGTTCAGGCCTGGCCCCCATGGTTAAAACGAGATGTTCGTCTCTTGGAGCAACCCCAAAGAAGAGCTACCAAGGTGACACAGGACTATCTGGTCTCACTTATGAAATGCGCCTTTGTTTACCTGGTGTTTTCTGCTCAGAATACCGACGGAGTCCCGGGGATCTCTGCCTCACATACCAGATACTAACGGAAAGTGAGCACCCATGTGCATCACTGCTGACCCTAGCCTTTTACAAACAACGTCGTGGCCATCACCTGAAGTTAGTAACCCAACACCCACGTTGGGATTGTAGGAAGTAGTTCGCTCACTTTGCATCTGTTCCCACTGTAATGCACTGCTAACACATTTGGTGAACACACCAGATATCGCAAATTTCGAGAGACTTCTAGACTTACATCTTAGTGCTAAACGCTATACAACTGTGTGAAGAAGTGCGATATTTTTACTACTGATGATTCACGTTCCACATTGAAACATTTCATCTTTAATCTTCTTGTGCATTTTTCATCCTAAGGGTTTTTTAAAGTTATACTTTTTACCCCATCATACACTATTGAACTAATGAACTATTAAACGGTTCTCCTACAGATCCATTGGGTCAGCGCATGATGAACCTGAACCTCAATCTCCAGTTAGATTTTCAGTGGGTTTTTCTGGTTGTGGCTCTACCCTTGGCAACTATCGGTAACGACTTCGTCCGCCATTTTGGGTTGCCTGTTGATGCTGGTCGACACAGACTTTTAGACGACCGTACTGAACCACCGGTTGAAGGCTTTCTTCGGACGCCCCGACAATCAGTCAAGTTTTCCGAATCATCGATGTACCTTCAGATTATGCAAACCTACTGTCTGAATACCCGCGACTGGTAAGACCAGCTGCAGCGCTTCTGCCAGTCTCGACAGAGGTCACTCATTACATTGTTACGCGCGGTCCGCCAACGAATGCTTGACTTGACGACTTGCCTTCGACAAATTTCGTGCCGCAGGAGCTGAATTCGATCACATGCTACAGCTCAGTATCACAAGACCATCCAACAGCCCATGGGCGTTACCTCTCCACATGGTTCCGAAAAAGTCCATGGGGATTGATGTCGTTGGGGTGATTATCTATCTCTAAAGAAGGTAGCCACACTTAATCGCTCTCCTATCCCACATACCGTGGACCTCACCGTTAGTCGGTCCGGTAAACACGTTTTCAGTAAAATCGACTTCGTGCGTGCTTACAACCAAATCCCGGTCGCCGAAGCGGACATCGCTAAAACTACTGTGCCGACTCTATTTACTTTGTTCGAGTTTTTGCGGGTGCTATTTGGTCTAAAGAATACCGCGCGAACTTTTCAGCGCTTCATCGACTAAGTTTGCCGCGGCCTGGGCATCACTTATGTTTATCGCAACGACATCCTAATCGCAAGCTCTTCACTAGAAGAGCGCTGGCGCCACCTTCGAATACCTTTTGATGGTTTATCGCAACACAGGGTTCTGATCAACGCAGAAAAGTGTTCGTTCGGTATGGAATCGGTCCGTTTTCTCGGTCATCAGATCTATTCTGCAAGCGTCGTGCCACAACAGAATAAATTTAAGACTATTATCGACTATCCTGAACCTCATTCTTTCACGCAGCTAAGACGTTTGACAGGCTGGTCAAAATTTGCCGTCATTTATACCAGAATGTGTGTCGATTTTGCAACCCCAACGGGGGAAATTCAAGAAATTCGATTTTCCAGCGGCAACACACTGCGTGTAAATATGTAAAAGTAGCTATCGGCAACACAGCTTCTATAGCTCATCACGACTCGGCAGCCCTACTGTCGCATGGTACCGAGGCTTCTGACTTGGCAGTTGGGGCGGTATTACAGCAAAAAGTAGGTGACGCTTGGCAGCCGTTGTCATTCTCATCCAAACCCTTGCAACCTGCCGAAGAATTTTACGGTACATTCGGTATAGAACTATTAGTCATCCATTTATCCGTATGCCATTTTCACCATGCCTTAGAAGGCCTCACTTTTACCTTCTACACCGACCATAAACCCATGACTTATGTGCTCGGCTCGACTACCGACCGATAATCTCCTACAGCGTCGCACCACCTAGACTATATCGCTCAGTTTCCGACCGATCTAAGACGTGTCTAAGTTGTGCACAACGCCGTCGCCGACGCACTTCCCATATTCAAGTGAACTCCGCTGACGCTGGCAGCACTATCACTCTGGCGGCCATGGCCGCAGCGGAACTCAGTTATCCTGAGGTTGAACTACTACCCACATCCCCATCATTGGACATACGACCCGTTCCGCTGACATCATCAGACTGAACTACAGTTTGCCTTTTATATCTGGGTACCCCGAGCTCAGTCGTCCCACTCGAGTTTCGACAAACTGTGTTTGACACATTGCGCGGCTTGTCTTAACCAGGTGTTCGTGTATCGATTAAACTAGTAACCGCACGTTTCGCTTGGGGCAATTTTAATCGTGACGTTCGTACTTGGGCAGCTACTTGTTTTCCAGGTTAGCGTGCGAAGATGAAAAGGCACACGAAACTCCAACTAGGTACATTTCCTACGCAAGACACATATGTTCATCACGTGCACATAGACGTGGTAGGTCCTCTGCCGCATTCGAAAGGCTCTGCGTGTCTAGTGACCTGCGTCGACCGAGTTACTAGATAACTTGAGGTCATTCTTATCCCTAACTGATTTTTAGAAGAAGTCGCAAAAACGTTTTTAGACCGCTGGGTAGCACGGTATGGCTGCCCTGCCATATTGACCACTGATCGTGGGTCACACTTTTCATCCACCTCCGCTTCGTTGCTTATGCTCTTAGGTTGTTGTCACCTCCAGACGACGGCGTATCATCCGGCCGCTAATGGCATGGTGGAGCGTTTGCAATGACAGTTGAAGGCAGCTCTACGTGCGTACCCGGATTCTCCATTGTCTGAACTATTTGCATTCGTTCCCCTAAACCTAAGAAGCACTGTAATGACCGAATTCAACGCAAAACTAGAGCAGTTAGTCTGCGGCCGCACGCTGCACTTGCCTGGAAAACTATTGCACCAGGCCTGTGTACTTCCTCATTTAATTACGGCAGTTACACCGACTGATTGGCTCACCAGATGCGTGAGATAAGTCCACCCGCTCCCCAATCGCAGTAGACGCCAGTGTACGTGCTCGAGAAGCTGTCTACGTTTTCCCACGTCCTTCTACGTGCAGATAGGGTTCGGCAGGCGCTTCAGTCGCCGTAGGCAGTACCATCCAAAGTGTTACAACGTACGAATAAGAGGTACAGTATTGAGCACGGCGGCCGACGCTAAGTCGTCACCATGGATCCCCTCAAATCAGCTTTCGTCGACGAAGCCACTGAGCATATGGCTATTTCGAAAGGTGCGGGCGGCACTACAAATAAAAGCGCACGTCACAAACACGTGCTGTTGCTGAAGCGAGTACCGTTTTAGGCTGATAGGCCAGGGTCGTTCCGACATCATCGTTCAACGCCAGCATGTCGCCTCCCACGATCAATAGCCGTGGACAGGAGGCTGGTAAGCCTGTTAGCTTTTCCGACTATGTACAGTATAAATACCTTCGCAAATATTGAATATAATTGACCCGTTTTTGGTCGATTAACGTATTGAAAACAAAAAATTAAGTGCTTCCGAGAAAGCATAAAGGGAGCCAAAAATCAAAAGAATCTAAACCTCTTTGCAAACAACTCATTCTTTCGTTCTTTCTGATATGTTCTACGTGTGTTTTTCTGTTTTCTCTTCTCCACATACCCCAATTCTCTCCTTTGATTGACTGCCCTCGCGAGTAACCTTTTCTAGGATCCGGAGGCGAACGCCGGTCGTTTCCTCGTGGGACATGGATCGTCATGGTGCGGAGCGCATTTTAAGGGGAAAGGCAGGCCACTCCTAAGCGCACCGTTTGGTAGCAGCGGAGGTTGATGTCCTGTCGGCCTATTTTCTGGGCTAGCCAGTTTTATTTGAAGTCCGACAATCCCGCTCCAGTGGCTCGCCGTAATACACCCTGCCCTGCAACCAACAACTAGTAAATTAAAAACCGCACAGCCGACTCCGATTTCCGATGAACTCCCATTTGACACGAAGGCTCGCACATTTTTATTCGACACGACGTTGCTTATTGAACCTTAATTTTTCCATCAATTTCCACACCGAATAATGCTTCTGTTTAACCTTCTAGCAGAGATCTATAGTGCCCTAAAAGATAAGGGCTATCTTCCATGTATATTTTCGGTCCACACCAATTATACACTAATCTTTTTCGTTTCATTCACCATTACACAAAAGCCATGTTGACCCACATCTGGGTTGTTGCTTTTACCCTTGGTGGGTATGACGCAAACTGTTGCCCCTGTCCCGCTTCTTCCGTCCACGTCCTTTTGTAGCCTATTGGATATTGTCCGCCGTGTCCGACTTCCCTTGCCTTCTGACATATGCGCTCGATTATCCACACCGTCTCGGACTAGCATGTACTCGTCCTGCTACCATAGGCTGAGCATGTACTTTTCCTTTTTCCTTATTAGCATTAGCGTTCCACTGTTCTATCATCAAAATAGTAACGAATATAGTAGTTAAGGAACCAAGTAACGGGCATCAAGCGCCTTCCTGCACCACTTGCTGAAGGTCGTTTGGGTCAGGTGCCTTGTTCTGCCTTAGCAGCCTTAGACACTGCGGAATTTCGCCGACCGTGGGAGTTATTAAAGGGGCTCTCAAAGAAGCTCAGGGGGCCTAACTAACAGTTCGGATACACAGAGACGACTAGAGTGCCATATAAATTGATCGGCATAGAGTTCGATCTGGGTGAAAAGGAACTAAATATCCAATTCTCCTATTAGCTGCCACGTGAGAACTTTGCGTATACCATGCGTCTGATAGGAATGGGATGCACTATGGATGGGAAGAACTCCGGTCTAAGAGCAGACCCTTGTGGAAATCCGCTTGTCACAGGGATTCCGGGGGGTCCTCGCCCTGTCGAAGCTTACTTGGACGGTACGGTGGTGGATGTAATCCCTTGCCCAGCCCAGCAAGGCCTCAGAGATCCCGTAGAACGACAACTTATGTATTATAATGACATGGTCGGCTTTGTTGAAAGTATTGGAGAAATCAAACTGGCTTGCGTTGCTAGGCCTTTTTCAGGCGCAGACGTCCATCTATCCCGTGCGAGTGGCAGGTTACTCAGGCATGACCACCGCGTCGGAAACCGTGCTGGAAGCTGGAACGCAGTTCCTGGGCAGGAAGTGGTCAAGTAAATCAGCAGCGATGATCGTTTCCATCACTTTGTATAGCGCAGGGAGTAGTGGTGTCGGTCGGCAGTTGACTGGGTCTTTACGCATGCCGCCTTTGTAGATTGGTGTAACTGTATGGCATTTCCAATCCTTCGAGATTCCGACATGCGAGGAGTACTGGGTGAAGAGCTCCACTAGAGATAACGCTAGAGCCACCGCACATGTTCCCAGGAACTTTGGATGGAAACCGTCTGCGCCTGGGATACCTGTTGCCCTCAGGTATTTAAGCTTCAACAGGATCTTCGCCGGATTGAGGTGAACAGTTGTCAGTGACGTTGAGGCTGAGAAGGGAGAAGGTTACATCCTTGTGTGGAATGATGGATTGGAGGAAGTAAATGCGTAAGGTTGGCACAAGAATGCTGCGACCACGTTTGCTGCTTTAGTGAGCTATGTGGGTGTCGTCGGTGCAGTGATACCGTGTTTGGCTTGTCGAAGCTAATCGACGTGACTAGAAAAGGATTTGGGGATAGCAAAAAAGCTCCGCATAAGCTGACGCTACTGCTCACTTTCGCGTAAAAACTGGACGCAGTGGTTACGGAGAAGTTGATAGACTTCCCACTGAGTAGCTGTTGGACAGGAACGATATGTTATCCATTCCGTGTCCCTGTGTGCAATGCACTTGCGGTCCAAATTCGGATGGGCTTGAAACAATCATTACCCATGGAAAGCTGTTTGCTGCTCGCGGCTAAAGAGCACAGTTTGCGTAGAGTAGTGCAGAAACTTGACCACGCCTTGTCAGTCTTCAAGTGAAGTATCGGTAATCAGTTGTTTGCGGAAAGAAGAGTGCTTAACGTTTCGTACTCAGGCAAGCCCTTCGTGTAAGTCATCCAGCTGACAAGCGTTGCGGCAACGCATAAAAGTTCGTACTGGAGGACGTAGTGATCGCTGAGCCCCAATGGTTTATCATATTCGACGTGCTCAACCATCAGTTCTTCGTTGGTGAGGATGGGGTCCAGAAGGGATGGTGTGTTGCTGATTCGGAATCTCTTTGGCCGGCACATATGGTTGTACAGCGGGGCCGTGCGAAGAAACTCAATGAGGCTTAACGCAAAGAAGCAACTCGTTGGAAGAGAGCGAAATAGACTGGATAGATAGAACTCCGCCCTGATAAAATGCATGTATCGGAGGGATAGTATGAAGTGGATAACATGCAATCGTTTTACGTCATTCTCGGAAGAGTTGTTAGTGGCGCAATAAATGCTACCAAGACCGCAGTAGTGTTTGGCAGTTAGTACCGGTTGGTGGCAGAAGGCTGCAAAGCCGAATCTGCCATGGTAGTGCAACCGATGGTGTTGCCGTAGTACGGCGCGCGATCGGAGCAGAGGACGGACATGTGAGGAAGTTGGATTTCCTCGTCCGCGATTTTGCCGGACAGCCATGTTTCCGTTATGGCTATTAAATCGTTGGCATTGCTAGAAGTCGGGATTGGAATTCCGGAAGTCTGCGTATGATGTCCTGTGCACTCGTGTAGATACAAGCAAGCTTTGTCTGCAAGACGAGGGTGGGTGCAATTCCTGTGATGCCGGCCAACAGGTGACAAGCATTCCACCGCATTTTGTTTGAAGAAATAGAGCCCGTATGGTTGCTGGACCTGGGGAATGTAGGGTCTGGATCATCGGAGCAGGCGTAGCTAGGTGCCCGAGGTATATTGGCGGCTGCCGGTAGTGGTATGTAGAGGAGCAGGTGGCTGCAGGCAGTAGGGTAATTGGTTCTGTAGCGGACAATCTAAATACGGTTGTGGCATCTCGTGGTGTAGGTATCGGGGGGGGCTGCTGTTGGGAGTGTGTGGCAGACCTTGCGTCTCGTCACCGTGACTTTCTGGACGTAAGCGGACATCTGGTGGTGCTCGTCTTTTAGTAGCCTACCAGACGGTGAGGATAGTAGTTGCCATGTTAGCGGTGAGAAAGTCACTTTTAGGTGATGGTGGGCCGACCCTTACAACTTGTTTGACGGACTAAGCAGTGTACGACCGTCGTGGTCACATGGACAATGGTCAGTAGCTGCTGAAGAAACCTCCATTAGTCGCAGACAGGTTGCTGTCGCCAGCCGTGTGCAGTTCTGGAAGGCTGTGCACGAGGACGAAGCATGGCTAGGTGGGTGATGCCGGCTGCTGTTTGCGCGCTGCTTGCTCAGTCCAAGGGGTGTCAAGGAAGATACGAAGGTGGTAGGTGTTGGGTGGAAAAAGGTGCGCAGATAACGTAACCTGCTCCATGACCTTGCCTGGTTGCAAGTCAACATGAAGGAGCCTCGGCTTACCAGCCTTAGGAGATGAAGGGTGGTGAGTCCGTGTTGTGTGGTTGCAGGGTTTAGTTTCGGGAAGGCATAGAACGTCCCCGCTTGAGATTCACATGGGATTGTCGATTCCGAAATTGCGGGTAGATAGACGTTGGAACATGCGTGCACATGACGGAGTTAGGTGTGGAGCCACGCGTTAAAGGTTTATTTGGACGCGAACTTGGGATGGGTAGTAGGCTTTCTAGGTGGGCCGGCCCAGGCCGGGAGCGCTGCGCGTTGACAAGCGCTGCACGCATCGGTGTTCCTTAACGAGACACAATGCAAGTCCGGAGGGCTGGAACTCGGCTAAGCCATCGAATTTCCGTAGTAGATTCAGCAGCTTCCTTGCAACTGGAACAGTCATACTTCTGTGCGGTTGGCGTCATTTGGGGTCTCGAGCACTCGTGCGGATGGGAGCAATTACGGTTGCGGCTCGTTGTTAGCCATGAGAAGGACGGGTTAGCATGGGGCTGACAAAACTGAGTCCTCCAAAGGGCATGTGGTGAAGGAGTGTTCACTAGGGATATCAAGCCCAGAATGCGCAATGGTAAGTAGGCTGGCTAGCCGAACAACCTCCTCGTGGTGTCAGCTGGGTGGTTCGGGTTTAACCCGTTCCAGCAAATAGTTCGGCGGCAGCGTTCCAGGACGTGGTGGGTTTCGCCTGGCAGGCGTTCTCCCTATAAAAAGCCACAAATGTCTGCTTAACAACACTGTGACGTGGCGGTCGCGAATCGCCACAAAATAAAGTCACAGCCCCGTGGATATCCGGATAATTCTCTCCAACCCACGGACACTAACCTACGCGCATGCTGTTGACGATAGCAAACATTGCAGATTGGAGCAGCCCAGCTACAAGCACAAAATACACAGCTACATACATATACACACACAATGACCTACATACCCCTACACAAACACAAACGGCTACGGAAAACATATCGGGGTTTCGCACATTCTTGAGCATTCATCGATATGTCAAAATGATCATGCCTGTAAAGGGGTGTCTCACCTTGTTGAGAATAAAAGATTTATTTATTTGTTTATTTAGGCAGGTGTAGCACATTACGGGTTGCGGAAGCAAGTGGCAGGATTTGATGTCGGTTGCGCGGAGTGAAGTGTCACAAGAAGCGCGAACACCGTGTAAACACTTAGAGCAGGTGATGGCTTTGGTAGGATGCTCCACATGTCGAGCGCTAGTGGAGCAATTGTTCAGCGGTTGCATCGGCGTATTGGTCAAAACCGAGCAGGTAGGCATATGCAAGCGGAGGACGAGTGAGACTCAATAATAGAGAAATTGTCCACCGTCGGACGCATCGCAAAGCGGCTTGCTATTCGCAGCCCAGGCACGGCGAAAATATCCTTGCTATGTGGGTTCCACAAGGATCCGTATTTGGAGCAGAACTATCCAAACTGTACATGAATGAAATCTTGTTTGCTCTCCAAACAGACTGCTTGGGCTATTCTGTTGATATTAAGCTTTGGTCGACAGTATCCAGTCTGGACGATGACGCAAAATTATAAGAGGTGGAAGGTATACTGCACTAGTGGTCTACCAAGTGACGCTCACAAGTAAAGCGTGATAGATGCCGTTTTCCCAACCGGTAGCACTGACCCATACGGCACATACCTCATTAGTGGGTTTATTCTCAAGAACAGCACTCAAACATAGATCTCGGGATCATCCTATCTCCTGACCTTAGGACGTCCCGGGAAACACGAAAGAAGGTCGCAGCCGCAGAGGCTTTTAGGTGCCTTGCAAAAGTGGTTCATTCGAATGACTCCTACGATCTTCCGAACTCTATGTATCGCCTGATTACTTGTCACACTAGAATGTTAGAAGCCAGCTAATTTCCCACTCTTTAAGTTTGTATACTCTTTGATAGGGGACGTTCAGAAGTGTGTCTCGAAAGCTGTCTTCGTGCTCCGCGATCTCCCTTACCATCCCCGACTGCATCAGTTGAAATTGTTCGCCTTCGAGTTCCGCCGTTGCTGCGGCGATCTCCTCTACACAAGACGCATTCTTCTTGGTGAAACCGGAAAAGGGCCACTGCAGTTGTTCCACTTCAACGCCCACTGCGCGCCATATGATCCCAAGTGGAGGCCATTCAGACCACGAAGTATCCACGCGAGCTCAGACCTCGCATTGTCCACCCGGATGGTTAAAGCATGGAGCAGTTCACCTAAGGAAACTGTTGGCGCACCCTCAGCTGAATGGTTCACGGCTTTTAGAAAAACCTTTACCAAAGACCCTGGGAACATGCTGCAACTGTGACGAGTCCTCTAGGAGCGTCATTATACCACGATACGCAGCTACCCCACAATGAACCGGAATAGACGGAACTGACAAGCTTTCATCGCTTTGCTCTCTGCAACCCAAAGAACCAATGAACAGCGGTGTTCAACGCATGAAACTAAAACCAGAAGCAACTGGGTGGTATGGTTGGGTACAGTAGTTGCTAGTACAGCCACTGTAGGATGAAGAATAAGTAACCAGCAATAACTGTCTGCATCTAGACTTTCATTTGTATATGGTCCTAGCTTTTAATTATTATTTTATTTCAAGTTTAACTCCAGTCTATTTAAATCTTTACTTTATCTCTTATTGTTTCAGTGTATCGTATAATTTCTTTTATCTTTACGTAGTTATTTGAATGCAACTCTATCATATTCAGGTCAGGTCAGCTTCCAAGGGAGACACAAGCTTCTGCCTAATGAGCTTCCTGTTTCTTACGCCCGTAAACAAAAACGTACCCCCTGCACTTCAACGTCTGAGCGACTTCCACAGCTTCAAAACTACTATACTCGGCGGAGAACCGTTGACCACAGAAAGTTTGCATTATTTGTTTGATAACACATTATTTCAAAGAAAGCTGGCCCTGAAACGCTTACTAGACATTCTATGTGATGAACAAGACTGAAACAGCCAAATTTTAATTTCTAACTACGCGGTCGCCATTCTTCAGTATGAAAGGTAACCTAACGTTAGAGATAGCGAGCAGCACAACCTTTACAAGCACTACAGATGAGCACCCACTTGATTAATGGGATGGTGGAAAACGCAATACAAAAGCAGGGGTCGTCTTCGGAGCAGTTTCAATCTTTATCTTTCCTTTGGGAAAGGGTTGTACAACTTGCAGTATCCCATTTAGAACAATGTGAGCAGACTACTCCCCATTAGCTTAATTAAACACATTCTGCCCACCCTCAGCTACCCTTCGACTGGACCACTTTTAGCTTCTCAAATACTTGCTTCCTGCTGCTGTACGTTGTGTCATTACGAGAAGCGGTGAGTTGGCTCATAATGTTTGCCTTTCTGACTTTGGCTGGTTGCGCACAAGCTTGAGCCTCCTATGTGGTTAGGAAGGTCAGGCAGGAGCTGGCTAGCGAGTTACGTGCCTGTGCTGGTGGGTGTGTTAGGCTTAAGCTAACGCACTGGCTGACGAGGTCACAACGGGTGGTGCTTGGCTTTTGGCTCTCGATGAACTCCAATTAAATGCTAAGCACTCCGCATGGTACTAAGAAATACGAGGCAGTTACCGCAAAAGAGGTTGGAGAGAAGCCATTTATACTTGAATTGATTGACTCAAGGTAGCCCTTTTGAACAAGTGCAAAAATTCCACCATATGCGTAGAACTGCAGTATTATCATGTCTACATGTAGAAACAAAACCTTTAACAAAGGCATCCGTGAATCAGATGTTGGAACGATCATTACAGTCCTGAAGTTTAGTATGCACCGTATAGAGCTGATAAATCCGGGTCCAACGTATGTAAGCTCAGTGACGTCCTGTTCTAGCGCTGTAGGACTAGTCTATAGTAGGCCGAGAGTGTGCTTGCTCTGGTGCGGCTGCCAGAAAACCGCAAGAACGGACACTACGAATTGTATTCGTAAAGGGCCACCATCGAACGAAACACTGATGAAGCAAGGAAAGCGTACGTCAGTGTCCGAACTCATCGTGAAAACAAGTGATGAGCCGGATGTAGTTAAAAATGACCGTGAGATCGCCATTAAAACAAACACCAGTATGTACGATAAGTAACAAGATTGTACATAAGATAAGAATTATCTTTTGGGTTGCTATAGAGCTTAATTCCTAGAAGGCTGGACCAGGAAGCCCACGAAATCACAAATGGTAGTTAGTCTAAGTTCGTAAATGGTATTCGTATACAAAGGAACACGGGTTCGCCTTTGGAAATAAATGTAGCCGACCATTAGGATCAGCCGTGCTATTCGGTATTTACTATTTATTGCTTGCAAGCAGGGTGCATTACGGGGACTGTTGAAGCGGGCTTGTCGGACTAAAAAAGCTGGTTAACCCAAGAAACAGCCGGCAGGGCGGCAACTTCCGCTGCTGCTTAACGGTGCGCTTGGGAGTGGTCTCTCCTGTGCCGCACCTCGCCCGCTCCAAAATGACCCTCGTCTCACGGAGAAACGACCAACCTCCCAGAGAGATGACTATCGTCCCACGAATAATCGACACGTCCCGTGGAGAAACGACCAGCGTTCGCGCCAAGATCCTCGTTGACTGCCTTGATCCGAGAAAACCTTTCTAGTGTGGGCCAGTCGATCGGAGAGGGGTTTGAGCGTGTAGAGCCGTGCAAATAGAAAACACGTGCAGAAAGTGCCGGAAAGAGCGAACAAATGACACTCGGGTTTGGGTTTTTGTTTTGGAATATATTTTCTTCCAGGTTTTCAGGGGCTTTTACTTTTGTTTCAAAAAGTTAAGCGATGAAATCGGGGCAGATGTATATCATATCTACAAAGCTAAACCTAGGCACACGGTGCTTACCCGCCTTCCGACTACGGCGATGAGTCGTGGGAGGCGGGGGGCTAGAATCGGGAGATGTCGGGACAGCTGATGCTTGCAGACCGAGGCCGTGCTCTTGTTGAAGTGCGGTGAGTAGGGATGTCGCACGAAACACTACTAGACTAAGTAGGCGAGGTGGTTGCTTTAACAAAGATGGGCTCTACATGGTCGTAGGTGACGAATTCGCGTCGGCCACCGCGGAGAATAGTGTACATTTCGTTCTCGCGATGTAACACTTTGAAAGGTTCTATGTACGGCGACTGGAGCGGCTGTGGAACCCTGTGTGAGCGAGGGCGTGTGAACACATACACAGCTTCTCGGACACGTACACTAGTGTCTTCTGCGATCGAGGAGCTGGTAGACTTACCTCACGCACCTGGTGAGGCAATCGATTAGTGTACCTTCCGTACTTAAACTTGGAACTAGACGGGGCTGGTGCTAACAGCTGTCCGGCAAACCGCACCGTGTAACCATAGACTGGCTGCGCTGGTATTGCGCCGAAATCGGTTCTAACCGCGTTGCTTAAGCCTAGAAGGACGAGCGAAAGGGTTTTAGATCGTGAAGGACTTGCGTGTGCACGTAGCACTGCGTTCAACTGTCATTGCAAACTCTCCCCCATGCCATTAGCGGCCGGATGATACGCCGTCGTCTGGAGTTGACGACAACCTAAGATCTTAAGCAACGAAGCGGAGGTGGATGAAAAGTGTGACCCACGATCAGTGGTCACTATGGCAGGGCAGCCATACAGATTTACCCAGTGGTCTAAATAAGCTTTCGTGACAGTTTCTGATGAACAAATGTTATCAAAACGGCCTCAGACTATCTAGTAACTCGGTCGACGCAGGTCGGTAGACACGCAGAGCCTTTCGAAGGCGGCAGAGGACCTACGAGGTTGACGTACACGTAAGGAAAGAGTGCTTTTGGCGTCGGAAGCTTGCCTAATGGGATGTTCCTGTGCATGTACCCCTACGCTCGTTGACACGAAAGGCGAGAAGCTACCCAAATACGTACGTTACATTAACATTGCTCCAAAAGAAACGTGCATTACGAGTTTAACCTATGCACATACGCCTGGTTGTGGCAGGCCGCGCAACGTGTCGAACATGATCTGTCGAAGCTCGCGTGGGACAACTGCGTATGGCATGTCCGGGGAGAAACCGCGAAAGCTAAGCTAGCACGAACTCTATCTCACCAAGTTTTTACCTATTGATTTAGCGCACAAGGGTTAAACTGCTTTGTGAGAAACTTTCATGTGGTTTGTGAGTTTTAATTGGGTAGTAGCTTCTGACTAGAAAATTCTGTTTGGTACTGCTGGAAACAGCGCAGCTGATCAGAAACAGCGACGGTGTGAAGGCAAACTCTGTGTAAGATGGATATCATCTTCCCTGCCAGAACCATCACCCGAGTATTACTATCCTGGTGTAGTCACTAAACAATGGGTTCAATGCGCTTCATATGAAAAGTTATATTCTTGTCGTAAGTTGTTTTCATTTAAAGTCAACGTACCTCCATTACGACAAATTTTGACCCCTTCGTAATCCCTGACTGCTTTTAACACCATGGAATTTGTGTATTCATGTGTGGACAGCATGAGCTAGCACAGCCATGATATCATTCCATTAACGTTGACTGTAATTTATAATGAACATCCTTACAACCCCCTCAATTTGAAAATTGAAAACCATCTACGTTCATTGGTGACATGTGCTTTGTGGGATCAGTGGTTGCAAAATCAATCTTTTCCGCCTTTGCTTTGCGAAAATCTCTAGGTGTAACAAACTGGAATAAAGCTATCAACCAAGATTCGAGGACACAAAAGTGCGTACGAGATGCATTATGCCACTTCACTGTATTCAACAAACTGGGATGAAGGCCACATCTTCAATTGGAAAGGTTGAGCTTCTGATCCAAGGAATATCTCTAAAGGATAGAGCTTTTCGGTAATCCTGCTTTTCAAAAACGAAATCAATCAACTTGCATATCGATATCAATCCAATATACCAACCAATGCGACAGAGGGAGCTCTAAAGGTTAAAAATCCGCTTTCCGATAGAATTCAATTCGACACATTAGCAGTGGAATGGAAGGGCTATATAAACGCAGACTGAACACCCACACTCATTGACCCCTACCACTGGATTTATATTTATTCGTCTTGCATTTACAAGCTCTACCTTGTGATGTCATTACATTAGGAACACCAAAGATGCATCCTACCTTTACCCTTGTTGTTTATTCCGGGCAGTGCTTCACGTGTATCTACGCGCAAAACGTTGCGTAAATGAACTGCCCTATCGAGTGAAACAAAATAAGGTTACTGCCAGTTGGAACTACAATAATTAGTTACTTAGCCTTGAGAATAAACCATTTTGCTTAATTTCTCAATAAAGAGCGGCTTCGGCTACGTAGTTATAAATAACTAAATAGGGATATTTTTAGACTGACTCATGGCTGTACCCTTAAGTGTTCAGATCAATCTTTGTATTAATCCGATGCTCTTGCATGGAAGTGGGCAAAATACGAGTATATGATCATAGTTGGCAAGTACAAATGGATTGGCATTGGTTGGAGTACAGCTGGTGGGGTCGTAGGCGCCGACGTTGAAATTCTTCTGGTTTCTTCGGGCGATATTGAGCTCCTTGTTCTTTTGTTGTGAAAGTTACGCAGAGCTGTGGTTGTGCCGTTTCTCTTTGAACAGGGTCCACTTTATCACAACTTCAGTTTAAATTCATTGGACCATTTTGGCCTGCTCAGTCGCCAAAATTATTGGTGCACACATGGAAGAAATGGTTGGCCACTATTGGCAAGACAAACGGTGTGAATTCAAGATGGCAAAGCTATCCGAGTGGCTGCATGGACGTGATTAGAATTGCGTGGAGATGTGTATTTTCTGGTCAGCTTAACCTGAAAATGTGTGTTTGAATGCGCCAATATGACGATTACTATTGGTAACCGTTGGCACAAAATGAACGATGTCAATAAATGAGAAGGACGATGAGTTACTATCTGGTAGGTAAGAATCACACAATATCATTTTTCCTTCTTCGGAAACGGAAGCAATATGCTGGTATATCTCTGGCACCTGTGAGTAGCATATTGACAGTCAAAATGATTGTTGCACTGGTGGGATCCATTTCTCATGGAGAAGGTTCTGATCGATATTCTGGAAAGCTCTGTGGTCCCATCATGACACCTAAAATGGTTGTAGGAGTTATCAGGTTACAGAGAAATGTTAAGCAATGGAAGTAATACACCAGCTGTCTAGACACGGATAGATATATCGGTTCACGACAAAGTGAAGTAGCTTTCACGGGGCTTCGCTTCTGCTCTGTACTACTCAGTGAACTCAAGGATTAACTGCATTAACCGTTAGAAAAACAACCGTCGTTGTGAGCGGAATACATCCGGCTATCTGTAAACGTAAACGTGTTTGAGGCTGTACGGGAGGTAAGTAAATGGATCGACGACCCGCCCAAGAAGGAACACTTACGGGATTCATCCTATCGTTCCAGTCCCACTTGAACTTGAACTTGAGTTGGTTGCTAATGCAATAGATATACAATGTGAGCGAAGTAGATTTGGTAAACAAATTTCCTTAAATGATGCTAATGGATGCAACACAGTACCACAATACTAAGCACTGGCATCAAACGGATGGCTAGGATACAGATATCCCCTACGATTTCAACCGTAATTAAAGGACGAGCCGTCCTGATATGCAGCTTACATTAATTTTTAACCGCTTGGTAGCTTCCGTAGGTCTTGTTTGATGAAGCCTCCGGTAAATTCGGCAGCACTTAGAGCGCTTCGTGAACAGGTATTTACCGGTACGATCTATCCAAGGATGATGGGCCCGGGTGCTCCGTATATTAATTTGACCAGCGTAGCTGACTTCATGTAGAATAACGTCACCGGGTTTTAAATGGACACCTATTGCCAGTCTCAGTAAGAATGTACTCAAAATGCCAAAACAACTAAACTGAGTAGAGGAAGTGCACACCGCATTTCACAGGGCCCCACTAGTTTTGCAAAGCAGACCTATGCCCGCGTGTTGAGTGTAATGATTGCAATGCAAGTCCACCAGTCACTTCAAGCATGTGATGAAGGAATGAACACGTTTGCATGTTAGATGAAAATAGGTCACGGAGCATCACAAGCCTAGTGGAGGGCCTTTGGGATTAGGTGATGAGCCAGTTGCCAGGATGTAAACGGAAATTCGGAAGCTTGAGAGCACTACGACTTCACAAGGTACATAGGTTTCTTAGCACTATAACCAAGAATGTACTTCTCGGAGACTCTAGACTTATCAACACAGACCTGTTGCACTGGTGATACAGTAGCCTACGTAGGTCTCGTAGCACTATCACCAAGAAGGTAGGTCTTGGAGCCTCAATACATATCATTACAGGCCTGTTGCACTGGTGATAAAATAGCCTAAATAGCTCTCT
>OX104063.1:69184376-69212383 GCA_944474145.2 Dicrocoelium dendriticum
TATCAGATCGTCATTATACCACGATACGCAGCTACCCCACAATGAACCGGAATAGACGGAACTGACAAGCTTTCATTGCTTTGCTCTCTGCAACCCAAAGAACCAATGAACAGCGGTGTTCAACGCATGAAACTAAAACCAGAAGCAACTGGGTGGTATGGTTGGGTACAGTAGTTGCTAGTACAGCCACTGTAGGATGAAGAATAAGTAACCAGCAAGAACTGTCTGCATCTAGACTTTCATTTGTATATGGTCCTAGCTTTTAATTATTATTTTATTTCAAGTTTAACTCTAGTCTATTTAAATCTTTACTTTATCTCTTATTATTTCAGTGTATCGTATAATTTCTTTTATCTTTACGTAGTTATTTGAATGCAACTCTATCATCTTCAGGTCAGGTCAGCTTCCAAGGGAGACACAAGCTTCTGCCTAATGAGCTTCCTGTTTCTTACGCCCGTAAACAAAAACGTACCCCCTGCACTTCAACGTCTGAGCGACTTCCACAGCTTCAAAACTACTATACTCGGCGGAGAACCGTTGACCACAGAAAGTTTGCATTATTTGTTTGATAACACATTATTTCAAAGAAAGCTGGCCCTGAAACGCTTACTAGACACTCTATGTGATGAACAAGACTGAAACAGCCAAATTTTAATTTCTAACTACGCGGTCGCCATTCTTCAGTATGAAAGGTAACCTAACGTTAGAGATAGCGAGCAGCACAACCTCTACAAGCACTACAGATGAGCACCCACTTGATTAATGGGATGGTGGAAAACGCAATACAAAATCAGGGGTCGTCTTCGGAGCAGTTTCAATCTTTATCTTTCCTTTGGGAAAGGGTTGTACAACTTGCAGTATCCCATTTAGAACAATGTGAGCAGACTACTCCCCATTTGCTTAATTAAACACATTCTGCCCACCCTCAGCTACCCTTCGACTGGACCACTTTTAGCTTCTCAAATACTTGCTTCCTGCTGCTGTACGTTGTGTCATTACGAGAAGCGGTGAGTTGGCTCATAATGTTTGCCTTTCTGACTTTGGCTGGTTGCGCACAAGCTTGAGCCTCCTATGTGGTTAGGAAGGTCAGGCAGGAGCTGGCTAGCGAGTTACGTGCCTGTGCTGGTGGGTGTGTTAGGCTTAAGCTAACGCACTGGCTGACGAGGTCACAACGGGTGGTGCTTGGCTTTTGGCTCTCGATGAACTCCAATTAAATGCTAAGCCCTCCGCATGGTACTAAGAAATACGAGGCAGTTACCGCAAAAGAGGTTGGAGAGAAGCCATTTATACTTGAATTGATTGACTCAAGGTAGCCCTTTTGAACAAGTGCAAAAATTCCACCATATGCGTAGAACTGGAGTATTATCATGTCTACATGTAGTAACAAAACCTTTAACAAAGGCATCCGTGAATCAGATGTTGGAACGATCATTACAGTCCTGAAGTTTAGTATGCACCGTATAGAGCTGATAAATCCGGGTCCAACGTATGTAAGCTCAGTGACGTCCTGTTCTAGCGCTGTAGGACTAGTCTATAGTAGGCCGAGAGTGTGCTTGCTCTGGTGCGGCTGCCAGAAAACCGCAAGAACGGACACTACGAATTGTATTCGTAAAGGGCCACCCTCGAACGAAACACTGATGAAGCAAGGAAAGCGTACGTCAGTGTCCGAACTCATTGTGAAAACAAGTGATGAGCCGGATGTAGTTAAAAATGACCGTGAGATCGCCATTAAAACAAACACCAGTATGTACGATAAGTAACAAAATTGTACATAAGATAAGAATTATCTTTTGGGTTGCTGTAGAGCTTAATTCCTAGAAGGCTGGACCAGGAAGCCCACGAAATCACAAATGGTAGTTAGTCTAAGTTCGTAAATGGCATTCGTATACAAAGGAACACGGGTTCGCCTTTGGAAATAAATGTAGCCGACCATTAGGATCAGCCGTGCTATTCGGTATTTACTATTTATTGCTTGCAAGCAGGGTGCATTTCGGGGGCTGTTGAAGCGGGCTTGTCGGACTAAAAAAGCTGGTTAACCCAAGAAACAGCCGGCAGGGCGGCAACTTCCGCTGCTGCTTAACGGTGCGCTTGGGAGTGGTCTCTCCTGCGCCGCACCTCGCCCGCTCCAAAATGACCCTCGTCTCACGGAGAAACGACCAACCTCCCAGAGAGATGACTATCGTCCCACGAATAATCGACACGTCCCGTGGAGAAACGACCAGCGTTCGCGCCAAGATCCTCGTTGACTGCCTTGATCCGCGAAAACCTTTCTAGTGTGGGCCAGTCGATCGGAGAGGGGTTTGAGCGTGTAGAGCCGTGCAAATAGAAACACGTGCAGAAAGTGCCGGAAAGAGCGAACAAATGACACCCGGGTTTGGGTTTTTGTTTTGGAATATATTTTCTTCCAGGTTTTCAGGGGCTTTTACTTTTGTTTCAAAAAGTTAAGCGATGAAATCGGGGCAGATGTATATCATATCTACAAAGCTAAACCTAGGCACACGGTGCTTACCCGCCTTCCGACTACGGCGATGAGTCGTGGGAGGCGGGGGGCTAGAATCGGGAGGATGTCGGGACAGCTGATGCTTGCAGACCGAGGCCGTGCTCTTGCTGAAGTGCGGTGAGTAGGGATGTCGCACGAAACACTACTAGACTAAGTAGGCGAGGTGGTTGCTTTAACAAAGATGGCTCTACATGGTCGTAGGTGACGAATTCGCGTCGGCCACCGCGGAGAATAGTGTACATTTCGTTCTCGCGATGTAACACTTTGAAAGGTTCTATGTACGGCGACTGGAGCGGCTGTGGAACACTGTGTGAGCGAGGGCGTGTGAACACATAGACAGCTTCTCGGACACGTACACTAGTGTCTTCTGCGATCGAGGAGCTGGTAGACTTACCTCACGCAACTGGTGAGGCAATCGATTAGTGTACCTTCCGTACTTAAACTTGGAACTAGACGGGGCTGGTGCTAACAGCTGTCCGGCAAACCGCACCGTGTAACCATAGACTGGCTGCGCTGGTATTGCGCCGAAATCGGTTCTAACCGCGTTGCTTAAGCCTAGAAGGACGAGCGAAAGGGTTTTAGATCGTGAAGGACTTGCGTGTGCACGTAGCACTGCGTTCAACTGTCATTGCAAACTCTCCACCATGCCATTAGCGGCCGGATGATACGCCGTCGTCTGGAGTTGACGACAACCTAAGATCTTAAGCAACGAAGCGGAGGTGGATGAAAAGTGTGACCCACGATCAGTGGTCACTATGGCAGGGCAGCCATACAGATTTACCCAGTGGTCTAAATAAGCTTTCGCGACTGTTTCTGATGAACAATTGTTATCAAAACGGCCTCAGACTATCTAGTAACTCGGTCGACGCAGGTCGGTAGACACGCAGAGCCTTTCGAAGGCGGCAGAGGACCTACGAGGTTGACGTACACGTAAGGAAAGAGTGCTTTTGGCGTCGGAAACTTGCCTAATGGGATGTTCCTGTGCATTTACCCCTACGCTCGTTGACACGAAAGGCGAGAAGCTGCCCAAATACGTACGTTACATTAACATTGCTCCAAAAGAAACGTGCATTACGAGTTTAACCTATGCACATACGCCTGGTTGTGGCAGGCCGCGCAACGTGTCGAACATGATCTGTCGAAGCTCGCGTGGGACAACTGCGTATGGCATGTCCGGGGAGAAACCGCGAAAGCTAAGCTAGCACGAACTCTATCTCACCAAGTTTTTACCTATTGATTTAGCGCACAAGGGTTAAACTGTTTTGTGAGAAACTTTCATGTGGTTTGTGAGTTTTAATTGGGTAGTAGCTTCTGACTAGAAAATTCTGTTTGGTACTGCTGGAAACAGCGCAGCTGATCAGAAACAGCGACGGTGTGAAGGCAAACTCTGTGTAAGATGGATATCATCTTCTCTGCCAGAACCATCACCCGAGTATTACTATCCTGGTGTAGTCACTAAACAATGGGTTCAATGCGCTTCATATGAAAAGTTATATTCTTGTCGTAAGTTGTTTTCATTTAAAGTCAACGTACCTCCATTACGACAAATTTTGACCCCTTCGTAATCCCTGACTGCTTTTAACACCATGGAATTTGTGTATTCATGTGTGGACAGCATGAGCTAGCACAGCCATGATATCATTTCATTAACGTTGACTGTAATTTATAATGAACATTTTTACAACCCCTTCAATTTGAAAATTGATAACCATCTACGTTCATTAGGGACATGTGCTTTGTGGGATCAATGGTTGCAAAATCAATCTTTTCCGCCTTTGCTTTGCGAAAATCTCTAGGTGTGACAAACTGGAATAAAGCTATCAACCAAGATTCAAGGACACAGAAGTGCGTACGAGATGCATTATGCCACTTCACTGTATTCAACAAACTGGGATGAAGGCCACATCTTCAATTGGAAAGGTTGAGCTTCTGATCCAAGGAATATCTCTAAAGGATAGAGCTTTTCGGTAATCCTGCTTTTCAAAAACGAAATCAATCAACTTGCATATCGATATCAATCCAATATACCAACCAATGCGACAGAGGGAGCTCTAAAGGTTAAAAAACCGTTTTCCGATAGAATTCAATTCGACACATTAGCAGTGGAATGGAAGGGCTATATAAACGCAGACTGAACACCCACACTCATTGACCCCTACCACTGGATTTATATTTATTCGTCTTGCATTTACAAGCTCTACCTTGTGATGTCATTACATTAGGAACACCAAAGATGCATCCTACCTTTACCCTTGTTGTTTATTCCGGGCAGTGCTTCACGTGTATCTACGCGCAAAACGTTGCGTAAATGAACTGCCCTATCGAGTGAAACAAAATAAGGTTACTGCCAGTTGGAACTACAAAATTAGTTACTTAGCCTTGAGAATAAACCATTTTGCTTAATTTCTCAATAAAGAGCGGCTTCGGCTACGTAGTTATAAATAACTAAATAGGGATATTTTTAGACTGACTCATGGCTGTACCCTTAAGTGTTCAGATCAATCTTTGTATTAATCCGATGCTCTTGCATGGAAGTGGGCAAAATACGAGTATATGATCATAGTTGGCAAGTACAAATGGATTGGCATTGTTTGGAGTACAGCTGGTGGGGTCGTAGGCGCCGACGTTGAAATTCTTCTGGTTTCTTCGGGCGATATTGAGCTCCTTGTTCTTTTGTTGTGAAAGTTGCGCAGAGCTGTGGTTGTGCCGTTTCTCTTTGAACAGGGTCCACTTTATCACAACTTCAGTTTAAATTCATTGGACCTTTTTGGCCTGCTCAGTCGCCACAATTATTGGTGCACACATGGAAGAAATGGTTGGCCACTATTGGCAAGGCAAACGGTGTGAATTCAAGATGGCAAAGCTATCCGAGTGGCTGCATGGACGTGATTAGAATTGCGTGGAGATGTGTATTTTCTGGTCAGCTTAACCTGAAAATGTGTGTTTGAATGCGCCAATATGACGATTACTATTGGTAACCGTTGGCACAAAATGAACGATGTCAATAAATGAGAAGGACGATGAGTTACTATCTGGTAGGTAAGAATCACACAATATCATTTTTCCTTCTTCGGAAACGGAAGCAATACGCTGGTATATCTCTGGCAGCTGTGAGTAGCTTATTGACAGTCAAAATGATTGTTGCACTGGTGGGATCCATTTCTCATGGAGAAGGTTCTGATCGATATTCTGGAAAGCTCTGTGGTCCCATCATGACACCTAAAATGGTTGTAGGAGTTATCAGGTTACAGAGAAATGTTAAGCAATGGAAGTAATACACCAGCTGTCTAGACACGGATAGATATATCGGTTCACGACAAAGTGAAGTAGCTTTCACGGGGCTTCGCTTCTGCTCTCTACTACTCAGTGAACTCAAGGATTAACTGCATTAACCGTTAGAAAAACAACCGTCGTTGTGAGCGGAATACATCCGGCTATCTGTAAACGTAAACGTGTTTGAGGCTGTACGGGAGGTAAGTAAATGGATCGACGACCCGCCCAAGAAGCAACACTTACGGGATTCATCCTATCGTTCCAGTCCCACTTGAACTTGAACTTGAGTTGGTTGCTAATGCAATAGATATACAATGTGAGCGAAGTAGATTTGGTAAACAAATTTCATTAAATGATGCTAATGGATGCAACACAGTACCACAATACTAAGCACTGGCATCGAACGGATGGCTAGGATACAGATATCCCCTACGATTTCAACCGTAATTAAAGACGAGCCGTCCTGATATGCAGCTTACATTAATTTTTAACCGCTTGGTAGCTTCCGTAGGTCTTGTTTGATGAAGCCTCCGGTAAATTCGGCAGCACTTAGAGCGCTTCGTGAACAGGTATTTACCGGTACGATCTATCCAAGGATGATGGGCCCGGGTGCTCCGTATATTAATTTGACCAGCGTAGCTGACTTCATGTAGAATAACGTCACCGGGTTTTAAATGGACACCTATTGCCAGTCTCAGTAAGAATGTACTCAAAATGCCAAAACAACTAAACTGAGTAGAGGAAGTGCACACCGCATTTCACAGGGCCCCACTAGTTTTGCAAAGCAGACCTATGCCCGCGTGTTGAGTGTAATGATAGCAATGCAAGTCCACAGTCACTTCAAGCATGTGATGAAGGAATGAACATGTTTGCAGGTTAGATGTTAATGGGTCACGGAGCATCACAAGTCCAGTGGAGGGCATTTGGGATTAGATGATGAGCCAGTTGCCAGGATGTAAACGGAAATTCGGAAGCTTGAGAGCACTACGGCTTCACAAGGTACATAGGTTTCTTAGCACTATAACCAAGAATGTAATTCTCGGAGCCTCTACACATACCAGCACAGACCTGTTGTACTGGTGATACAGTAGCCTACGTAGGTCTCGTAGCACTATCACCAAGAAGGTAGGTCTTGGAGCCTCAATACATATCATTACATGCCTGTTGCACTGGTGATAAAATAGCCTAAAAAGCTCTCTTAGCACTTGCAGCAATGGTGTAGGTCTCGGAGCCTCTGTACTTATCAGCACGTACCTGGTGCACTGGGGATATAGTAGCCTACACATGTCTTCGTTTACCCGTCAAGACAGGGGGCCAAAAGCTCATTGCAAGAGCGCCAGAAATGCCCATCAGGTGGCATCAATAACCACCTCTTTAATAGAACTGGGACTATGCGGATATGGTTACATGCAAATGATAACCGAATTGTCAAGAAAAGTATGGCCACAATAACATTTCCGGGAACGTTGTCGTTCAGACATATTCAGAGTGCCCACGCAAATGTGCCCGACACGTCATATGCGTCACGTCAACACAGCGGATCATTAAGGAGTGGGGTAAAATTATTGTACCTAAAGGAAAGCATGGTGAACAAGGAATGCATTGGCGTGAAGGCCCAGTTAAATAGGAATTGGGTCATTCCTGCGAAGAGCACAGAACCACCGTCCGATTAATTTACCGAATGTTCCAATCCATGCCGTCAACCGAGTAGTTGCGTCGGGATGGCAAGAGGGAAGCACACAGAAACGGAACAGGAGGTTGCCCCAAAAGGTCAAGTTTGCGTTCTCACAGGCTGGACTTTAAGCAGTTAGGCAAAGTCGTAATCATCGACTGCAGTAGTTTAATGACAATGGCACAGAACTTACTGTCTGGCAAGCAGATCATAAAAGTGCTTCTTAAAACGGTTGTCTTTCCAGCGAAGGGTTCATTTGCAGTGGAATGCCGATCTACACTGAGGAGGATGCAGGTAACAATACAATGTGACATCCTCAACCGCAGGTTTGCAGATAGGCTGCAGCTCCGCCAAAGTGTTCGTCTCATTTTGTAAGCGCATAGGCATAGCGGGTGCGTTGTCCATACTATGTGACACATATGCATAGCTGCAACTGGGTACCGCGTCATAACCATCCGAAGTGTCTGAGAGGAGGTGACAAGCTATGTGAAACGCTTGCCTTCGTACGCCGGGGAAGTAGATGGGGTAGATGATATCGTTAAATTCGGAGATGGTGTACAGCGAGAAGCTGAAATTAAATTACTTGATTCAAACCCACGTAGGTTACTGCTATGCGGCGGCTTTTTGGGAAACGTAACTGCTGCTATGTCACTTGAGCAAACTTTGCAACCGTCGGTTTTGTTCTCCACCAAGCATTTACGGTGGTAATGTAGCCAGTTGTGCACGCAATGAACGCCCGTACCTGCAACCGGTTCACCGCAAGCGAAACAAAATGTAGACAAAGTACCGGTTTTGTGCCACCGCGGTTGCTTACGCGATGGTTGGCAGTGTGGCTTATCACTTATGACGGGCGCACCTGGTGCTACGTCTATAAGCTCATCAGTTTGTTGAATGAGGCTATCGATGAACCCGGATACTGCCCTGGGGTTCACGTCTCCCAGGCACTTAAGCCGAGCAAGCAGTTTTGCTACATTGGAATTGGGCTGCCTTGAGGTGACTAACTTCAGAGTCCGAAGCAACATGGAATCCTCCGGCATGTTGTAATTCGCTAACAACCGACTACGGCTAGGTATGTTTTCTATAAAGGGAATGAACCATAATCGCTTTTTTACCCGCCGGATGTTGATTCTATTTATATAACATCAGTAACTGGACGCACGGTTGCCAAATGTGTCCGTAAAATGCGCAGGTGCATGCGCCATTTGCGCAGTCGATATCATATCGATGGGGTTGTTCTTGAACAACAAATTGTAAAAGTAGATACATACAAGTGGGCATACCAGTCCTGCTCCTAGGTCTGAGTACACCGCTCCTAACTTCGGTGTTGCTAGATGACGCATAACCAGGGTAACAACGTACGTCGCTAGACGGCCTACCAGCATCTGCACGTAGGCGTTCCTTTCAGCTTCAAACACCTGGTGCCTGTCACAGAAGTATGTACAGTACATCTGAAAATCTTTCAGCATAGCCGACTAGCACTACGGTTCGACGGAAGCTACGACAGTGTTCCAGGACGTGGTGGGTTTTCGCCTGGCAAGCTTTCTCCCTATAAAAAGCCACAAATGTCCGCTTAACAACACTGCAACGTGGCGGATGTGACTGGCCACAAAATACAATCACCGCTATACATTTCACACTGACGCAGTCCTCAGCTTTCTACATCTTACCTGTGCAACGGATTTTACTATGATGAATGCTTTCATGAAGTACAGATCATCCCGGCTTCGTAATGGTCAGTGATTGCACTAAACCTTGTTTGGGCTCCTGTGCTCATGGATCACTACTTGGCAAATTTACCCTCCACTTGTATCTTGACGCAACAGCTTTTGCGCGCCATAGCGCCACCATGGTCTTTGATCTGACTATTACCCGACAATATGCTCGCTAACATGGACTACATCTTTTCGTTTATTCCTTTCATTAAAACGAAATGTTTTAATATTCCAAAGAAGCTATGGTTGTATGCATATTTGATCATGCCTTTAGAGGTGTGTCTCGTTTTACAGAGAATATACCATTTATTTATTTATTTAATTCTAACTTCAGACAGCTTCCACACTTTACTCACAGTCACAGCAAGGCGGTCGGAAACATAGGTTATTTTCTTTAATCTAAGATTGGCATTCTCGACACGGTTGTTCATGGTGTTCCCAAAATGCACCAATCCTGTTTGCGCGTAGTTCGCCCACGACCGCTTGATGAACATCCATTGGGAGGTTAGATACCGTACAAACTGAGGATCCGCTTTCTGATGTAGGCTAAGATTCTGCTGGAACCTGGACCACTGTAAATGTCGGAAAAGTAGCATACTCGGTTTCCGTATCAATTGTAGCCATCCGGTGAAATAAAAAACGTGAGCGAAAGCTATTGGTCTACAGATCGGAATAAAACAATTCGCTTAACGCACGTGCTTTCGAACGGGCTCGCGGATATGAAAGTAGCACAGCAGAATGTCACACCTGAATACTGCTTGTGCTGCGCGTGTTTGAGCAGCCGTTTTATCCATAACGAAAGTTCGTACAGAGAAGTCATGGCCAATTGCATCACGAAATAAACCAAATAATTTCACTAGCGATGTGAAGGTTTCCTTACGTACAAACCCATAAAACCGGGTCGTCCGTAACCCATGCCGTCTGTTACCAAGACCTGGTACAGCTTGAAACTGTAGCAAAAGTTAACGACGAATGTCATACGTACCAACGGCCGTTTATACCATGCGTTGCATCCACGCATACAACGTGTGGAGATCGTCGAAACAGTTGCACTTGCTGATTACCAGCAAAGCACACATGCGTAAGTAAGCCATTTTCAGAAATGGTTTCCACCAAACCATCCTGCTCCATGTTCTGCAGGGCCTGCTTCAAATTGACTAGCAATAAGAACGTGACATTTCACCTACATGACACTGGCGAACGCGACTTGCGGCGTACATTACGGACGTCATCGCTTGTGACGTGTTTCCCAAATGCATTCTCGATGTATTGCTTTATGTCGCACGTAGGGGTCTTGTCTCGAAATAAGTCAGCAACTTGACTGCATTCCTCCTCAGTAAGTCGCCGGTTAAGAAGGTCCTTTCGAAAAGAAACCGGTTGCATGGATGGTTGTGACAGAGCTGGAACGTTAGCACATTTAGCTTACGGCCATCCCGAGCAACATTGACACGAGCACTGCAATCGGTGTCTCGAGAACTAAATTGAACCATTAAAACATTATAAACCACATACTAGACTCGCCGTATTCCTTTGCTCTTTGTTTTGCGGCGCTTACAGCGCACGCATTTATAAACGATGCGCTCCTACTTCACGCTATGATACTTGCTTCTTTTGCTGCTACATCAAACAAAATTGGCGGTGTTCTGATGCATAAATGAGGGAAACAGCGAATAGAATTCATCAAAGCGATGAAACGAATGCCCAACAAAGGTGCTCCTGAACTCAGCCTCCATGGTTGCAATTCGAAATAACAGCCAAATATGACCTCTTTCATTAGACCTCACTTAAAGTAGCAACTAACCGCATGTGCAGAGATAGCAGCCGTTTTTTGGAAAATACCAGACATAGTCGTATTTTATGCCGTAAAATTGATGCAACTTATTTTTCTATTATCCACATTTCTTGCAGTTCTACAGTTGCCACTACGTGGCACCGAAGAAATGAAAGTGGCGGCATTATAAGGGGTAAGAAACGTTCAAAAATAATTTCGAGAAAGGCAGCTGAAAATAAAAAGGAGTTGTTAATGGACAAACTAAGGCGGCTTGCTTCAAGAGAAGCATGCAAATTAACAAAAAATGTAGCCAAAATTTTCTTGCTTCGATCTTTATTTCTGGCTCCAAATTTCAACCTGCGTGCGTCACAGAAAAAGCGATACCTTTTCTAAGGCTAGAATTCTGCGTAAAGTATCCCAAGCATAGGCTACTCAGAACAAGTTTTAATCGCTGATTACGTTAAAAGTAAAAATAGTGCAATACGTGCAGTAGGTTGCCATTTAGCGCCTTGAAGTTTCGTCGAAGAATAACGCCATTATTCTTTTTCTCTATAAATGGCTTTCCTTTTTGCAAGCAGACGGCAGCAAAAGGAAAAGAAAGTGTAAAAGGTAGCGGAGCGCTTTACCTTCTATATAGGCATAGCTAAAAAGAAATCCTCTGAATGGCCCGTAATATCCTGCTGCAACCAGGAACTTCGTACGTGGCCGAGAAGCAGACTTTGCAGGCATAATACGGTTTTTATCCCCGTCGCTCTCTGGATCCTTCTGGCTTCCTTTAACACCATAGAATACAACTTTCCGGTGTTTCACATAATTTACTGAAGCGCAGATGCACCATCCTGTTCCATAGCTGTTTCTCCAAAGTATTGCTCGTCCTGCAACCCAAGCTTTGCATCTGCTACTGCCTGTCTTCCATCACGCCAACCCTGTTCCACTTACCTGACTGCTCGGCAGTTCATGTTCCACTATTCTCTCACCAACAAGCGGTTTCTGCTATGTAGTTAATCCGGCTCTTACGCTGACTGTTCTCTGCGTCCATCGGACTTGCTTTAACACCTTGGAATTCCGCCTTCAAGTGGTTCCCCTAAGCTACTGAACTACCCATACGCCAACCTATTTTACAATTTTTGGTTCATATCGGTGCTTGTGCTAAAGGTTGATCTTCTATTCTGCTACGGTCTATCTTCTTTCACTTTAACCCTTCTTCACTTGGCTGTATAGTCGGCAGTCCGTCTCCCCTTAATCTCTCAATAAAGAGCGGCTTCTGCTATGTAGTCAATCCGGCTTTTATCCTCATCCCACTCTTAGTCCACTTGCTTTCCTGTTGTCACCGTAGAACCTCACCTTCTGGTGCTGCACATAAGCTTAAGACGCTCCAAGGCTGCATCCTACTCCACAGCTGCTGGTTTGATAGTAGTGCATGTTTTACAGTCCAATTTTCGCTCCAAATACTGCATTTCTTTATAAACTCTAACCCTTCTCAATCTAACTGACAGCTCGGCAGTCCACGTTTCCATACTCTCTCCAAAAATAGTGACTTTCGCTTGTGGTTAGTCTGGCTCTTATCCACATAGCTCTCTGCGTCCATCTGGCTTCATTTTTACTCCGAAGCATCCCAAATTCGCGTGGTTCACCTAATCTATTGACGCAGTGACGCGCCGTCCTATTTCACAACTGCTGGTTTGATAATAGTGCTAGTATTTTAACCCAATCCCCTCTTCAACTACGGTCTTTCATTCGTCACTATAACCTTCGGCCATTTAACTAACTGATGGGCAGTCCATATTTCCTTATTTAGTTATTATAGAGTGGCTTCGGCTACGTAGTTAATCCGGCTTTTACCCTAACAGTTCCGGGCGTCCAGCTGGCTTACTTTGACACCGTAGTATTCCAACTTCAGCTGGTTCGCCTTATCTACTGAAGCGCCACCATATTCCACAATGGTGGATTCATAGTATTGCATGTGCCACGACCCAAACTTCACTTCTGCTAAGGCCTTTCTTCCTTCACTATAACCCTGCTTCCCTTAACTGACGGCTTGACAGTCCAGGTTCCCTTGATCTCTCAACAAGCGGCTTCTTCTATGTAGTTAATCCGGCTCTAACCCTCACTGTTTCATGAGTTCATCTGGCTTGTTTTTGAAAACATATCATATCACCCCCGATTGGATTACCTAAGCTATGGAAGCGCCGCTGCGGCACCTTGTTCTACAATTACTGGTTCATAGGTTAACCCTGCTGTTTATTCACCCTTTGATCGTTACACGTCTTTGAACAGTCTTGTTTCTGCTCACACATTAGTCCCAAACGCTTTAACTAACACCTCGTTGACTGCTTACCGGAACCAAGCTCTAGGTCTTCAAGCACATCACAGCAATTTAACCATTGGGCCAAGCTTTTTGTTGCAGAATCAGGAAGCATTTTCAGCGCAATATCCTTTGCAGCTTGTACATCAAGCTGGCGCAAATATAACTGTCTTAAGGTAGGAGGTTAACACCGCTTAGTTTCATGCTTACGCATTTCGGTCTACTCTCAACCTGTTCCTCCCCCATTTCTCTAAGGTCAGGAACATTATTAAGATCCGGGATTGGACTGAGGAACTGCCTGCGTGTGGGATGGGACGACTTTATCAACAAGGACTTGCTTGGAATATGACATCATGCAAAAACCAACCAATTGCACCTAACACTACGACTGGTGTTCAGTGAGGATAGCTGGACACGAATTCCTTACATTCCAGGTACAAAAAATTAGGGAAATTGCGACCCCAGCTCCCCTGGAAATGTAGCTTACCTGCAAAATTTATCACCCTGCTTGACTGACCTCAACAACTTTGGCAGGCGCTGACGGAGCTATCTGCGCAGCCAACAGAGGAACATTCGACTTCGAAATACAGTGAACAAATGGTCAATAAAAGACGTTGCCAGATGTATATGCCCATACAAAGCAATTGACGACAGTGTTCTAGGACATGTGGGTATTCGGATGGCAAGCCTTCTCCCTATAAACTGTCACGCAAGCCAGTTTAGCAGCACTGTCCCGTGGCGTAGGTGGCTCGCCAATGAGTCAAGTTACTGCTTGCCATTACACTTTGGCATATTTTCTAGAAAAAACTTCATTATTGTATTGACACGTAGAAAAAATATGCTCACAGGCTTCGCATACTGCCAACACTTTAGCAACTGTGCTTTTCCTGTTTACTCTACGCACACATGAATTTATTCAACGTCGCCCACTGACGTTTTTGCTCCTAATGAGTACTTCTATTGTTTCTGCAATTTTACAAATATTGGCTGCGGCCATTTACGTGTGTTGTGATATATCTATTGCGTAACCTTATTGCTATTTACTTTTTGTCCATACCTGTGTTGTTGTGCCTCCATGAATTCGGGAAGTATATTATATATATATATATAATATATATATATATATATATATATTTCAACCGTTGATTACCATGTTTGGTCTCATTGGTAGAGCATTTCAACTGGGATAAAACAAACTCAGCCCTTCGGTGCTGAAATTACATGGAGTTGATGCATGACAGTTTACGTTTCGCTGGAGTGAATCCGTCTCACTGTCTCGACCATTTTACCTTTGGACGATATACTTGCCCAGCAACGAATTGGCTGTCTTCAACCGTTGTGTCACCTACTTCAAGCGCAAGCTGACGCATCGGACCGGCGCGCTAGACGAAAGTTTACGGAAAGGACAGGCAGTCATGGGTGAAGTGAGCTGTTTGACCTCGCCCACTACACGATACTAACTGTTGTTAATCAAGGGTTATAGTAATGGTTCATCACCTTTGCCCAGTGGGCGCTATGCCTTGCGCTCCTCGAACTAAAGGTCAATGTGACTCATGTAACAAATAGGTCAAAGTTGGCATTTCGTGTTGCAAATTTTCACTGCGGAATCCGCCAGCTTGACAGCGAACATGCCAATTGTTTCGACGAGCCAGCTTTTCTCTTCTGCGTAGGTTCACTTTTATCCCACTAAGAAAAAGCGTGTCCTGAGACATTAAAATTACGAATAGATACCACTCAAGGTTATGAAAGTTTGAATATAAAAAGCACCTTAGCTTCGGTAAGCATATAGGAGATAACAACCTAGGCATCACCAGCAGGTGCTGCTCCAAGTATAAACAGAAGGGCATGAAAAACCGCAGACAACACGAAGCACCACCAGAAAAAAACAAATAACGTTACAATAACAATGTGGTATTAATGGTAATAAGAGGACTTAAGCATATTGGCAAATCTAGCCACTAATACTCTCTCTCCTAGCGCCAATATTGTTGCTCTTTCTCCTCACCACTTGGCAGCGATTCTTCGCGATTCTTCGCAAAAACGTCACCCTATCCACTAGAGTGGTGAATGACTGGAACAGCCTACCGAAAGCTATTGCAGACGCTCCATCCGAGGAAAGTTTCAAGCGGCTGCTAGACAAACATTCGCTGAGAATGCTGGAATCTTGCGACTTTCACTGGAATTACGACGAACCCTCGAGGAACGTCGTAACGCAACGACACGCATCAAACCCATCATGATACGGAATCGATGGGGCTGACAAGGGATTTTCCTCCTGCTCTCTACAACTCAATGAATTCAATGAACAATGAACTCAGTACAACGTCCGCGGAGACCAGACAACCTAGTAGGAGTAAATAGAGCACAAATTGGGGTCAACCTTCGCAGTCAAAATACAGTAGGTTGGGATTAGGTCCATTCTAATCCTTCGATAGTGCAATGATTGCATCCCAAAACTAAGTAGACGTTCGGGGTACGTTTGCCCTCGTAATCCCTTGACCAACCAAGTACCGACAAGCAACACCCTTTCTAGTGCTATTGTGTCCAGGACAAGGCATGGTGGGCGGGCCTGGACGCAATATTCTAGGTGTGGTCGCACAAACGCTGAGAAGAGCTTCACAAACACATCAGCGGTTAGCATCCCGAAAGAACGACGGATAAACCACAACACCCGGAACCCGTTACTAGCACTTGACTAGTCGCAGACCTAGCAGGGTACGTTAAAGATGGTGACGATTGTTAATCGGTCAGACTGGAGTGAAACAATTGACCTCTAGACTGTCATTCTTATCTGGTGTACCTTTATAACTGTGTTTTAGTGTGCTGAAAAGCTATCAACTTCTTGCCGCCGCTTCGAATACTCGTAAATATGGCTAAGGGAAGGTTGAATCTGTCAGAAGCGGGAAATTAAGTTTCTGGCCGCCGAGCTGGCGTGCATCAATCTCATGAAGATGCGAAGGTAAACAGCGGTTAGGGCGTAAGGTGAACAAGGTATGAAAATGAATGCTTAGTCAATACTATTTTATGTTTTTGGAATAGTAGAAGTTTTTGTTTTAATGAGCTGCTATGTAAGGGCACATAATGATCGTCAATAAGAAATGTGTATGTGTAACGAAATCGAAACCGCCATGGGTCGTTTTAAAGACTACTTAAATGAATTTCTTTCTTTGCTCTTCCATGTGCAGATTCTCGAGAAACCACAGATATATGAAAACGTGCGAAGTCACTTTACTGACCCAAAACTCTGACATGCCCTGTTTGTTTTGATTGTCTTCCCAAGGTCCTGTACACCTCTGCTTTTCCTTTTGTGGCTAAACGTGCTTGCCCCGTGTCTGCTCGTTTTTGCTCGTGTCACGGTTGCGTATTACGATTCTGTGAGTGCCGCTGGCTGCAGGTGCTTCTCGCGTCGTGTGTCCGCTGTGATTGATCCCGTGCTGCCTTCTACCGCCGTTGGTTCGTTCCGTGCCTGTTGTCTAGCTCCCGCCGATAACCCACTATAGGAACTTAGTTTCATACGCTGCAGTCGGTGCTTGTTTAGCGGGCGTTAATGGCAGACTTAATGATTAGGACATTTACAAAAGATTCGCATGCAATAAAACAGGCTGTGCTAATGCGGTAGCGTCAGGCCATGTAAAAAAATTATACGTTAGTGTACAAGGAGAATTCAAAATTTAGATAATCTGTCTACTTCTTGATACGCTTGGTTATATGTTATGCGGTAAATGAATGAGTTTACCTACTGGCTTCTACTATTGGAAGGCGCTTTAAAAATTATTTAGGTTGATAAATAACCGGTAGACTGTAAACAGCAATAAATGTCTGCGAAGGCTTTTTGAATGGTTATCGTCGAACGACAAAGAAATAATGAGGCCCGCCTGCGGAAAACGGCCCCCGCCGAGGTTTTCGCTCGCACTTCTCAGATTTCTGTATCAATACGGCAAACCACTATGTCATCCAGTTGCATGAATTGTAGCAAACGCGTCACTTCCCGCTTAAAAGCTGTTCAATGCGCTTTTTGTGAAGGGTGGCTGCACACTTCGTGCTGTAACATCGATGACGCCGTATATGAATGCTCTCAACGCACTGCCCCTGAGGTCGTGATTTCACATTGTGACTCATGTAGAGTAATGGTGAATGAAAACGCCTTCTGGCTAGCCATCGTCTTCTCAGTATATCCATTAGCAACTGGAAGGCTTCACGCAAATGCAACTGCTAACCATCGACCCACATTATTCCTTAGTACCATTATCAGTACTTCGTTTAACCCACGTCACTAATTCTTAACTGCAGCGAGTCATTGAAGGCAGCGTGTATCTTTCGGCTAGAAGCCACTTCTGACTGCACCAACTCTTACTCACTTGCACTGTTTGCAAAATTAAACCAACGTACGTTAGTTGACTTATTCCGTAAATGAAGGTTTCACGTGGTTATAAGAAGACTTAATCCGAATGCAAAATCAAGCCACTAATACTCTCTCTCCTAGCGCCAATATTGTTGCTCTTCCTCCTCACCACTTGGCAGCGATTCTTCGTAGGCTCCATGCCCTCTCTGCGCAGAACTTGAGCTTGCTATGATACACTCCTTTGCTCTCCATCATACATTCTCTTGGAATGTCTGTAGCACTTACCTACGCTGGCTTGTTGATGCATTCTGTGACCCTGTAGGCATAAACTATTAACCAAGCGTCGTATTGGAATAGCTACACCTGCCCACTGGTAATCCTTCCTAGCGAAACCATCTGCCGGTCGACTTAAATTAGGCACTTCTGTTTAGAAGTAGCTAGTTGTCGTACGCCCCATGCATCTGCGATTATCGAGAGCTTGTTAGGAGTCACTAAATATCTCATTAACCTGTATTCCTTTAGAATATCTGCATCCAATCTTTCCGCCGCCTTACCGCCATTTGACCATTAGATGTCTCTCGCGGCAACCTAATTATTTTTCACTTTCTTATTCTGCGCTACTTTAGCGTATTAAACTAGCCACTTGCTGTTCATGCACCTTGATATCACCACCAGTCGTCTACCATTCTCTCCTCTCTCTCCCCACGCAAATTTTGCCTCATACTAAACTGATAGTTCGTGGATTATTTACTGGTACAACGCTCTCGTCTCTACGCAGGCGTTAACCATCTACCCATACGGCCATTGATGCTGTAGGACATTCAAAGGACACTCCCAGCATAATCATTGTTGCACAGTGTACATGATTTTGTCTCAATTCCAAATGTTGTAACACAGGACTTTAACAATGTTTAACTCCACGCCTGTTCTTGCGGCCTTCTCTCCACTGTCCCTCACTTTCACTCTTCTCCGAGGTCCGGAACTTCTTGAAGACTTAGGACTGAACTGAGGAACAGCTCTCGCCCGACGGATGTAACAACCGACAAGGACCTACACGGAGCGTGGTTGTACACCAAAGGGACCCAATTACAATCACCACAACCGTTGCCCAGTATGGAGTGCTGGCCACATCTTCACCCACCCGAAAATTATGCACCTGAAAAATCCAGACAGCAGAAAGTTTGAAACTTTACCCACCTGGACACAAAACAAGACAACTATTCATACCGTTCCCATCCTCACCCGGCCGCAACAATTATGGCAGCCCTGATCCAATTATCTGTCCAAGCAACAGAGGAAATTAGAAGCTATTTGACTGCGAATAACCGATTGTAAAATCAGTCGCCAAGCGACTTTGCCAGTTGTATATCAATGTTCAAATTGTTTTACGGCAGCGCTGCAGGACGTGGTTGGTTTACGCCTGGCAAGCGTTTTGCCTATAAAAGCCACAAATGTCTGTTTAACAATGCTGTGACGTGGTGGATGTGACCCGCCGCTGAATAACTTCAATGCCCAAAACTATATACTGCCAAGTTGGTTAGACTCATTTTAACGTTTTCCTGACACGTGCAAGAATATGATACTCTCCGTCTACATGTACCGTTTCGCTGCGCTTATAGTACCTTGACCGCTTACACTACGCACGGTTGAACGCAAATTATTGTTGTGATACACAGCTGCCTGTAAACCTTGATCATGCTTGCTTTGTTGTGCCGCTAAAAATTTGAGAATAAACTATTTTTTATTTATTTATTATAACCTAGCTGTTCTCTGTTTGTTGGAAGCAACTGCACACTGTACCCACTGACGCCGCGGAATTTTTCTAAGCCGTGCTGGATGTGCAATTTTCCTTTGGAATACTGTGTTATACGTGATTTTTGTGTGTGCATTTTACACCAATACAGTTCTTTTGGTGCATTGTTTTATCTGTGCGAATTTGGTGAATATCCCCTCGCTACTTTCGGAGATCTCACTGATCACCCAACTACAGGCGGTGTCCGCCATCTTAGATTGGTTCTACAATGGCACGTACCTCTTACCCGCGGAAAGCGAAGCCTAAAGCTACCGAGATGAACGTTAGTTGCGGCGTTGGCAACTGTGTAAAACTCGTGCGGTTTGGTATTAAATGCAGTAGCTGTCGAAAATACTTTCATCCTCGGTGTGCTCGCCTTAGTACCAGCCAGATAGAAAACCTCCATGATACGACCGATTCTCTCTGGTTCTGCATTGAGTGTTCATCTCTTCCACTCATCAGATGTATAACTGCGCTGGCACAGCAGTGCGATAGGTTGCCAAAGATTGTAGAGCAAGCAACAGCAGTGAAAGCTGTCCCATATGAGCCAGATAACTCTGTACATAAAGATCCATGCTCAACATCATGCTTCAATCCAGAACGGTGTAAGAACAATGTTCCAGTGTTAGTCACCGCGACAGTAGCGGCTGCTCATAAAGACGCGTTCACCGCACACTCTCCACCAGAACCACCCACCACGCTGAACGCTGTTAAAGGGACGACAACATACGCGTCCGTTGTCACTACTCATACGGCTGAGGCCCCTTTCATCGTTACCCAACCCGCTGCCAAACAAGTTAATACTACCGTTACTACCACGGGACTCAAGACCTCATCATCTACCCAAGCGAAGAACCCAGGTACTGGTCCTCACAAGAAGGCGGATATTAAAAAACACCATAATCCCTTGACAGTTATATGCTCCAATGTGACTGAATCCGGGGCGAACTCTATAAAAGATAAGATATTGGACGACAAAAACAGTGGGACTCCCTGTGTCAACTGATGGAGGTTCAAGTTAAACCAGTCAGTATGATGCGTCTCGTCCGTCACCCAAACTCCATACACTATGGTGATCCGCGTTTACTCCAGGTAACACTACAATCAGCTAATGATGCAGAGGAAGTTCTCTTGTCAGCTACTCGCCTCCGTACCACATCATGCACAGTTCGAATCTTTCCAGATGTTCCTTGGAGCGAGCGTCAAAAAGGCAAACAAAATCCGGACGACTTCCGTAAACGACAAGACGCCAAATCTGTTCTTGTTCACGGTGTCCCCGAGCTCAAGACCTCAAGCGATCTAGAGGCCAAAGCGCATGACTGGGATGAATGGCGTTTTATTCGCGAACTGCGCTCACTCGAAAACGTTATTGCTACTTCGACATCAAGGTTACCACTCTCACCTAACTACAAAGGATGTGGTCCCCGAGTGATGAAAATATCGTTGCATTCCGAAAGGATGGTAAAATATGGGATCAGTACGTGGCGCAAAATGTGTCTCTCATTGCTTAAGGTCTGAACACCCAACCGTAAGGACTTTAATTATTCACATCACCAGATTTTGTATGGCCTAAGCAGGCACACTGCTAGCAGGCTGTTCTATTATAATTCACATCGCGTTGTTTTCATTGAGAGACACGTCAACCACTGTCGGCATATTGCTCGCTTCCTTCAGCCGAAATTCAGGTATCAGTCATCGATTCAGTATTCGTGGCCCTATTTGTTTGGACTGCAGCACTACGTTCAACCCCCAGAGCCATTGACTTTATAAATGAATTTTATATTTGCGGCGTTGAACGATACACACCAATAAGGCATGCTCAGATCTGTACGATCTACTTTGCCACGATCAAACATGATCATCTTTGGTCTTGACATTGGAAAGTGTACGAAATGATATTAGGTTTCGTTAACATTTCGACCTCAAAATTGTTTTCATCTTAACAGTTTGTTAACACAAATGTAGAAATTTTACTAAGCACGTTATGTGCTACAGGGATGCGCGCCAAGCCAATAGTCTAGCCTTAATCAGATTCCCTGCGCTGTTACTCGCAGTCTGCTGTTATTCAATTTTCACTCTCAAGTGGATCGTGCGTTCTTCTGTGTCCGCGTTGGGTTTCAGTCATGCTCATTTAAGCGATGTGTTCTTGCCCAGGGTAATTGTCGGAGTCGCTAATTATAGACCAGAAAGTCGTTGAAAACTTTGCCCACCCCAATGGAAGTATCTGTGAGAAACAAGCACTACCGTACGTGGTAGAAAACCATATAGGTCGGTGAGGTGCGTAGTCAGACACCGAGTCGGCTAGCACAACCATCAACAAGAGTGCATGGCTACTGCAACACCACTGTTCCTCGTTGTGAGTTGTTATTACATACTTATCACAGGCTTCAGCTTTAACCACTAAGTGAACGAGAAAGGTTCTGACTAAAATTTACTTCCGGAGGTTTTCAATGCATTGGTTAGTTTTAGAACGCACGCACCGTGTGATATTTGGTTTCACACGAACCGAGCAGCGTTCATTTTTGAGTCAACACGTTGACGGTATTATGCCGGAGCCTTGCGACTGCTATCATCCAACAAGGTTAGTGCGAAGAGGAACGACCAGTGATAGCGACTCAAGGGTTGCTTTACGTGGGGAAACTAGTTAGTTATTCAGTATAGTGCACGAGCACGAAAGCCAACCAGAGTACGGAAAGCATACGGACAATTAAAGCCCAAACGAACAGAAGAAATAAGGAACCAAACAAGTGCACACAAAGGACGTAAGCTGAGAAGTATAGCGTCAGAGTAGGCCTGCGCTTTGCATGCAAAAACAACGACTCCAAAGATCCAATAGGGATAGCGAACCAACGAGTTATAACAAACCTCGGCGAACATCCACAGAGGGAGGAAAGCCTGCAGGCAATAACGGCTACACAAACATACCTGTGTTTTTTGCTTCTTTAGCAGGCAGCAAGACTAATTCTACTGCGGCAATGCGGTACAGCGCAACACGCAGCAGTCTTTGCTCCCGTTATTTCTTAGAGTTGTAGTGCTGTTTTATTAACATTTTCTGTACAGGCTTCTGCATAGCGCTTAGTAGGTCAATAGTTATGTCTCATTGGTTGAGTTCGTCTAACTGCCTGTCTTTCCTTACGTCGCCTTGTAATCTAGGACATTGAAGCACAGTACGATTAGTACAGGTTGCTGCTACTTTGTACGTTACGGCGTGTCACGGGTCGTGAGGCACTTATTAATAGTGTACTGAAAGAAACGGCTGGGGCTTTTACGAGGAGAAATTCGCTTCGCTCTTCATTTTCCCATCTAGCAGAGGTGCAGTTAACTTTAAACGTCAGACCTGCTTGGTAGCAACTGAAACCAAAAATGCACTCAGTCGGGAGGTTGGACAGAGCAATGAACAATGAACAATGATTTATAACGGGTAAAAAAGCATATGCTTGACAGGTCCCGTAGAGTGGTTGGAGCAATAGATAAAATGGAAGGATAATCGAACAAGTAAATCGTTTCTTAAGCCTCTACAGATTTCAACGCACCACTTCATAACGATAGTTTGAAGTATGGACTGGATATCTGCACCCAAAGTAGAGCTGTTATATTACAGCAAGTGTGGGAAAAAGAAATCAATGGAACTGTTAGGAAGGAATACACGAGTCGAACAAGCCAGGATCCCATCTCCGTCGCCAGTTGAAGTGTTCGTCCCTCGCCTGAATGGACGCTTGATTCCCAATCAAACCCGAAGTCGCTGGCCCCCCACAGGACAGAGAGAAGACGAATCGGACGAGCAGGGCAACAGGAATGAGTTAGCAAATCACACCGTTCATTATAAAGGTAAATTGGAAAGTTCGTGAACAATATATTTAAAGCGACCGTGGAAAGCTCTGGAAAGGTTAACTTACAGCCAATAAAAGAAATTCAACCTAGCGTTCATTGGCCGCTTCTCCTGGTTGGCTCTCTGTTCGCCCCAATCAGGGCGGATGGGTTTGGATAGCCATCCATTCAGGCGAGGGATGAACACTTCAGGAACAGATAACGCTCACTCGTGCGTTGCTTCCGTTGAGAGATGTGGTACGTTACTGCAGTTTGTATACATCCATGTCGCTCATTGGGACACTTCTGGATGTAACATCACCGCCACTTTGCGGGGAGGGTCAGTAACCTCATGGTTTGGGTTTCGTTATTTCGTCCTCCGAATAGGAGGTGCTATGCCAAATAATGCAAGTTGAAAGTGTGTCACCTAGGCGATTTTTAAATAGTGCCAATGTGGGGACAAGGACGACGTGAGTGAGGAGCGCATTCCAAGCACGGGACACACGGAGTGAGAAAGAGTTTCGTCGACAAGCAATTCGGCTGTAGTGTGTGGCCAGTTTGAGCTGATGGCCTCTCAGGTTGGTATTTTGGCTCAGCTGCAAGAGACTGCGACATGGGTGATTTGGATTCATCAGTATTAAGTAGACCATGATGAGGTCTCCTCGGTGACGACGATATTCACCACTGTACAATCCCAGAAATTGCAGTCTGCGTTGGTTGGTGATGTGAAACAGGCCTCTGACGAGGTTCGTTGCTCTACGCTGTGGAGCTTCAAGTGCACTGCTGTCGCGCTTGCGCCAGGGACGCCAGGCCTGGATCGCATACTCCACGTGGGGTCTCACGTAAGCGCTCAGCATTTGCGAAAATACAGATGGCTCGAAATTTTCGAAACCCTCCGTAAGAGTCCGAGATGTTGACTGGCCCTTTTTGATGCCCTTTTAGCTTGTCTGGAGCAGCCAAGGTCGTCCTGCATGATCACTCTGAGGTCGCATTCCTGGGAAGCATGTTGCAACGGCTGGTCCCCGAGTAAGTATTTATGGATGAGCTGGTGGCGTAAGCTCACGACTTTGCACTTGGCGACATTGAAGTGGAGCATGTTTTCGGATGACCAAGTGTACGCCCTGTCCAGATCGCTCTGCAGTGTTGCGTGATCGTCCTCTGTCCGGATGTCATGCCAAATTTTGACATCATCTGCAAACAGCAAGATCTTCGACTGTAGTACACTTGCAAGGTCGTTAATGCATGTTAAAAATAAACTTGGCCCCAGTACTGACCTTTGTGGCACACCGCACTGGACTTCAATTGGGTCGGACATGGAGCTGCGGACTCTCACATTCAGCTGACGTTGAGTGAGAAAGTTGGCGATCCAACCAAGCACAGGGTCACCGATTCCGTAGCCTCGAAGCTTGTGTAGGAGAATGCGGAGGTCCAAACGATCGAACGCCTTCGAGAAGTCCAGGTAGACAACGTCGACTCCAAATCTAGCATCAGCTGACTCCGTCCAGCTTGCTCGGGCCAGCAGCAAGTTTGTAGTGCAGGATCGATTTCGGCGGAATCCGTGTTGCCGTGGAACCATGATATTGTTGTTCTCCAGATATCCCATCAGCGCCTCCGCAATCATACGTTCCATTACTTTGGATAAAACTGGGAGGAGAGTGATTGGACGGTAGTTCGACGGCTCCGCAGGATTACCGCTTTTGTAAATGGGGGTAACTAGCCCATGTTTCCACATTGTGGGAATCAGCATTTCGTCAAGACAACGTTGAAAGAACTGAGCTAATGGTTTGGCGATGTTTAGGGCCGCTGCCTTCAACGCCTTCGGTTTAATATCGTCTACGCCTGGCGAGCTGTGCACACGCAACGACATTAGCGTTTTCAACACATTGGTTGCCGTGAACGATACGTTGCGTAAACCTGGGAACGGTGAGAGCTCTGTCAAAATCGGGTGAAGGGATGGTTCACTCCGGAAAGTATGGAGGAAGTGTTGACGAAACACGTTGGCCGCGTCCTGCGCAGTTTGCGCATGACCATCTGTTGCACGCAAGACCGGGATCCCGCGCTGCACTCTACGGAGTTTGTTGAAATGTCTATACAACAGCTTTGGATTTTTGCTGAATTTCGCCGCTAAGTTCTGTTGATGCTGGAGTTCGTCTTCACGAATCAACTCGACGCAGTGGTTTCGTTGAGTTGCGTAGACTCCCCTGGTCAGGTTACTTGGGCAAACTTTGTAAGCGTGCAAGGCCGAATCCCTTAAGGCCATAGATTTTCTCGTACGGCTTCTTAGGAACGAATCCACTTGCTTCGGGCGAAAGGCCTTGCGTTCTGATGCACTTGCCACTAGCTCAGTGAATTTGGTGACAAGCATAATCCAAACATCATCGGGCGGATTATCGGTCAGGAAGGACCAGTTGGTGTCTTGAACAAGGTTAGACAAGATGTCGTAATGTGTAACCATATAAGTTTCCTCGTCGTTCTCTCTAACGTACTCCGAATAACAGATGTAACGAAAGTGTAACGTCGGGTGACCACTACGATCTAGTGGTGTAGCTATGGTAACGGTGTCAATCATTAGTTCCTCGTTGGTGAGCACAAGGTCCAAGACAGAGGGGGTGTCACCCGTTCTGAAACGAGTGGGGGAGGTGACATTGTTATACGGTGGTACATCGGTAATCAGTTCTTGCAAATCGGCCTTGAACTGTTCGCTGGGCGATGCTGGAACTTCGAGTGCGTGCGGATTGAAGTCCCCCACCAGAAGAACGTGACTGTGTGGACGTGTCAATACTCGTTTCATCGCAGCAGCAAGGCCTTGATCCATTTCCAAGGTAGACATTGGAGGACGGTAAACTATTGCTAGCAAACACACATCGCCACGTCTCAGGTGCATACGACACCAAAGAGAATCGTTGATGTTCGCTTCTGAGTCGTCAATGATCTCATCATGTAGGTCGGATCGATAATACAAAAGCACTCCGCCTCCTCTGCTAGGCCGAACTTTTCTTAAGGAACTCATGTCAGGCAAAGCAATCACGTCATCCGCGATTTCCGTGCTCAGCCAGGTTTCGGTGACCATAACTAGGTCCCAGGGCGGGGAGACCTGGCGAAATCGAAGTTCGGCTAGCTTGCTGAGAAGACCTTGTGCATTAGTATAGAAGCAGGTGATGGCATCGGTGGTTAGAAGAGTGTTTGTAGATTCTGGTTTTCGGTTGGAGTTTACGCCGACCCTTGTGGGGTCGGCTGCCGGTAGTTTTTTTGTAGGACCAATGCTGCAGACCCTAGGGCCAGTTCAGGTCGTTGTATTGAGCTCTCAGCGCCAACAGGTGGGTGACCAACTTGTCCCCCTTCAGCCGGCGGCGTATTTTGGCATTGTCTCTGGTCTGAGCTACATGGCGGCAGAATTGTATTGGTACGTTCCTTGCTTATTGTGACATGGCCTGTTGGCGGTTCAGTGCCCATCGTCTTTATACGTATTTCGGATGGTAGCATTTGACGCATTTAGTTCCACGTATTGATCAAATATTCTACCATCATTTCGGAATGCAACGATATTTTCATCACTCGGGGACCACATCCTGGTCCACTTAATACTGATGAATCCAAATCACCCATGTCGCAGTCTCTTGCAGCTGAGCCAAAATACCAACCTGAGAGGCCATCAGCTCAAACTGGCCACACACTACAGCCGACTTGCTTGTCGACGAAACTCTTTCTCACTCCGTGTGTCCCGTGCTTGGAATGCGCTCCTCACTCACGTCGTCCTTGTCCCCACATTGGCACTATTTAAAACTCGCCTAGGTGACACACTTTCAACTTGCATTATTTGGCATAGCACCTCCTATTCGGAGGACGAAATAACGAAGCCCAAACCATGAGGTTACTGACCCTCCCCGCAAAGTGGCGGTGATGTTACATCCAGAAGTGTCCCAATGAGCGACATGGATGTATACAAACTGCAGTAACGTACCACATCTCTCAACGGAAGCAACGCACGAGTGAGCGTTATCTGTTCCTGAAGTGTTCATCCCTCGCCTGAATGGATGGCTATCCAAACCCATCCGCCCTGATTGGGGCGAACAGAGAGCCAACCAGGAGAAGCGGCCAATGAACGCTAGGTTGAATTTCTTTTATTGGCTGTAAGTTAACCTTTCCAGAGCTTTCCACGGTCGCCTTAAATATATTGTTCACGAACTTTCCAATTTACCTTTATAATGAATGGGTTTTGTGGAGTAATGCTAAAACTCATGTCCTGGGTTGCCTCTAGCTCGTGCGGCCGTAATCGGTCCTTCTCTCTGTCCTGTGGGGGGACCAGCGGACTTCGGGGTTTTTGAATGGGGATAATCAATGCGTCCAGTCAGGCGGGCGGGACCGAACCCTTACAACGGGCGGACCGGAGATGGGATGCCGGGCGGGGTCGTACGCACGCGAGTAGGCCGGCCGTAACAGTTGGGCCATTCGGGTTCTGAGGGGGCACTACACTTGCTGTAAATATAACAGCTCTTACTGGGGGGGAGCAGAATATGTGCCAGGCCATAGTCGGGCAAAAACTATCGCGTTGAAGAAGGGGGGCGGTGAGGGAGAATGCGGTTGAGGCTGGTAAGTACAACGCGGGGTCACTGGGTGCGAGGAATGCCTTCCATGTGTGGATCTATTTGCCCCCAACCACTCTACGGGCACCTGGGTTCAAGCATATGCCCTTTTTTAACCCGTTATAAACTCATTGTTCATTGTTCCTTGCGTCTGACCAAGACCTCCCCCGACTGAGAGTGCATTTTTTGGTTTTTTCAGTTGCTTAACCAAGCAGGGTTTCTGACGTTAAAAGTTAACTGCACCCTCTGC
>OX104063.1:69212876-69288919 GCA_944474145.2 Dicrocoelium dendriticum
TCTGCGTTTTGTAAAGCAAATCCCTCGAAACTGGCTCTGATGTAGCTTGAGGACGCCCACGATGTAGAGCACATCGGTTGTAAAGGGAAGTACCACAGCTGGCTAGCCGAACAACCTCCTCGTGGTGCCAGCTGGGTGATTCGGGTTTACCCCCCTTCAGCAAATAGTTCGGCGGCAGTGTTCCAGGACGTGGTGGGTTTTCGCCTGGCAAGCGTTCTCCCTATAAAATGCCACATATGTCCGTTTAACAACACTGTGACGTGGCGGTTGTGACTCGCCACTAACTAAAGTCACCCATTGCTTATCCGAACAATCTCTTCAAGTCCACAGATAGCAAGTACTGGCGACACCTTCAAACACATTCAAGCAAAATGACAGGAGACATTTACCAATCCCATAAACAAAGCTAAACACGCCTTCATGCAAATTTACATACATTCATATATCTACATATGTGACAACCCTGTAGTTCCATTGTACATTAACTGATCACATTTTGTACTCTTAACATGATCATGCCTGCGCAGGCGTGCCTCGCTTAGTCGAGAATACACAATTTATTTATTTATTTATTTATAGCATCTGGTGATATGTATAACGCTAAGACTAAGTCGAAGTCTAAATCCAAGACTTCCACCCCTCACTCGCAGTTCAAATCTGTCCTTGACAAGCTTAACCATTTGGAATCGCTGATCAAAGACAGCGCAAATCCTTCCCAACCGCAAACCACCAGGCGCACCCTCCCACCCTCCCGTGACCGGTGTCTCATCATTATGCGTGCGTCTGAATCGACCAAAGATGCCCCAGCCGGATGGATGTTAGACGACCAAATGTTCCTAGAACGACTTATCTCTGTGTTATTCGACGAAGGCGAACAGGGAATCAACATTATCTCGGCTTTCCGCTTAGGTGAGAAACAAGGAGATTCCCTCAAGGCTCGTCCCCTTAAGGTTGTGTTCCAAAACGAGGAAGAATGTCGACGCATTTTCCTACGGAACTCACGGCTCAAAGGCAAGCCGTTTTATGTGTTGAGAGATCTCTCCCCAGAAGATCGGGTAAAAATGAAAAAAGCTGTTGACGTGCTGAGGACCCGTCGGGCGAGTTGTGAAACGAACCTTCATATCGTGGATTTTTGCGTAGTTCGGAAAACTCCAAGAACCCGTTGGAGACCGATTTTTCTCACCCCAGTACAGTAACGCAAAAGAACGGACTGCGTGTGCTGTTCGCTAATGTTCGTAGTCTGCGAAATAAACTTGATGAGATCCAGACGCTTGCCGCAGATGTTTGTCCTTATTTAATGGCCTTCACTGAAATATGGTTATTCCCTGACATCATTGACTCTGAAGTATCTATCCCTGGATACCACCTTTCTCGGGTCGATCGTCATGGGAGGAAGTTGGGAGGCGGCGTAATACTATACTGGAGAGCGGATCTGAAGTCCCATCTAGTTGAGGTCTCATGTGACAATGACAGCGATTTTGATGCCCTTTGGTGTCGCATTCATGACGGGTGCAGATCTTCCTTGATTTGTGTCATCTACAGAGAGCCACTGGGCGCGGGAGCTCGCCTGTTGGAACTGAACAAGAAGCACGGTGCTGGAAAGGATTCTCTTCTTCTGGGAGATTTCAATGCTCCTAATATCGACTGGGACCTCTTTCTAAGCAATCGTCCATCTGATTCCTTGATGCCGCTTTCCTTGATACCACCCTCGACAGCAGCCTGTATCAACATGTGTCCATGCCTACTCGCATTCTCGCCGGCCAGTCGCCTCATATCCTTGATCATGTGCTCTCCCCAGCGCAGTCAGACGTCATGGACTTAACAGTCTTCCAACTTATTGGTAAAAGCGATCATTATACTATTTTATTCCAATAGACTCGTCCCTTTACCGTTCACAACTCATGTGCCGTTCGCCGAAATTTCTGGCGTACCGATGCCCTTCGTCTTAAAACGGCTGCAAGCAGTATGGATTAGTATGCTCCCGAACATCTCAATGTGGACGGTGCCTGGAGTCTTCTGTACTCCAAGCTGGCATCACTCATTGAGCAAGTTGTCCCCATTTCCAAAAGGCGGCCGCCCTCTAGCGGCTCCCCATGGATCGATCGTGATCTGGGATTCATAATGAACAGAAGATGTAAGCTGTGGGACCGCTTTAGGATCACACGGTCAGAGAATGACTACATCGGTTACAAAATGGTTAAGAATACCTGTACCCTGCAAAAACGTGAGAAACGCCAACAATATGAACTCTCTCTCTAGCCACACCTGCTAGAAACACTCCTAAGACGCTTTTCTCCTACCTCAAACGGAGCACTAGAGCGGGCAGTGGTATCCCTGCCCTGTGTTCTTCCGAACATGAGGAGCCAGTTCACGAAGACACCGACAAAGCTAGCCTCCTGGCTCGCCAATACTTTTTAGTGTATTTAACATCAGCGTCGTTCACTGACAGAACAGTGTGCGCTCCCCCTTCTCTGTTAGAGCACGTCGATATAAACACTGACGTCGTGTTGAAACTTATCTGTGAGTTGGATCCTTATTCATCGCTTGGTCCTGACGACTTGCACCCTTTGTTCCTCAAGACTGTGGCTCAGTACATTGCTTCACCTATCACGCAGGTTTTCTGCCGATTTTTTCAGTCCGGACTTCTCCCGACCGCTTGGAAGAGGGGCATCATCAAGCCCAAATACCAAGGAGGGAACCGGCAAGACCCAGCTAGCTACCAGCCCTTGTGCCTTACATCGATAGTATGCAAAATCATGGAACGGGTCCTGAAACGGGCGCTTCGACTTCATCTCGAGCGGTTGGATCTGGTATCCAGTGCCCAACATGGTTTTCGCAAAGCTCGCTCCTGCTCTACCAACTTGCTTATGGCCAGAGAAAAATTGGCAAATTCATTGGATGTTGGCAAACGCATGGATGTTGTGTTCGTGGACTTCAGTAAAGCTTTTGATAAGGTCCCTCATGAACAGCTTCTCTACAAACTCCGAGGAATCGTTATCTCTGGAAACTCTCTCTCCTGAATTTCCGATTTCCTACAGACACGTTCCATGCTGGCGAGAGTGAACGAAACGTATTCCGATCCTGTTCATATGACCAGCCGTGTTCCACAGGGCTTGGTCCTCGGCCCCGAACTCTTCAACATCTTCATCAACGATCTACCGTCGCAGCTTCAATCGGATTGCTTGATTTATGCGGAGGAACTAAAGATATGTAAGGAGGTATCCCCTCTAGAGGATGCTGATCGACTACAAGTGACGCTTGATCTCCTGCACACTTTGTCGATTCAGTGGCGCTTACCCATTAATCAAGACAAATGTTCCGTCCTGCCTATCGGCGCTCCTGAACCACTCGGCGCCTACCACATGGGTGGTTTCTTGCTCAAAAATGTCACATCATAGAGAGATTTGGGCGTGACTGTTTCCCCGAACTTAAGATCCTCTCGGGACACCATGAAGAGGGTTGCCGCTGCCTACAGAAGAATTCATACAATCTGCAGAGCTTTCTGTCGCTTGACAGCGGAACTCTTTAGACTTCTGTTCACCTCGCATGTGCGCCCGATTTTGGAATACTGTCTCCCTGCTGCCTACCCGCTTCCCAAATTCGAGCGCGACATGATCGAAATGGTCCAACGGCGTGGATCGAAGTTTGTCGCTGAGTTACGTGACCTGCCTTATCCCCTTCGGCTTCGGCATTTGAATATGTTTTCTACGGATTACCGCCGTCGGCATGGGGACTTGATCTTCACCCGTCCTATCCTCAGGGGAGAACTAGGGAAAGAGTTGCAGGAATTCTTCCACCCCGACATCGGGAGTTCGACTAGAGGCCACCAATGGAAAATATTCAAGCCACATGGGCTCAAAGTACGGTCGATTCTTCCTCCATCCACTCGCGTCGTGAATAATTGGTACCGGTTACCGCCGACAGTCGTTGATGCACAGACAGAGGATTGCTTCAAACGACTACTTGATACACACCTGTTAAATATGCCGGGATCGTGTTGCTTCAGCTACGAGTGCGACGGCCTCCCCGGAGTTCCCGTTGTGCAATGACGAGCATCCCAGCAATGATCGGGAAGCGATGGAGCTGACAAGGGATTTCCCCTCCTGCTCTCTACTACCCCAATGAACCCAATGAACACGTATACAACAGGGAAACGACCGCAATAAAAGGCAAAAAGCAGGGTGCAAAACGGAGTTACAAATGGGAACAACCGAAAAAATTACCAGTGAGCGCCAAAGACTTTTTGGCCAGTACCACTTTAATCGATCCAAGATATCTTGGATCAGAGAAAATTTGACAATAGTCAAATTTCCTTTCAATTGTTTATTCAAACACTGTTTTCCACGTTATTTCTGCTGAAAAGCTCGATCACTATGGCACGCCAGAAAATCGAGTTACTGCGTAGTACTCACAGAACAATTTCGTGAAGTAAGAGAGGAATAGCGAATAGAGTAGGGGAAATCAGTTAAAAGAAGAGAATAATACCAATGGTGAGGAAAAGTAAAGAAAATAGAATCAAAGTATGAAGATGGGAGTCCTTAGGAAAAAGGAAAGATTTCATGCTGCCATCCAAGAGCATTTAGTTGACGCTCAAACCCCTTAACTGTAGCTTCCTTGACAACATTTTCTGGAAGCAAGTACCAGAGCTTCATGACTCGACGTAATAGCCGTGTCTCTGCCCTAACTAGATCGGACTGCGGTTCGTCCGGCTCTGTGAGTACCACGCGGTAACTTCTCTTTCTGACGTGCTATACTTTCGAGCCTTTTAGGTGAAATTCTCGTGAAGAAAAGTATTTGAATAGACACTTTTGACGAAATTTGACTTTCGTCGAATTTTTCTTTAGAAAGATAAGACATCCATGTGCGTGGACTGTGGGAAGGGTGTCACCTCACGTTCAAAGGCCGTCCAATGCGCACTGTGCGACAGATGGATTCATATAGTTTGCTGTAACATTGCTCATGGTCTTTACCAATGTCTCCAACGCACTACCTCTAAAGGCATCAACTTTCACTGCGATTCGTGTCTAACATTGACCAGCGACAAGCAACTACTGACGAACCCTTTCAACCTACATACTGCATCCGCGCAAGCCGTCTCTAACAAGGACAGCGAGACCCCTAACTCAGCAGTGTGTCTGCCGTCGTCTGGGTATTCTACACCGAAAGGGAAACGAAGCTGCGCGTCCTCCACCACGTTGGACTTAACACCGTTGCCCAGTGAGAACGGGAATGGACTTACGCATAAGCCCAATTCCTATGCCGCAGTCGCGAGCGCTAGCACCTCAGCAAAAACAAGGACAACCATAGCTGAGAACAAGGCCTCAAAGAAGATCCCATCACGACCCAAGATAAAATCAAGCACCAAAAACGTGGAACTAAAGCTCGTCTTAAATAGAGTAGCGCAGCTTGAGGAACTTGTCAGAGAAAAGAAATGTCCACCAAAGCCAGCATCACCGGAACGAAACAAGCGGCCCGTTCGCAACCGCTGCCTGAGAATCACAAACGTCCCAGAATCCAACAAAGAGACTCCAGCTGAAAGGATGCTCGACGACCCAGCCTTCCTTAGACGAATGGTCTCCATGTTGTTTGATGAGCATGAGCAAGGAATAAACCTAAGCTCTGCTTTTCGCCTTGGCAGAAAACAAGAGGACCCAGCCAAGTTTCGTCCTCTGAAAATCGTCCGTCAGGATGAAGAAGAATGCTAACGCATCCTGAGACGGACCCCGCGCCTCAAGGGACAAACCTTCCACGTGCTGAAAGACCTCTTCCCGGAGGACCGAGTATGAAAGAGGCAAGCTGTCTGCGAGTTGCGAACTCGACGCGCAAGTGGAGAAACAGATCTACACATGGTGGAGTTTCGCCTAGTCAAAAAATCTCAGAGAGCTCGAACGAGGCCAATACTCCTACTTCCAAAGCCTCAAACATAAAGACCGGACTACGGGTAATACTCGCGAATGTGCGCAGTCTCAGAAACAAGCTAGATGAGATTCCACTCCTTATCTCTGAACAGCAACCGGACCTAATGGCGTTCACCGAAACCTGGCGTTCCTCTGACATATCTGACTCGGAGGCTCATGTTTCAGGATATCAGCTACTTCGATGCGATCGCTTTGGTGGGAGGTCTGGAGGCTGAGTAATCCTCTACACAGAGAACTACATCAAGGATTACATTGTGGAACCCGACGGTGACAAGGATGATATGTCAAAAATGCTCTGGTGCCCAATGCACGACGGATACCAATCGCTGATTGTCGGGGTGGTCTACAGAGCCCCTGCAGCACCTGGCTCACACTTACTACGTTCCGTGCGAACCAACAGCAGCGGAACAAATTGTCTCCTTTTGGTGGACTTCAACGCCCCCAACGTAATCTGGGACCTACTTCACAGTGACCTCTCACCTGCCGCCTTTGAAGTTGATCTCCGTGATACCGTTCACGAGTGCAACCTGACACAGCATGTCTTGACACCAGCGCGAATGGTCCCTGGTCAGACACCAAACATTCTCGACCTGGTTCTCACTTTGGCACCATCTGGTGCCTGAGATCTAACCATCCTCCAACCTCTTGGGACGAGTGAGCACTGTACAGTCTCCTTTTCGTGGACACGATGCCTCACAATCCACGATCAGGGGACACTGCGTCGAAATTTCTGGCGTCTTGACCAGCCCAGATTAAGAACGACTGCAAGTAACATGGACTGGAGTATCCCGCAATCCTTGGAGCTTGATGACGCATGGGAACGTCTACGACCTATGATGATGCGGCTCATTGAACAGTTTGTTCCAAACTGCAAGAGCAGACCACCATCCAAAGGACCCCCATGGATTGATACAGAAGTAAGATCCCTAAAGAAAAAACGTCGAAAACTATGGGATCATTTCAAGAGCACAGGACAGACATCAAGCTACTTAGAGTACAAGACTGTCAGCAACCTATGCACCCTGAGAAAACGAGACAAAAGACTACAATATGAACATAGACTGGCCATGGAATCCCAAAACGGTCCCAAGAAACTATTTGCCTACTTGAAGCGAAATGCCAAAATTGGTAGTGGAATCCCCGCTCTATCCTCTTTTAAGGAAGGTACCGTTCTCTACGGTGATGATGAAAAAGCAAACCTATTGGCTGCGCAATATTCCTCGGTCTACTCAGTGGAGTCACCACTGCTCAACAACTGTTTGCCTGCACACCACTCCTCTATGGACCAAGTTGAAATTAACCCCGAAGTAGTCACTAAGCTACTCCTCGAACTGGACCCGAACTCCTCCCCAGGCCCGGACGGATTGCATCCCAGCTTCCTCAGAACGATAGCTGAGTACATCGCCGCCCCTCTCTGCCAAGTGTTTCGGCAATCCCTCGAAGTCGGCTGCCTACCCACAGGCTGGAAATCAGGCACCCTCCTGCCCAAATTCAAGGGGGAAACAAACAAGACCCAGCCAACTACCGGCCAATATGTCTGACATCAGTCGTATGCAAAACCATGGAACGGATAGTCAAGTGCGCTCTCCAGCTACACTGTGTGCATCTAAACCTCATCTCACCTGCTCAACATGGCTTCCGGAGAGCACGCTCATGCATCACTAACCTACTCATCGCCAGGGAAACATGGGCAGAAGCCATAGACGCCCGAAAACAGGTTGACGTAATATTCATTGATTTCAGTAAAGCCTTTGATAAGGTTCCACACGTACGACTGCTACATAAACTCCAGGGAATTGGCATAACGGGAAATCTTCTCTCCTGGATTGCCGATTTCTTAAGGGGTGGGACAATGTGCGTACAAGTAAACCAAACCCTCTCTGCTCCAGTGCCTATGACTAGTGGCATTAATCAAGGATCAGTGCTTGTACCAGAGCTCTTCAAAATATACATTAACGATCTACTGACTGCACTTCAAACCGACTGCTTGATCTACGCCGATGCCCTCAAGCTTTGGTCAACAGTATCTAGCATTGAGGATGCGGAGAGATTACAGGGGGCCATAGACCAGCTGCACGAATGGTCCATCAGGTGGAAACTGCCAGTAAACCGAGATAAATTCGCTGTTCTTCCAAGGGGTAGCACTGAGACCTACGGTGCATACCACGTTGGTGGGTTTCTCCCTAGGAATACCACCCACGAGAGAGATCTCGGGGTTATCTTGACTTCTTACCTTAGAACGACGCAGGAAACGTTAAAGAAGGTGGCCACTGGAAGGAGACTGGTAGGTGCCTTAAGAAGCTCATTCGCTCGAATGACTCCCGAGATTTTTCGACGGTTGTTCACTTCGTACGTCCGTCCAGTCTTAGAATATGGCCTACCAGCTAGACATCTACTTTCAAAGTTTGAATGCGCACTGCTGGAAAAGGTTCAGAGACGTGCATCGAAAGCTGTTCTGGGGCTTAGTGATCTTCCGTACCCCATTCGACTCCAGCAGCTAAATCTGTTCTCCCTCGAGCTCCGCCGTCGCCGGGGTGATCTCATCTACACTAGACGCATCCTCCGTGGGGAACTTGGAAGTGAGTTACAACAATTCTTCCGGCCCAACACTGACTGTTCCACCCGAGGGCACAAATGGAAACTGTTTAAGCAAAAAAGACACAACATTCGCAAGAACGTCACCCTATCCACTAGAGTGGTGAATGACTGGAACAGCCTACCGGAAGCAATTGCAGACGCTCCATCCGAGGAAAGTTTCAAGCGGCTGCTAGACAAACATTCGCTGAGAATGCTGGAATCTTGCGGCTGTCACTGCAATTACGACGAACCCTCGAGGAACGTCGTAACGCAACGACACGCATCAAACCCAGTATGATACGGAATCGATGGGGCTGACAAGGGATTTCCCTCCTGCTCTCTACAACTCAATGAATTCAATGAACAATGAACTCAGTACAATGTCCGCGGAGACCAGACAACCTAGCAGGAGTAAATAGAGCACAAATCGGGGTCAACCTTCGCAGTCAAAATACGGTAGGTTAGGATTAGGTCCATTTTAATCCTTCGATAGGGCATTGATTGCATCCCAAAACTAAGTAGACGTTCGGGGTACGTTTGCCCTCGTAATCCCTTGACCAACCTAGTACCTACACGCAGCACCATTTCTAGTGCTATTGTGTCCAGGACAAGGCATGGTGGGCGGGCCTGGACGCAATATTCTAGGTGTGGTCGCACAAACGCTGAGAAGAGCTTCACAAACACATCAGCGGTTAGCGTCCCGAAAGAACGACGGATAAACCACAACATCCGGAACCCGTTACTAGCACATTACTGCTCGCAGACCTAGCAGGGTACGTTAAAGATGGCGACGATTGCTGATTAATCGGACTGGAGTGAAACAATTGAATTCTAGACTGTCATTCTAATCTGGTGTACCTTAATAAATGTGATTTAGTGTGCTAAAAAGCTATTAAGTTCTTGCCGCCGATACGAATACCCGTTAATAAAGTTAAGGGAAGGTTCAATCGGTATGACGCGGGAAATTAAGTTTCCGGCAGCCGAGATGGCGTACATCAATCTCATGAAAAGCAAAGGTAAAAAAGGGTTAGGGCGTAATGTGAACAAGGTATGTAAATGAAGGATTAGTAAATACTATTTTGTGTTTTTAGAATAGCATAAGTTTTGGTTTTAATGAGCTGCCATGTAAGGGCACATAATGATCGTTAATAAGAAATGTGTATGTGTAACGAAATCGAAACCGCCATGGGTCGTTTTAAAGACTACTTAAATGATCTCTTTCTTTTCTCTTCCATTTGCAGATTCTCGAGAAACCACAGATATATGAAAACGTGCGAAGGCACTTTACCGACCCAAAACTCTGACATGCCCTGTTTGTTTTCATTGCTTTCTCAAGGTCCTGTACACCTCCGCTTTTCCTGTTGTGGATAAACGTGCTTGTCCCGTGTCTGCTCGTTTTTGCTCGTGTCACGGTTGCGTATTGCGATTCTGTGAGTGCCGCTGGCTGCGTGTGCTTCTCGCGTCGTGTGTCCGCTGTGATTGACTCCGTGCTGCTTTCTACCGCCGTTGATTCGTTCCGTGCCTGTTTTCTAGCTCCCGCCGATATCCCACTCCAGGAACTTCGTTACTTTTGGTGACAGATGTGGGATCGCAATGGAGAAGGAAAAAGTCAGCCCCCCAAAAATGAAATCGCAACTTCGTGTTGTTACTCAGGATTGTTCGGAGTTTCGACCAGTGCCGAGGCAACCCCCACTTTTTCGGCCGGGTGATGATTTCGACAATTGGGAGTTTCATGTATCGTTATACCTTTCCAGTGTCCCTGAAAAGAACGTGGGCCCTTACGTTCTCAGTTTTTTGAGTGAGGAAGCCACGCGTCTCTTCCGCGCAACTGGAATTCCTCCAACGGCGCCAGCGTCAGAAATATGGGAATCGCTGCGCGGGCTGTTCCGGAAACAGGAAGCCGCAGTTCTGTATAGACAAAAGTTCGCTGCTCGTACACAACAGCCAGGAGAATCGGTCGAAGCGTTCGCGCGCACTCTTCAGGAGCTCTCCTTGAGAGCCTTTCCCGATCTCTCCAACGCCGAACGGGATAAGTGGCTGGCTGAGCGGTTTTGCACCGGGTTGCACGACAGGTCCCTACGTCACCAACTGGCCGGGATGCTGCCCTGCAGTTTCACGGATGCCATGAACAAGGCACAGTTTCACGAGTCCCTGGATTCGATGGACGATCGCGACGAGTATGGACAGGCCACTTTGTGTTCGGCACTGAAAAACGTGTCCATTACCGACAGCAGAGCATCTAACCTCAACTCCAATCCGTCCAGGCGAGGTTGTTGGTACTGCCGTCGCTTTGGAAATCGTGCGCAATTTTGCGGACATAATCCCCCGATCAAGCCGCGACGTTCGCAAGATAGGTCAAGTCTTAATCCATCCGGCTTACTTGCATCCACTTTTGTTCGCAATGCTCCGTTTCGACCTTTAACTACCGTTGGCAGCCTCAATGGTTTTGATATCCAGTTCTTGCTTGACACTGGTGCATCATGTTCGCCGTTGCGTCTGTAGATAACCGACCGCCTCGGGGGTCGCGACGCCACAACCCAGAGAAGGCCACGAGTGTTAACGGCCAACGGGGCTGAGTAGCCCGTCGAATTCGCAGTGCTGGCTCAAGTTCAACTGGAACATGTCACCGCAATACCCAAGTTCCTGGTTGGTCGAAACCTAAGTTGGGACGGCATCCTAGGGATGGAATTTTTGGCTAAGCATGGAAGTTTGCCGCAGCTTTGTACAGCGAGCCTATTACCAAAGTCCACTCCAGTCAACACTCAGCTGTGTCACTCACGGGGAGTTTGCACAGTTTTAGAAGCCACCTCGAAACCATCACAGTTCGAGACTGATGTCATTGAGCCTTTGCGTAACCACAGCAGCTAGTCATTGTTGCTCCATGTAGCGTACAAGTAGCCACTCCTTGACTCTCCAACCCTCATTTTCTTTTGCCGTCTGTCTCTCTTAAGCTTCGTTTGCATGTTGATTTCTTCATCGAAACTGTAGGTATCCAATAGTGGTCAAAAGTCTTAATGTTATGGCTAAACCAGCCACTGATTCATTCTTTTCCAGAGCCACTATCTGTGCTTAGCAGCAGTTAGTCACCATAGCCTCCATTTAACTCTGTGGATATTCGGAGCACTGTAGGAGTCGCTCCCTTCTTACAATATTCATTCACTTGGATTGTTTGCATTACAGCTCAGATGGTTTGTTGACCTATTATGTGCCACCGTAGGATCCACTAGTAACTGGAGGCTTAATCCGAACTCCAATGCTGGCCATTCATCTCTCTCCTAGCGCGCCGTTATCCTACTCTGGTCAACTCTTCTTGGCAACAGCTAGTCATTGTTGGCTCCATGTAGCTTACAAATAGCCACTCCTTGACTCTCCAACCTTCATTTTCTTTTGCCGTCTGCCTCTCTTAAGCTTCGCTCGCATGTTGATTCCTCCGTCGAAACTGTAGGTATCCAGTATTGGGCAAACGTCTTAATGACATGGCTACACCAGCCACTGGTTCACTCTTTTCCAGAGCCAATATCTCTGCTTAGCAGCAGTTAGTCGCCATAGCCTCCATTTAACTCTGCGGATATCCGAAGCTCTGTAGGAGTCGCTCCCTTCTTACAATGTTCATTCTCTTGGATTGCTTGCATCACAGCTCAGATGGTTTGTTGACCTATTATGTGCCACCGTAGGATCCACTAGTAACTGAAGGCTTAGTCTAAACTCTATTGCTGGTCACTCTCCTCTCTCCTAGCGCGCCGATATTTGTCGTTCGTCCTACTCGAGTCAACTCCACTTGACAACAGCTAGTCATTGTTGGCTCCATGTAGATTACAAGGAGCCACCCCCTGACTCTCCAACCTTCATTCTCTTCTGCCGTCTGTTTCTTAAAGCTTCGCTCGCATGTCGATTTCTTCATCGAAACTGTAGGTATCCAGTATTGGTCAAACTTCTTAATGACATGGCTACAGCAGCCACTGATTCATTCTTTTCTAGAGCCACTATCTCTGCTTGGCAGCAGCAAGTCGCTATAGCTCTCATCTAACTTTGCGGATATCCGGAGCTCGCTCCCTCTCACAACGTTCATTCTCTTGGATTGTTTGCGTCACAGCTTAGCTGATCTATTGACCTATCACTTACCTTCACTGGCCTATAGATACACTCATCGACCCTATAGGCATACACTAGTGACAAAGCGTCTGATTAGAATAGCTGCATCTGGCGACTGAGTCACTCCTAGCGCCACCATCTGTCGGTCGTCATAAATTCGGCATCTCTCTTCAGAAGTAGCTAATGGCCATTGGCCCCATGCATATGCGATGATCCAGTGCTTGTTAGTAGCCACCCCGTATCTCAATAACCTTTACTCCTTTAGAATATCTGCATCCAGTCCCTCCGCTGCCCTGCCACCAATTGATCTTTAAGACTCTCGCAGCAACCTATTTATTTCCGCTTATTATGCCCCCCTCTCGGATTACACTAACTACGTGCTGTTCATGCACCTGACAATCACTACCAACATTCTAACTCTCTTTGCTCTATCCCCACGCAACTATCGACTCATATCAAACGGATACTCGTACTTTACTTACTGGTGCAACGCTCTTGTCTCTACGCAGGCGATAGCAATCCACCTATACGGCTAATGATTCTATAGGATACTCAAAAGACATTTTCAGCATAATTATTGTTGCACAGTGTACATGCTTTTGTCTCAAGCCCAAATGTTATAACACAAGACATTAACAATGTTCAACTCCATGCCTGTTCTTGCGGTCTTCTCTCGGTTGTCCATCACTTTCCCTTTTCTCTGAGGTCCGGGACATCTTGGAGATCTGGGATTGGACTGAGGAACAGTTTTGGCCCAAGACGGACGTAACAACCCACAAGGACTGACCTGGAAGATGGTAAAACTCCGCAAGGACCGACCTACAATCACCATAACCCTTGTCCAGTATGGAGAACTGGACATATCCTCATACTCCCATACATCTGAAAAATCTGGACTGTGGAAAAATTGAAACTTTTGCTCACCTGGACATGCAACAAGAAGAAAAATCGCGATGTCCCTCTCCTCCACCGACCTCAAAAATCATGGCGACCCAGATCAAAATACCCGTCCAACTAACAGAGGAAATTAGAAGCCATTACACCGCGAAAAACCGAAGGTGAAACCAGTCGTCATACGGTTTTGCCAGTTCAACATTAATGTTCAAAATGCTTTACGGCAGTGTTGCAGGACGTGGTGGGTTTTCGCCTGGCAAGCGTTCTTCCTATAAACAGCCACAAATGTCTGTTTAACAACACTGCGACGTGGCGGATGTGACTCGCCACTGAATAAAGTCACAGCCCACAACTACATACTGGCAAGTCCATTAGATTCACATATCAACTCTTCCCGACACCGTTTCAACTACACACGATTAAACCCGATGTATCATCGTGATACACAACAGTTTTTAAACCTTGATCATACCTAAGTTGGTGCGTCTCTATGAAACTGAGAATAAACTATCTATTTATTTATATTATCATGTACATACGAAAAATTTTCTACTGTTACTGTCACAGTTGCCATAAAATGTTTGTACAGATGTACATAGCGGATCATACCTCCATGGGCGTGCCTGGCGTAGTCAAAAATAAAGTATTTATTTATTTATTTATTTATATTCGTACATCGACATCGCCTTGGTCGTCTCCAATCCTACTCGTGAAAAAGAAGGATGGTTCCCTACGACTTTGTGTAGATTACCGAAAGCTAAACGAGGTCACTCGCAAAGACCCCTTCCTTCTCCCTCGCATGGACGTCACATTTGATGCTCTTCATGGTGCACGATGACTTACTACTCTCGATTTGGCCGCCGGTTATTGGCAAGTGGAGGTTCGTCCGTCCGATAGGGAGAAACCTGCGTTCATTGTACCATCCGGGCTGTATGAATTCGAGACCATGCCCTTCGGGTTGGCTAATGCCCCAGCCGCCTTCCAGCGCCTAATGCAGAAAGTATTGGAGGGCCTCGTACCCAAAGAATGTTTGATATATTTGGATGATGTGATAGTGCATGGTAGATCGGTCGAAGAGCACAAGGCCCATCTACGTACAGTTTTGGAGCGGTTACGGCAGGCTGGATTAAAGCCGAAGGGACGGAAGTGCCGTTTTCTTCGCGAGCATGTTAACTTTATGGGACACGTACTAACGCCAGGTGGCATTCAAACCGACCCCGACAAGTGCGAACGGATAAGGTCGTGGCCACAACCCAGATCAGTTGATGAATTGCGTAGCTTTTTGGGACTGGCATCTTACTACCGGAGATTTGTGCGCAATTTTGCCTCGATCTCGGCGCCTTTACATCGCCTGACGGAAAAGCGACGGAAGTTTGTTTGGACGGACGAGTGTGCCAGTGCTTTCGGACGACTGAAAGAATGCCTCACGTCGCCACCGCTGTTAGGTCTCCCGGATACTTCCGAGCGAGCAGGGCCTTTTGTCCTAGACACGGACGCCAGTAACGAGGCGATTGGCGCTGTTTTGTCGCAGAAAACGTCTGTTGGGGAAACCGTGATCTTTTATGCTAGCCGTCGACTGGACAAACGAGAGCGTAAGTATAGCACAACGAGACGTGAGATGTTGGCTTTGGTGTATTTCTTGAAGTATTTTCGACCGTATTTACTCGGGAAATCTTTCCTTGTGCGGACTGACCATCAATCTCTGCAATGGTTACGAAACTTCCGTGACCCAGAGGGACAAGTCGCGCGGTGGCAAGAACGCCTACAAGAGTACGATTTTACCTGTGAGTACCGGCCGGGAGCACGACACGCCAACGCAGATGCCCTTTCGAGAATTCCCGCTCTGGACGAAATAAATGCAGTCTTACACCACTCGGAAACTGATACAACGTGGTCAGATGATCAAGCCCAGGACCCATATATATCTAACATTTACATGCGGCAAGTGGAAGGATCGTCTAAACCATCGGGTACGGAAATGCGATCCCGTTCGAAAGAAGAACGCTCCCTATGGGACCACTGGAGCCGATTAAGAATCATTGGTGGAACGCTGTTCCTCATGGATGACCTGGGCCCGAAAGTGATTACTCCTATGTCGAGAGTGCCGGGCGTACTACAAGCAGTCCATCAGCAGTTAGGTCACGCTGGCCAACTAAAGACGGAGACAGCTATACGTCAACGGTACTGGTGGCCAGGAATCCACGCCGACGTCGTGAAGCTATGTAACGCTTGCAAGATCTGCGCTGCTATCAAATCGAAGATACCCCTATCCCGGGCCCCGTTGGAACCGATAGTGGCCACGTCCCCAGGTCAGCGAGTCGGAGTCGACCAAATGGGGCCTTTGCCAGTCACAAGGAACGGGAACCGCCACCTCCTTGTTCTTATAGATTATTTTACGAAATGGTGCGAGGCCATACCTATCAAAAATCCGGATGCGGCAACGGTTGCGTCAGCCATCGTAAATGAGTGGATTGCTCGCTATGGAGCACCGCTGTCACTGCATTCAGATCAAGGCGCCGTCTTCGAGAGTCACCTGCTTCAGGAAGTGTGTCGACTGCTCTCGGTGAGGAAGACACGTACCACATCGTATCATCCACAAGGGAATGGATTAGTAGAGCGCACCAACCGAACCATAAAAGGGATTTTGCAGAGCTTCCTGGAGCGGCACCAGTCAGATCGATGGGACGAAGCGATTCCACAATGCATGATGGCGTATCGAGCGTCTGTGCATGCAACCACGGGGTATTCTCCAGCCTTCCTGACGTTTGGTCACGAGCTTCGTTTGCCTCTGGAGCTGATATCCCCTATTCCCCCAATCGAGGCTTGTTCTCTCTTAGACTACGTACGACAGCTTGGCGAACGTCTTCGATCAGCCTTTCTGTGTGCGGGAGAACACGCAAGGATAGCACAGCATCGTCAGAAAGTATGTTATGATCGGCACAGTAGGGGCCCTGAATATCACATTGGAGATCGCGTATGGTTGCACCGACCAAGACCTCCGCCTGGCGCAGCAGCGAAGTTTCACCGACAGTGGCAAGGGCCATACGAGATTGTGTTCGTCCGTTCACCCACGGTGTATGTCGTCCGAGATGTCGCGCAACCAAATTCCGACGTTCTGACCGTGCATTACAATCAGCTGAAACCAGCGGGATCTTCAGCCTCTACTCCGAAGGAGGAAGTCGTTCCACCCGGATGCCTCCCGATCGTGGAACACACTGTGGAGATACCCCCGAAGGCGGCTCGGCGAGTATTCAGGGCGCTGAGACACTGAGGACAGTGTCTTCGCCGGAAGGGGGAGTGGTGTAACGAAATCGAAACCGCCATGGGTCGTTTTAAAGACTACTTAAATGATCTCTTTCTTTTCTCTTCCATTTGCAGATTCTCGAGAAACCACAGATATATGAAAACGTGCGAAGGCACTTTACCGACCCAAAACTCTGACATGCCCTGTTTGTTTTGATTGTCTTCCCAAGGTCCTGTACACCTCTGCTTTTCCTGTTGTGGATAACCGTGCTTGCCCCGTGTCTGCTCGTTTTTGCTCGTGTCACGGTTGCGTATTGCGCTTCTGTGAGTGCCGCTGGCTGCGTGTGCTTCTCGCGTCGTGTGTCCGCTGTGATTGACTCCGTGCTGCTTTCTACCGCCGTTGATTCGTTCCGTGCCTGTTTTCTAGCTCCCGCCGATACCTCACTTCAGGTTCTTCATTACATACGCTGCAATCGGTGCTTGTTTAGCGGGCGTTCATACCAGACTCAATGGTAAGGACATTCACAAAAGATTCGCGTGCAGTGGAACAGGCTGTGCTGATGCGGTAGCTTCAGGCGATGTAAAAAACTTAGACCTGATTGTACAATGCGAATCCAACATTTGGATAATCTCTTTTCTTTTTGTAACGCCTGGTGATATTTTATGCGGTAAATGAACGAGTTTACCAACAGGCATTTACTACTGGAACGCGCTTTAAAAGTTTGTTAGGTTGATAAATAACCTGTAGACTGTAAATAGTTATAGATGTCTGCGAAGGATTTTGGAATAATTATCGTCGGACTACAAAAATATAATAAGGCCCGTCTGTGGATAACGACCCACGTCGAGGTTTTCATTCGCACTTCTCAGATTTCTGAATCAATACGGCAAGCCACTATTTCATCCAGTTGCATAAATTGAAGCAAACGCGTCACTTCCTTCTCAAAAGCTGTTCAATGCGCGCTGTGTGAAGGGCGGCTGCACACTTCGTGCTGTAACATCGATGACGCCCTATATGAATGCTCTCAACGCACTGCCCTTGAGGTCTAGAGCTCACATTGTGACTAACGTCAAGTAATGGTGAATGAAAACGCCTTCTGGCTAACCATCGTCCTCACAGTATATCCATCAGAAACTGGAAGGCTTCACCAAATGCAATTGCTAACCATCGACACACTTTCTCCCTTAGTACCATTATCAGTACTTAGTTTAACCCACCTCACCCATTCTTAGCTGCAGCGAGTCAATGAAGGCAACATACATCTATGCGCTAGGAGCCACTACTGACTTCACCTACTCTTACTCACTTGGATTGTTTGCAACACATACCATCGCCGGTTGGTTGACTTATTCCGTCAACGTAGGTATCACGTGGCAATAAGAAGGATAAATCCGAACGCCAAGTCTAGCCACTAATACTCTCTCCTAGCGCCAAGATTGTTGCTCTTCCTCCTCACCACTTGGCAGCGATTCTTCGTAGGCTCCATGCCCTCTCTGCGCAGAACTTGAGCTTGCTAGGATACACTCCTTGTCTCCCCATCATACATGCTCTTGGAATGTCTGTAGCACTTACCTACGCTGGCTTGTTGATGCATTCTGTGACCATGTAGGCATAAACTATTAACCAAGCGTCTTATTGGAATAGCTACTTCTGCCCACTGGTAATCCATCCTAGCGAAACCATCTGCCGGTCGTCTTAAATTAGGCAATTCTGTTTAGAAGTAGCTAGTTGTCGTACGCCCCATGCATCTGCGATTATCGAGAGCTTGTTAGGAGTTGCTAAGTATCTCATTAATCTGTATTCCTTTAGAATATCTGCATCCAATCTTTCCGCCGCCTTACCGCTAATTGACCACTAGATCGCTCTCGCGGCAACCTAATTATTTTTCACTTTCTGATTCTGCGCTTTTTTAGCGTATTAAACTAGCTACTTGCTGTTCATGCACCTTGATATCACCACCAGTCTTCTACCATTCTCTCCTCTCTCCCCACGCAATTTTTGCCTCATACTAAACTGATAGTTCGTGGATTATTTACTGGTACAACGCTCTCGTCTCTACGCAGGCGTTAGCCATCTGCCCATACGGCTATTGATTCCGTAGGACATTCAAAGGACACTGCCAGCATAATCATTGTTGCACAGTGTACGTGATTTTGTCTCAACCTCAAATGTTGTAACACAGGACTTTAACAATTTTTAACTCCGCGCCTGTTCTTGCTGCCCTCGCTCCGCTGTCCCTCACTTTCTCTTTTCTCCGAGGTCCGGAACTTCTTGGAGATCTGGGACTGGACTGAGGAACAGCTTTCGCCCGACGGACGTAACAACCGACAAGGACCTACACGGAGTATGGTTGTACGCCAAAGGGAACCAATCACAATCACCACAACCGTTGCCCAGTATGGAGTGCTGGCCACATCTTCACCCTCCCAAAAATTATGCATCTGAAAAATCCAGACAGCAGAAAGTTTGAAACTTGCTCACCTGGACACAAAACAAGACAACCATTCGTGAGGTTCCCATCCTCAACCGGCCGCAACAATTATGGCGGCCCTGATCAAAATATCTGTCCAGTCAACAGAGGAAATTGGAAGCCATTTGACTGCGAATAACCGAATATGAAATCAGTCGTCAAGCGGCTTTGCCAGTTATACATCAGTGTTCAAAATGCTTTACGGCAGTGTTGCAGGACGTGGTGGGTTTTCGCCTGGCAAGCGTTCTCCCTATAAAAGCCACAAATGTCTGTTTAACAACACTGCGACGTGGCGGATGTGACTCGCCACTGAATAAAGTCACTGCCCACAACTACATACTGGCAAGTCGACTAGACTCATATTTCAACTTTTCCCGACACGTGCAAGAATATGATACTCTCCGACTACATGTACCGTTTCACTGCACTTATAGTGCCTTGACCGCTTACACTACGCACGATTGAACCCAAAGTATCGTTGTGATACACAGCTGCCTGTAAACCTTGCTCATGCCTGATTTGGTTGCGCCGCTATAAATTTGAGAATAAACTATTTTTTATTTATTTATTATAATATAGCTGTTCTCAGTTTGCTGGAGCAACTGCACACATGGCTCTGTCCAACCTCCCGACAAAGTAAAATTTTGGTTGCAGTTGCCACCAAGCAGGTCTGACGTTTAAAGTTAACATCACCCCTGCTAGATGGGAAACTGAAGAGCGAAGCGAATTTCTCCTCGTGATAGCCCCAGCCGTTTCTTTCAGTACACTATTAATAAGTGCCTCACGCCCGTGACACGCCGGCAGTGTTCCAGGACGTGGTGGGTCTTCGTCTGGCAAGCGTTTTCCCTACAAAAAGCCACAAATGTCTGTTTAACAACACTGCGACGTGGCGGATGTGACTCGCCACTCAATAAAGTCACCGCCCCTATCACATTGGCAAGTTGACCGACACCACATTTACAAGTTATGTGCATATATCGGCTCTCGCACGAACACGCCTACATATCTGGTTAGTGACATGCCACTATTCTTAAGTATTTTTCACCCGTTTCCTCATACTTCACTCACTGACTTACATTGCTTACGGGACCTCATCGGACTAGTTCCTCATCAACATACCATATAAGTGATCTGAATACTATCTTTACCCCTCGCATTCTGTGTACATAGACTACATACAACCTTTGGGCTCTATGGGCCCACACTACTGCCTCCAACTGTACTACTCCCACTGTTGGTGCTGCTTATTCTGCTATCATGTACAATAATGCAATATGCTGATCATGCCCAAAAGGCGTGTCTCGCTTTGTCGAGAATAAAATATTTATTTATTTATTTATTAACAAAGTAACAGCAACCTGTACTAATCTTACTGTGCTTCAATGTCCTAGATTACAAGGCAACGTAAGGAAAGACAGGCAGTTAGACGAACTCAACCAATGAGACATAACTATTGACCTACTAAGCGCTATGTAGAAGCCTGTACACAGAGTGGATAAAACAGCACTACAACTCTAAGAAATAATGGGAGCAAAGACTGCTGCGTGTTGCGCTGTACCGCATTGCCGCAACAGAAGTAGTCTTGCTGCCTGCTAAAGGAGCAAGAAAAACACAAGTATGTTTGTGTAGCCGTTAATGACTGCAGGCTTTCCTCCCTCTGTGGAGTTTCACCGATGTTTGTTTTAACGCGTTGGTTCGCTATCCCCATTGGCTATTTGGAGTCGTTGTTTTTGCATGCAAAGCGCAGGCCTACTCTGACGCTATACTTCTCAGCTTACGTCCTTTGTGTGCACTTGTTTGGTTCCTTATTTCTTCCGTTCATTGGGGATTTAATTGTCCGTATGCTTTCCGTACTCTGGTTGGCGTTCGTGCTCGTGCACTGTACTAAATAACAAACTAGTTTCCCTATGTAAAGCAACCCTTGAGTCGCTATCCCTGGTCGCTCCTCTTCACACTAACCTTGTTGGATGATAGCAGTCGCAAGGTTCCGGCATAATACCGTCAACGTGTTGACTCAAAAATGAACGCCGCTCGGTTCGTGTGAAGTCAAATATCATACGGTGCGTGCGTTCTAAAACTAACCAATGCATTGAAAACCCCCGGAAGTAAATTTTAGTCAGAACCTTTCTCGTTCACGTAGTGGCTAAATCTGAAGCCTGTGATAAGTATGTAACAACAACTCACGACGAGGAACAGTGGTGTTGTAGTAGTGATGCACTCTTGTTGATGGTTGTGCTAGCCGACTCGGTGTCTGACTACGCACCTCACTGACCTATATGGTTTTCTACCACGTACGGTAGTGCTTGTTTCTCACAGATACTTTCAATGGGGTGGACCAAGTTTTCAACGACTTGCTGGTCTATAATTAGCGACTCCGACATTTACCCTGGGAAAGAACCCATCGCTTAAATGAACATGACTGAAACCCAACGCGGACAGAGCAGAACGCACGATCCACTTGACAGTGCAAAGTGGATAACAGCAGACTGCGAGTAACAGCGCAGGGGATCTGATTAAGGCCAGACCATTGACTTGGCGCGCATCCCAGTAGCACATAACGTGCTTAGTAAACTTTCTACATTTGTGTCAACAAACTGGTAAGATGGAAACAATTTTGAGGTCGAACTGTTAACAAAACCTTATATCATTTCGTACACTTTCCAATGTCAAGACCAAGGTTGATCATGTTTGATCGTCGCAAAGTTGATCGCACAGATTGGGCATGCTTTGTTGGCGTTTAACGCCGCAAGTATAAAATTCATTTATAAAGTAAATGGCTCTGGAGTGTTAAACGTAGTTCTGCAGCCCAAACAAATAGGGCCACGAATACTGAATCGATGGCTGATACCTGAACTTCGGCTGAAGGAAGCGAGCAATATGCCGACAGTGGCTGACGTGTCTCTCAATGAAAACAACGCGATGTGAATTATAATAGAACAGCCCGCCAGCAGTATGTCTGCTCAGGCCATACAAAATCTGGTGATGTGAATAATTAAAATGCTTACAGTAGGGGTGTTCAAACCTTTAGCAATGAGAGATACATTTTGTTAGCTAAGAATATCTCGAGGCACATTCAACCGGACATTTGGGTAATAACTAAGAATGGCATAGGTTGTAATTTTTTAGCTGCAAGTTTTTGCTGTGAAATGATAAACTGTAAGCTGCATGGCAGAAACTGGCCAGTAAAGGCTTAACGGCGTTGATTTTGTTACGTAGGAGATCAGGTGGGTGGGGATAACTAAACAACTAATCCTCACACCGCTCCCGTGGACTTTAAACGTTGAGAATGTTTGCCCAATGAGGTATGTCGTGTCACACAAGCTCATTCTTTTCTTGGCTAATGTTCTAATTTCTTGCAATCTGGCTTCATCCAGCTGCCGATAAATTTGATGGGAGCTGTAGATGCCGACTGCACCATTCAACATCACTATGCCACTCAAGGAATTCCAGTTGTAGCTGGCCTGCAGCAGTGTCAGTGTCCCTAAAAAGGGAGGTGAAGAGTAAAGTTCGTTTCCATCCTCAATGGCTGTAAAGCCATTATAGCGCGTAGATCGTGCGCTATATGCCCGGTAAAAGAGCAGCCGGCCGACCAAAATCAACGGGTAGTATCCAAAATATTATGCTAGGGATAAGGTTTATTGAATGGCAAAGATCTAGCTAAGGCTATGAATGGAAAAACAGGGAAGGGCTAAATACGGATGATGTAGTTAGTGTCCGGTGCGTGGACGGGGCATCGTAGCAGTTTACGTCAAGCGGTACAAACGCGGATGTCGTGATTTGGTTTCAAACAAACGAGGACAGCATTCCGACAGGCAAACCGCCTAACTCGCTAATATGTAAGAAACCTACAGTTTTAATATATTTCGGCTTATTTTACAAAAGCATATGCAGGTACCTCCAGCTCTATACAATATTAACAAAATACCCATAAGCCGTCAGGCAAGCGGGATCCGGCAGTCGTGTCATCCATTGCATATTAGTTGCCATGTATTAACAGGTACTTTTCTAAGAGAGCAGAATCAACGTAGTGCAACCGCTGGGCTGAGTTATCTTGCAGCATTGTTATACACAAACACTCCGTCTTCATCCTGGATGTCTAGTAGAAACTACTGAAACTGACAATTAAACGAAGCTTTAGATAATTAAATAAATAAAGAGTTTATTCTCAAATTTATAGCGGCGCAACAAATCAAGCATGAGCAAGGTTTACAGGCAGCTGTGTATCACAACAATAATTTGGGTTCAACCGTGCGTAGTGTAAGCGGTCAAGGCACTATAAGTGCAGCGAAACGGTACATGTAGACGGAGAGTATCATATTCTTGCACGTGTCAGGAAAACGTTAAAATGAGTCTAGTCGACTTGGCAGTATATAGTTTTGGGCAGTGACGTTATTCATTGGCGAGTCACATCCACCACGTCACAGCATTGTTAAACAGACATTTGTAGCTTTTGTAGGCAAAAGGCTTGCCAGGCGTAAACTTACCACGTCCTGCAGCACTGCCGAAAAACAATTTGAACATTGCTGTACAACTGGCAAAGTCGCTTGGCGACTGATTTTATATTCGGTTATTCGCAGTCAAATAGCTTCTAATTTCCTCTGTTGCTTAGACAGATAATTGGATCAGGGACGCCATAATGGTTGCGGCCGGTTGAGGATGGGAACGGTGCGAATAGTTGTCTTGTTTTGTGTCCAGGTGGGTAGAGTTTCAAACTTTCGGCTGTCTGGATTTTTCAGATGCATAATTTTTGGGTGGGTGAAGATGTGGCCAGCACTCCATACTGGGCAACGGTTGTGGTGCTTGTAATTGGGTCCCTTTGGTGTACAACCATACTCCGTGTAGGTCCTTGTCGGTTGTTACGTCCGTCGGGCGAAAGCTGTTCCTCAGTCCAGTCCCAGGTCTCCAAGAAGATCCGGACCTCGGAGAAAAGAGAAAGTGAGGGACAGCGGAGCGAAGGCCGCAAGAACAGGCGTGGAGTTTAAAATTGTTATAGTCCTGTGTTACAACATTTGGGGTTGAGACAAAATCATGTACACTGTGCAACGATGATTATGCTGGCAGTGTCCTTTGAATGTCCTACGGAATCAATAGCCGTATGGGCAGATGGCTAACGCCTGCGTAGAGACGAGAGCGTTGTACCAGTAAATAATCCACGAACTATCAGTTTAGTATGAGGCAAAAATTGCGTGGGGAGAGAGGAGAGAATGGTAGAAGACTGGTGGTGATATCAAGGTGCATGAACAGCAAGTAGCTAGTTTAATACGCTAAAAGAGCGCAGAATAAGAAAGTGAAAAATAATTAGGTTGCCGCGAGAGCTATCTAATTGTTAATTAGCGGTAAGGCGGCGGAAAGATTGGATGCAGATATTCTAAAGGAATACAGGTTAATGAGATACTTAGTGACTCCTAACAAGCTCTCGATAATCGCAGATGCATGGGGCGTACGACAACTAGCTACTTCTAAACAGAATTGCCTAATTTAAGACGACCGGCAGATGGTTTCGCTAGGATGGATTACCAGTGGACAGATGTAGCTATTCCAATAAGACGCTTGGTTAATGGTTTATGCCTACGGGGTCACAGAATGCATTAACAAGCCAGCGTAGGTAAGTGCTACAGACATTCCAAGAGCATGTATGATGGGGAGACAAGGAGTGTATCCTAGCAAGCTCAAGTTCTGCGCAGAGAGGGCATGGAGCCTACGAAGTATCGCTGCCATGTGGTGAGGAGAAACAGCAACAATATTGGCGCTGGGAGAGAGTATTAGTGGCTAGATTTGGCAATATGCTTAAGTTCTCTGATTACCAGTTTATACTAGATTGTTATTTTTACATCAATGGTTTTTTTGTGTTGTGCTTCGTGTTTTCTACGCTGTTTCATGCTGTTCTGTTTAGATTTGGAACAGCACCTGCTAGGGATGCCCAGGTTTTTAGCTCCTATATTCTTACCAAAGCTAACGTGATTTTTGTAGTCAAACTTTCATAACCTTGAGTGGTAGCTATTCGTAGTTGTGAATGTCTCAGGGCACTCATTTTCTCAGTGGGATAAAGGTGAACCTACGCAGAAGAGAAAAGCTGGCTCGTCGAAACAATTGGCATGTTCGCTGTCACTCTGGCGGATTCCGCGTGGATATTTTTGCAGCACGAAATACCAAATTTGGCCTCTTTGGTACATGAGTCACTTTGACATTTATTTCGAGGAGCGCAATGCATAGCGCCCACTGGGCAAATGTTATGAACCATTACTATAACCCTTGATTAACAACAGTTAGTTTCGTGTAGTGGGCGAGGTCAAACAGCTCGCTTCACCCATGAGTGCCTGTCCTTTCCGTAAACCTTCGTCTAGCGCGCAGGTCCAATGCGTCAGCTTGCGCTTGAAGTAGATCACACAACGGTTGAAGACAGCCAATTCGTTGCTGGGCATGTATATCGTCCTAAGGTAAAATTGTCGAGACAGTAAGACGGATTCACTGCAGCGAAACGTAAACTGTCGTGCATCCACTCCATGTAAATTCAGCACAGAAAGGCTTTGTTTGTTTGATCCCAGTTGAAGTGCTCTACCAATGAGACCAAACATGGTAACGACGGTTGGAACTTATATATGTATATATAATTCCCGAATTCCTGGAGGCACAACAACACAGGTATGGACAAAACGTAAAAAGCAATAAGGTTACGCAACAGATATGTCACAACAAACGTAATTGGCCGCAGCCAAAGTTTGTAAAATTGCAGAAACCATAGAAGTACTCATTAGGAGCAAAAACGTCAGTGGGCGACGTTGAATAAATTCATGTGTGCGTAGAGTAAACAGGAAAATCACAGTTGCCAAAATGTTGGCAGTATGCGAAGCCTGTGAGCATATTTTTTCTACGTGTCAATACAATAATGAAATTTTTTCTAGCCATTATGCCAAAATGCAATGGGAAGCAGTGACTTGACTCAGTGGCGAGCCACATACACCACGGGGCAGTGTTGCTAAACTGGCTGGCGTGACATTTTATAGGAAGAACGCTTGTCAGCCGAATACCCACCATGTCCTGGCACACTATCGTCAATTGCTTTGTATGGGCATATACATCTGGCAACGTTTTTATTGACCATTTGTTCACCGTATTTCGAAGTCGAATGTTCCTCTGTTGGCTCTTTTCAGCTGAACTAACGTGGAAAACAGTGTTTGAATAAACACTTGAAACGAAATTTGACTATTGTCAGAATCTGTCTGATCCAAGATATCTTGGATCGATTAAAGTGGTACTGGCCAAAGCGTCTTTGGCGCTTGTCGCGTCGAGTCATCGAGCGCTGTAACCTGCTTCCAGAAAATGTTGTCAAAGAAGCTACGGTTAAGGGGTTTGAGCGTCAACTAGATGCTCTTGGGTGGCAACACGAAACCTTTCCGTTTTCCTGACAAATTCCCATCTTCATACTTCGATTCTATTTTCTTTGCTTTTCCTCGTCATTGGTATTATTCTCTTCTTTTAACTGATTTCCCCTACTCTCTTACCTTCGATTCTCCTTCCTCTTTTACTTACTTCACGTAACTGACACAGCTGGGACAGCTAATGTTAGGAACGTGGGCATTAAATTGGTGGACCAGGGTGTTTTTCGGGTGTTTTCCTTTTAGACCCATCAAGAAGTCGGAGCACCCCTTTCAACTCCTGGATCGACAACCCGCTCAAGAAGGAACACTTACGGGATTCATCCTATCGTTCCAGTCCCACTTGAACTTGAACTTCCCAGTTTTAATCCCGTTTTGCACCCTGTTTTTGCCATCTTATTGCGGTCGTTTTTCTATTGTATACGTGTTGCAATTCTACCCTGTTTTCCACATGAACATAGCTGTCTCGCTAAACACCGAGACGGATGGACCTATGGGTTCCTCGTTTGATGGGCCTACTGCAGCTTGCGGACAGGTTAACTGTTCAGAACCAGTAACAGATTTATCTGGTGTTATGCAGTGTGACGTCTGCTTCCGGTGATATCACGAAAGCTGTACCGGCCTACAAGCTGACCAGTACAAAATGCTTTCATCAAGCGTTCACTTTCTTTACAGCTGTGCTGAATGCTGCGCTCAAAGATCGACGCGCCCGGCTATCACCGGTGCCAAACTTTCAGCGCTGACTTCAAGGTTGGCAGATGTTGAGTTGGCGATAGCTAAACTCGCCTCTATTGCGTCGCTCGATACGAAAATGGATTTGATCTTAAAATCCCTGAATATTTCGATTGGAGACACTGCAATAGACGGCAACATTGCTGACGATCCATCCACTGGAGTCTGTCACTCGGTCATGAAGTCGCACATCCTACCGGTCAATCCAGGTAACATTGCTGGCTATCCTCATGAGCCGATCAAAGTGAAGAAAAAGAGTGCGGAAATACCAAAACGAGGCCGGTGGCTCGTTCCCATTCTTGCTATACGTTTGTCTTACAAGTGAAATACGCTTGAATACCGGTGTTTCAACGCACATTGGTAATAGAATTTGACGTCTGTCAAATTCCTTCACACATCCAAGGGGATTTGGATAGCGACACCTATCCACAAGACATCAAGCATGACGAGCAAGGTCCAGCGAGCTGCGACCTCCCGTGCGTCTAGCACTTTGGACGCTACTCTCGACAAAACGAGAGCAGCAGCAGCATCTAAGTGCCTGAGCTGCAGCAGAAATGTCACTTCTCGGTCTAAAGCGCTGCAGTGCGGTCTGTGCGAAGGATGGGCCCACAGAACGTGCAGCGGCATTGAGCACGATCTTTATGAATGCCTGAAAAGAACGGCATCTTCCGCGCTAACATTCCACTGTGACAAATGCCGACTTATTATTAACGATAAGTCCCTTCTGGCGAATCTGACTTTGGCGAAAAAGACAGATAATAACGCCGCATTGGTGACGCCCGTACTACCGCCGGTGACTCCTCCATGCATCCATACTGTGCGCAATCGAAGCCGCTCCTCCTCCGCTTCATCAGCGGACACACCAATGCATAGTTCACAAGACAACCGAAAAAAGCCGTCTGTCGGCACTCCAACTGCAACTGCGACCTACGCAGCCGTGGCCAGCGCTGGCGCCGCAAAACCAACCGGCTGGGTCCAGGCCCCTAAAAAGAAAAGTTGTAAGGCGGTAAACAACAACAAATCGAAATCACCGTCTACAGTGTCACAACTAAAGTCTGTGCTAAACAAGGTAACACGACTTGAGAAGTTGCTAGCCGAGAAACCGGCCTTACCGAAACCGGTGAAGCCAAGCGATAGCAAGTCACCACGGGGACGGCTATGCAACGTCATGATTTTCCACGCACCTGAGTCGACTGATCCCAGTCCCCAGGTACGCTATGACCATGATGTGCAATTCTTGCAGTCTCTAACCGACAAACTACTGGATGTTGGCGAACCCGGGTTACGAGTGAAACAAGTCACTCGTCAAAAAAAAAAAAAAAATGGCAAGTGTCGGCCTCTGCGCATCGCGTTCGCCGACGAAACTGCCCCAAGGTTAGTACTGTCCCGCCTCGGTCGCCTAAAGGGGATGAAAATTCATGTCCGGCCAGACCTTGATCCCGCAGAACGAGAGCAGCTGAAGTCTGCCGTGATCGAACTGAAGCGACGCACGGACGCCGGTGAAACTAACCTGCGTATCGTAAATTTTCGCACAGTTGCCCGGATACCCCGAATCCGGGTAAACAGAGCAATGACGCTTCAAGCTCGCCCAGCGGTTCCTACCGCGGATTGCGTGTAGCGTTCATTAATGTATGCAGCTTAATGAACAAGCACGATGATCTGATCCGCTTCATTGCTTCACGTCGGCCAGATGTGGTTGGTTTGGCTGAGACGTGGTTGACATCTGAAGTGACAAGCGAAGAAATTGCGATCACGGACTATTCGTGCTTCCGCTGTGATCGACAGTCGAATAGCCGCGGTGGCGTCCTACTTTACCTCCGGTCTACCCTGTGCGGGCGACTCGTGAGCACCTACCGAAGCATTGACGGTCTATGTGAGCAGCTGTGGTGTTCGATCCACCTACGACGCGGCGAACTGCTTGTGGGTGTGGCATATCGTAGCCCACTGAGTAACGGATTGGATTGGCTCACACACGTCCAAAACCAAATGAATCGCCCGCAGTTCCTGCTCACTGGCGACTTTAACCTTCCTCGAATCTTATGGCCTGAAGTTCAGCTTCTCCCTGGCCATAATGAAGTGGAGACAAGATTCGCCGAACTGGTACTGGAAACCGGAACGGTGCAGCACATCACGCAACCCACCCGCATAACCCCGCGCTCAATGCCATCATGCCTGGACCTGCTGCTAACCAGCTGCGAACAAACAGTGCATGACATAGAAGTTCTTGAGCTCATGGCGGCCAGTGATCACTCGACAATTATGGCCACTATAGACCTGCAGCTTCCATGTGTGCGTCCAGTGGCGCCAACATACAACTATTGGAAAGCTGACTTCGATGGCCTCATTCTAGCTGCCAATCAGCTTGATTGGTCTATGCCACAGGATTCATCCGTTGAAACTTGCTGGGCAAACATTAAAGGGGCAGTGCACTCATTGTGTGCGCAATTTGTACCCCTCAAGACTCGGAAACTTGGACCAATGAAACCCCATTGGTTTGACAAAGAGTATAACCGACTGTCTCGACAACGGCGTCGACTATGGAATGCGTTCCTCCTGTCTGGCTCTGCCGATGACTATGAGGCATACAAGCGACAACGAAACTTGTGCAACAGCACAAAGACGCGAAAACGCCGTCAGTTTGAGGAGCAGCTTGCTTGCTCAGCTAAAACTGCCCCGAAGCGCATATTTGCGTACGTGAAGCGACGCCTGAAGTCTGCAGGTGATGTGCCGGTGCTAGTGGGTTCGGACGGACAACCACTAAGTTCAAGCACCGAGCGTGCGTCCGCATTAGCGGCGCACTTCGCTTCTGTATTCGCAACTAACCAAACCTGCGCGCCAAGCTCTGCCGTCGCCGCACCGACTGAGCTAACCGACTTGATCTGCGACGTCGCGGAGGTACATGGGCTAGTCAGCTGCCTAGACAGCACGAAGCCAGCTGGACCGGATGGTCTCCATCCGCTGATCCTCAAGTCCTTGTCAGCTGTGATCTCACCTGCTGTAACCGACCTGTTCAACCGATCCCTGTCCATAGGCTGCGTGCCTTGTGACTGGAAATGCGCCGTTGTCAAACCGATTCCAAAAGGCGGTGACACACGCAAAGTGGAGAATTACCGCCCTATTTGTTTGACCGCAGTATTGTCGAAAGTTCTGGAGAAGATTGTGAAGAAGAGACTGCTCCAGCTACTGGAGACCAACTCTCTCCTGACGCCTGCACAGCATGGTTTCGTGAGAGGCCGCTCGTGCATCACTAACCTGCTGCTAACATGGCATGAATGGTTGCAAGCAGTAAACCAACGTAAGTCAGTCGACGTGGTATACGTCGATTTCAGTAAGGCCTTCGACAGAGTGAATCACGAGATCCTCCTTCAGAAACTGAGGGAGTGCGGAGTCGGAGGCTCGCTGCACCAATGGATCCGTGACTTCTTAGTTGGACGGAAGTGGAGGGTGCAAGTCGACAGCCACCTGACCGACTGGTACCCGTCGACGAGCGGCGTTCCTCAGGGGACGGCGCTTGGCCCCATTCTCTTCCTGATTCACATCAACGACGTGCCCAATCTCCTTCGGTCGCCGTGTGCCTTGTTCGCGGATGACCTGAAGCTATGGAGGGTGATCCATACGTCGGACGACTTTGACATACTTCAGCAGGACCTCGACCGCCTCTCCATGTGGTCCGCCGAAGTAAGTTTGCCTATCAACTCGGCAAAATCGCTACTTCTGTGCCTCGGTAAAGGTGGAGCGGGCCGATCGTACACTCTCGACGGCCAAGTTCTACACCCGACGCATTGCGTCAGAGACCTTGGCGTTATACAACGTTACGACATGAAGTCACTGGACAACACGGACAATATGTATCGCACAGCATTGCGTTCGCTGTGGGCGCTGAAACGTAGCTTCTGCACCTGGTCGAAAAAGATTGCCACTCGTCTCTTCACATCCATTGTACGACCGGTGCTAGAATACGGCTCACCCGCCTACTGTCCGTTGACGAAAGGCGAGATACACAAGCTCGAAAGAGTACAACACATAGCCACACGGCTCATTCCCGGTCTTCAGGGTGTGCCGTATGAAGAAAGATGCAGACAATTGGGTCTGTATACTCTAGCCTACCGCCGCGTGCGAGTGGACCTCATCATGACCCATCGGGTATTGCGTCTGGGTGCTTATCCGATGCTGAGGCCACTGCTCCATGTCCGTGCGTCAAGCAGCACACGAGGTCACCAGTACAAACTGGTAGTCCCTGACCTCAAGTGGGTAGCTCATCCCTTGTGTCTTGAGCGGCGAGTGGTGAACATGTGGAACCGTTTGCCCTTGCGGATAGTAGAAGCGAACTCGGTGTCGGAATTCAAACGATTCCTGGACGCGCACTTTGCGGATGCCAGATTCGACGAAGCCTTCACAGGAAACTGACGAAGGAATCGTTCAATGATTATAACCCATGGAGCCCGTTAATCCACCAACTGCAGCTTCCGAAACGATGCCCATCCGTCATAGGCGGCGGAGCTGGTGAAGGACTCCATGTGGTTCATCCAAGAATATATCGTAAGTACATGGAGATTTTTTCTATGCTTGTAAATATTTTACTTTCTTAGAGTTTTCACCTGGGCTAGCTCACTACTACAGGTAACACTGTGTCAGTGGGACATGTCCTACATTGAGATATAGCTACATAGATGTTCAACATCTTTCTCGCTATCATGACAGTAAAGTAAAGTAAAGCTAAACCCAGAGAATTAGTTGCCATGGCATCGAAAAAGATGCCGTCTTTGACAGTCGTAAACTCGTCTGACGATTGTACACAGAACCTTCCGAGGATGCTGACCGTCTCAACTGCCAGTGAACCAGCCCTTTCTGGCGAAGTGCTGGTAACTGCTCAATGCGATACAAGGTCAACGGCCCCTGCTCCAGTGAACCAAAAGAAGAAGCGGACTAGATCTGCTCGTAAAACTTTGAAGGGGCTTGAAGACCCAGGAAATAGTAAGACGCCGGCAATAGAGCGGAAAACCTACGCTACCGTTGCTTCGGCGCCGTTTGTGAAGACAGGGACAGTCCCACCGCCAGTGGTGAAAACAGCATCGGCGAGACAGCTTCCTTGCGGCTTTCACTGCCACGCGTCATAATCAGCCATTATCCGGCAGATAACTTTAAACAGGCAATCCGATTAGAAAACGGCAGCAGATGCGCCACTGGTGTCGATTGCGAGCCATGTCCTGCAAAGTCTCGAGCTAAGCACAAGGTGAGTCACGTGGACTCCAACCCGGAAGGCGAGACGGACCAACGGCACCCAATTTGGTTGTCAGTGAGTTCATTTCCCGTTGCCAAGTCAACTTCTGTCCACCTCGAGCCTTGCGCCATCCTACACCTGGTAGACTGAACAAGGCCCTCCTAGGTAAGCATCATCATCATCAACAGCAGTACATCAGCCATTTGAACTGATGCTTCGCTACCATACAACCATGAGGACCTATGAAATAAAGAATAAGAGGGAGAGAAAGGGGACTTACCTGAAAACCTTAATGCCCTAAGCAAACATTCAGGGTCAAGGCGCCTACACCTTGTGTTAACAACATACCGTCACAAACAGCTGGCTATCGTGCAAAGATAAGGCGGCATCGGCGAGACAGCTTCCTTGCGGCTTTCACTGCCACGCGTCATAATCGGCCATTACCCCGCAGATAACTCAGCACCAAACACACTTTAAACAGACAATCCGATTAGGAGACGGCAGCAGACGCGCCACTGGTGTCGGTTGCGAGCCATGTCCTGTAAAGTCTGGAGCCAAGCACAAGGTGAGTCACGTGGACTCCAACCCGGAAGGCGAGACGGACCAACGGCACCCAGTTTGGTCGTCAGTGACTTCATTTCCCGCTGCCAAGTCAAGTTCTGTCCACCTCGAGCCTTGCGCCATCCGACACCTGGTAGACTGAACAAGGCCCTCCTAGGTAAGCGGTGACCAGGCATGCGTAGCACGTGCCCGAGCCAACGTAACTTATTCAGTGCTATCTGTTGTTCTAGGGAGCTAGCATGATCATCACCCCCTAGTACTCGCCTACGCACATCATCGTTGCGGACACGCTGGTGCCATCCGACACCAGCAATGCTACGCAAACAACGATGATCAAAGACTTGAAGGCGCCTCAGATCTTCAGACCGAAGGGGCCAAGTTTCACTACCATAGAGCAGAACGGCCCTCACTGTGGCCTTGTATACACGGCCTTTCAGACGGAGGGAAACTCCCTTCTGTCGCCAAAGATGACGCAGGTTCAAGAAGGCAGCTCTAGCCTTTGCAATGCGTGAGCTCAGGTCAGTTTCTATGCGCCCATCATTGCTGATGCAGCTGCCAAGATAAGTGAATTGATCAACCACCTCGAGTTCCTCGTTAGCAAGCGTCAAGGGGTCATCAAGTGGCTGGTGGTCCTGCAGCAACGCTTTGCACTTTGGAGGTGCGAAGTGCATACCAAATAATGGGACCACTCTGGATAGGCTATTCAGGGTTGATTGTGCCGCCTCAACATTGTCGAAAAGCAAGACGATGTCGTCCGCATAATCTAGGTCAACTGACCTTTCACCAGGCAGCACTTCAATTCCTACATCGTGAGATCCCGCAAGGGAACACTCCATGATAGAATCCACGACGAAATTGAACAAAAATGGGGAAATCGGACAACCCTGACAAACGCCACTTGTAGTCGAAAAGCTATCCGATAGGACACCATAGACCCTGACGCGGCCTGTAGTGTTCGAGTATAAACACGAAGGATGTTCACATATTTCGTGGGAACACCTCTCCGCGCAAGTAATTCGAACAGAATCGATCGAACGCACTCTTGAAATCGAGGAACACAGCTATTGTCGGTCTGCGGTATGCGTGGCGCTGCTCTAGCAACTGCCGCAAAGTAAATATATGGTCTATACAGCCACGTCCTGGGCGAAAACCGGCCTGCTCTTCCCTAATCCGAGATTCCCGTTCTGCAGTGAGGCGACGAACGATAATCGAGGCCAGTAATTTTGTCACAACTGGCGTTAGGCTAATACCCCTGTGGTTCGCACAGTCTGTGCGACTGCCCTTTTTGTATATTGCCACTATAATCGATTCGCTCCAATTAGCCGGCACACTCTCTTCGTTCCAGATACGTTCGAATAGGGAGGTCAGTGCTTTGCAGAGGACCTCACCTCCATCCTTAAATAGTGCAGGTGGTAGGGAATCCGGGCCAGCGGCACGAAAACGATTAAGGGCTGTGATCGCGTTTCGGACCTCGGCCTCCGACGGAGGCTCTAAACTAACCGTCCATGGCTCGTCCTGCATCACCTGAGTAGGAAGAGGTCCGGGAGCAGGGGGCCAGCTGAACTGATCTTGAAAGTGTTCCGCCCAACGAGCCATACGGCGCTCCTTACTGTGTATCAGCGCACCCGCGCTGTCCCTGATTGTCTCACTGACGCCTGGTTTTCTCGGACCAGTGGTGCGGATAAGCTGGAAGAGCTTCCGGTAAATGCCTACTGCTCCTGCCTCCTCCATTTTTTGAGCCCTACTGGTCCACCAGGCTTCCTTGTCAGCACGTAGGCTCCGCTTTAGTTCACGCCTAATAGCCCGTCTGGTCACATTGTGTTCAGAACCAGCCGGGATGTGTCTTCTAGCTTCCAACAGGTTCACGGACCTCTCGGATATCCAGTGACTAGTGCGGTGACGATGCATAGTGCCACAATCAGATGCTCCTGCGTCGTGCATAGTGGCCGAGATCTTATTCCACTGAAGTTCAGTATCATTAGGGCAAGACAGCGAGAGTTCGCTATGCAGTGCTTCTTGATAGGCTTGCCTGACCGAGGGCTGGGACAATTTCTGCGTTGCCAATCGGAGGAGACGCTTTGTACGCCTTCCGGTAAAGTTCATGGAGAAACGACAGCGTGCGAAGGCATGATCAGAGTCGACGCAGGTACTCCAGTACGAGCGGCAATCCAGAATGGAACCGCGCCACCTGTAACTTATGGCTATGTGGTCAATTTGGGTCCATCGCTGACCAGCTACAGGTGGACGCCAAGTGGCACTTCGGCGCCCACTGTGTCTAAAAGCAGTGCTAGTAGGAAACAACTGGTGTTACGCACACAGTTGCGGCAGGCGCTCACTGTTGTCAGTCCTTTCGGATTTAAGTCCATACTTACCACCCAGCTGAGCTTCTGAAGAGCTCAGACGACCTACTTGTGCGTTCATATCCCCTGCAAGTACTATAATATCTGAACTAGTAGCACTGCGTGATATACAGAAGTGCGTGATATACAGAAGTCCTGGAAGTTCTTCCAGGGGGATACTTGACTTTATTCGCACTCAGTCTGCGAATAAATGTTTAGTACTAGGGGATTTCAACCTCCTGGAAGTTTGTTGGGCCGATCTTTCTTGCAATTCGGCGTCAGGAACGTACGGTGCAGACTTTATTGAACTGACTCTCTAAGCGCCTTTGCACCAATTCGTGGCCTTTCCCACTAGGTATATGGACAACCAAATATCATCTACTTTAGATTTGGTTTTCGCTAAGTCCCTGGACTTCGTGACTGACGTTTCATGCGGTGCACCTCTAGGGTCCAGCGATCACGTATGCATATCCTTCCGATGTGCTCTTTCAAGGCACCAAGAGACCGCTGTTGAATTACTTCCGAATATTTGGCGGGCGGACTTTAGTGCTAGCGAACTAAGGCTTCAGTTCTGAACTGTGAGATCTCGATGGCTGACTGTCCAGTTAGCTTGGGATAAATTTAAGGCATACCTTACGGAGGTTTCCACTCCCTATATTCCACTCATGAGGAAAAGAGGGTTAGGAGCACAGCCTCCATGGATAGATACCACAATCAAGTACCTACTCAAGGAACGGTCTAGATGCTGGCGAACCTACCAAGCAGCTCCATCAGCCAGTACCTATGACAGTTCTTGAGTGATTAAAAATAAATGTAAGCAACATCTCATGACTGTTCGTCTCCAGTATGTGCAGGGTTTAGCGGGCCTAGCCGCAGCTAATCCCAAGAAGCTTTTCGCTTAGGTTAAAAGACGAAGCGGGGCAAAACTATCTATACCAGCGTTATTGCGAGCAGACGGGACCCGTGCGCAAACTGACTATGACAAGGCTTGTATACTTAGTGATCAGTATACTGGGTTCTTCGCTCGGGAGACCACTTTACCACAGATTGTATTGGTTTCAAGAGTTCCAAAGGATTCTTGCGTAGCTGAGTTTAACAAAGCGGAGACTCAGCTCTTCGAGCTGCTGCAAGGCATTAATTCCTCTAAAGCTTCCGGTCCTGATTCAATTCATCCGAAGCTATTGCATGAATTGGCCACTGAGCTGAGTGGTCCTCTCACATGCGTGTTTCCAATATCGTTTGACGGCTGCGTTCAAACTTTGGGATAGAAAGAGGCCATCATCTGTCCGATTTTTAAGGGCGGTGACAGCGCTCTACCCGCGAACTACCGGCCTGTCAGTTTGACAAGCGTAGTAGTCAAGTTGTTTGAAAAGCTGATATGGGATTCAGTGGAGAACCACCTGAATCGATTCAACCTTCTCATGGATTCCGCAAAGGATTTTCATGTCAGACTAATTTACTTGTAGCTGGTGAAAGCTGGGTCGAAGCAGTAGACTGTGGCCACGCTGTAGACATGCTATTCGTAGATTTTTCGAAAGCTTTTGACACTGTTCCACATCTTCGGCTCTCACTAAAGTTGAGATCTTACGGGATATCTGGTCGCGCCCTTCAATGGGTGTCTGCCTTCCTTGAGGGGAGGGAACAGTGCGTACGGGTGGGGCGTAGCCTTTCGCTCAGGCAAGCTGTCCTTAGTGGCGTCCCGCAGGGCTCGGTATTGGGACCATTGTTGTTCGCGATCTATGTAAATGTCATCACTAATGTTTGCTGACGACCTTAAGCTCTGGAATATTGTGGATATCCCGGGGGGTCCTGAGGCAATTCAGCATGCCTTGGATAGGCTCTGGGAATGGTCTACCTTATGGTTGATGCCCATAGATAGGGCCATGTGCTCTGTTCTCCGAATCGGAGCTGCAAATCCTCCCACCCGATATGTTGTCGGCGGTGGTGAACTCCCTGTTGTCACTCAGCAGGTTGATTTAGGAGTCGTGCACGCATCAGCACTTCATTCTGGAGACAACTGGAAGAAGGCTGCTTGTCGAGGGTTTCGTATGATGTGGTTTATCCGCCGCTCTTTCGGAATCTTAACGGCCAAGTTGTTTGTGAAGCTATTTTCGGCATTCGTCCGACCCCACCTGGAATATTGTATTCAGGCTTGTCCACCATGTCTTAACCGAGACAAAATGGACTTGGAGAGGGTGTTACGAGTGGGCACTCGGTTAGTGCAGGGTCTACGGGGACAGACGTATCCTGAACGCTTGCTCAGTTTGGGTATATACTCCATGCACTACCGAAGGATAAGAGGGGACCTGATTCTCACTTATCTTATTTTGACAGGTAAGATTGGTCCGGACTTGTCAGGGCTATTTAGTCCCGCTACGTTACCTAATCTCCGCAGTCACCCACTGAAACTGCATAAACCACGGTCTGATAGGATTAGGACGGAAACTCGTCTTTCGCGCCGAGTTATAGATCGCTGGAATTCGCTTCCAGATCAGGTGGTTAGGGAACCTACGGTTAAGGGTTTTGCGCGCCAGCTCGATGCTCTTGGGTGGCTCTTGGGTAGCTGACTCACCTTCACTTTTCAGTTCTTTTTTAATGACTCAAATATCTTGGTATTCCACTTACTTAGCCCTTTCCACTTTCTCTTTTGCCTTCTGAGTTTACTTTTTTCTCTTTCTTACTTCACGTAACCGGCCCAGCAGGGACTGCTAGGGCAGGATACGTGGGCATTAATTGCTTGGACAGGGTGTGATGCGGTCTTTGTTTTAGGTCCATCAGTATTTCAAAGTTCGCCAACTCCTGGTTCAACGACCCGCCGAAGAAGGAACACTCACGGGATCATCCTATCGTTCCAGTTCCGCTTGAACTTGAACTTGATGCACGATAGCTGAGATTCGAGAAATGCCTCTGCTAATGTGCCGTAATACAATAAAGATATCAAATCTTATGGAACACAAACATTTAAAAAACTAATTTAGTACTTAATATCATCTTACGCGTCATTTGTGAGATCGTAGTTGGATAGGGATGCTAAAGGAGAGGATGGGACAAAGGAACTCACGACACACGTTATTGAGGTCGACTGTTCGACCTGTCAACTAATGTATCCAACCAAACGTGTTCATCCTCCTTCGGACCCCAGGCCGGCAGCCCGGAGATACCAACCATCACCAACTTCAAAGTGCGTCTTTATCCCTCTTGACCAAATCATTTTGTGGTCTCCTTCCATTCAGACCCCGGACGCGCAAATAACGCACGACACAGGAGTTGGTGTGCTGGCATGCGGAACGCGTGGCCCAGCTATCTGATCCTGGGACATACTATAGTGGTGCTGAAGGGTTCACTCGCTCTTCCTGCACTAAATACGAGACTTCGAGCTCCCCCATTGCTCACGCGGTTCCCACCGGGTCGAAATCGGGACTGGATTAACCGCATCTACATCCATTGTTTGAGCACCGTCATATTTATTAGCGGCTCACCGTGGTTGTGTTTCTCGACATCGAAAATGCCTTCGATTTGGAGGATCAATGCACCTTTTGTGACTATCTGCTCAAGAAATGTGTACCCGATGAGTATGTAAACATCATCAGACCGCTATGCGCGCATAGTTTGGTCGGAGTGAAAGTTTACGGCATCCTTTCGCCGCTTTTCAATATCTCCAGCGGTGAGACGACTTTGCTCGCTGTCACCAATCCTCTTTAACTTCGCCATTAAGGAAGTCATGGGACCAGTTCACTGGGCACTACTTGCAAGGTGTGGCAATGCTTCCGGGTGAGCGACTTCTTGACTTGGAGTATGCCGACGTTATTTTGTCCGTAGCTGTGACAGCTCCCAGATGATTTCTATCACCCACTAACCCGCTACCTCGTTACGGGAAAACTACGGGTACTGTGGCGCTTGCTGTTGATCTGAACGATCATGTTGGAACATTGACCACTGATGAGTTTCATTTGGGCGGCTACGATAGTGTAGGCTTCCGTAATGATAACTAAGCAGCTGTCAAACCTGTGGTGTGTCAGGTTTCGCAACCTTACAAGGGCTTTAAATGGACGTCTGCATTGTAAACTGCCCTTCACGCACACTACACACACTATCCACGTTAGGTAGAGCTGGGAAACACCTCAGCTACTGCACCGCAATACATAAAACGAAAAAGAGAATAAAATGCAACAGGCGCAAGCCAGCTGAGCTACCGGTAACGGATAAACATCGTTCCGGTAAGCTACCAGCCGGCTACTATTCAGGAAAAAAGTAATTTTCTATGCAAAATTATAAATTGATAAATAATGAGGTCGTGGTTGGAGGGGAGGCTAAGGAGCATGGGGTGGGACAAAGAAACTCACAGCACGAACGCCACTGAGGTCGGCTCTTAGCCATATCAACAAATGTATTTAACCGAACGTGTTCATCGTCTTTCGGACCCCAACCAGACAGCCGAGACGCTCCGACTGAGGCTAGCTTCGAAGTGAGGGCCTTTATTCCTCTCGACCAAGTCATCGCTTGGCCACCTCTCCTCTTCTTCCATCCACACTCCCGGCGCGCAAACAAAGCACGTCGCAGGAGTCGGTGGGCTGGCATGCGTAACACGTGGCCGAACCATCGGAGCCTGGTACGTGTAATAACGGTGCTAAACGGTTCATTTCCTTTTCCTGTGCCGTAAACAAGGCGTCGAACACACTCATTGCTTGCTCCATGTTCCCACCAGATGTGAGCTAAATTGCGTAGGCACCGGTGGTCGAACGTAACCAGCCTCTTTATGTCAGCTGATCTAAGGGGCCAGGTTTCACAACCATACAGTAGGGTCGAACGTACCGCTGCATTGTATACTCTACCCTTCAGGGCGAGAGTGATGTCGCACCGGCGCCATAAGTGGCGAAGGTTAGCAAAAGCGCCTCAAGCTTTTGCTGTACGGTTCGTGATCTCATCTTCAACCCCAAGAGCGCTGATACAACTTCCCAGGTAGTTAAATTTTTGAACGACTTATAGCTGATCCCCACCAAGGGTCAGCGTAGGAGGCGGTCCAGGCCAATTTTGGAAGAACACTGCACTTCGAGAGTGCAAAGCAAAGCTCGAAGCGGCTGACAGCCAGTGCTAATCTGTCCAGTGCAGCTTGGCACGTCTGGGAGATGTCACAGATTAGGGCAATATCGTCAGCATATTCTAATTCAAGAAGTCATTCTCCTGGGAGCAGATCCACACTTAAGTCGTGTCCTGTGAACGCCATTTGCATTGCTTCATCAATAGCGAAGTTGAAGAGGAAAGGTGACAGCGGGCATCCTTGTCTTACACCGCTGGACGACGACAGCTTGCCGTAAGCCCTCACTCTGCCGAGCTAAGCGCGTATAATGCTCGGATAATATTTACATATTTCTCAGGTACACCTTTCCTGAGTAGACAGTCCCAAAGTGCACGTCTGTCCACCGAATCGAAGGCACCTTTGATTTTGAGGAACGCGACTACGGTGGGTCGCAAATATGTGTGACGGTGCTCCAACAACTGGCGCAAAGTGTAGCTGTGGTCAATGTAGCCACGACCTCGACGAAACCCGGCTTGCTCTTCACGAATATCGCTTTCACAACTGACAGTCAGTCTGTGAAGGATGACCGAGGCAAGCAATTCAGAGGCAATGGAGATCAGACTGATTCCTCTATGGTTGCTGCATTCCGATTGTGGGCCTTCCTTGGGAATTGGAACTATGACGGAGTGGCTCCAGTCGGTTAGGACAGTTTCGTACTCCCACAGTTTCACTAGTAACTCGTATAAATCATCCACAAGAGCAGGTCGCCCGAATTTGAAGAGGGCTGGAGATAGATCATCTGCTCCCGCGGCTTTATGTGACTTCAACAGTGCGATCTCTCGTTCGAGTTCTGAGCGAGAGGGTGGATTCAAAGGGACAGCCCAGGGAGGAGGGCCATCCCTGGCCGTTGTGAAATCTGACAATTCCGACCGATTAAGTTGCCTTTCAAAATGCTCAGCCCAACGCTTCAAGCGTTTTGACAAGTTGTGGATAAGCTGTGCACTCTCGTCACGTATAGTTTCACTAACACCAGGTCTTCTGCTGCCCGTTTCCCGTATCAGCCGGAATAACTTACGATGCTTACCAAAGGCAGCGACCATTTCCATCTCTGATGCACGATGAGATCATTAGAATTCGCGGTCTCTCCTCAGGCTAATACGGAGTTTTTCCCGGAGCTCTTTGCGAGTTTCATTGTTCGCTTTCGGCCGGGATGTGCCGGCGAGCGTCGATAAGTTCCAGAGACTGAATAGACCCAATATCCATGTTGGCGATTAGACTTACCACATGAGAATTTTCCTACTGCTAATAAGGACTGGTGAATATGAGACCAGTGAGCTTCAACTGCATTCAGTGAGCGCTTACTCAACTTGCATGACAGCGTACTTTGATAGACATTCAGAACAGCTGGTTTCGCCAATTGACTTATGTCAATGCGCTCACAACGTCGTCTTGGGCGTCCGCCAAAACGCATCCGTAGGTCAGCACATACAAGTGCATGGTCGGTGTTTACACATGTGCTCCAAATCGAGCGACAGTTCTAGACGTAGCCACCCCTTCCTTCTTAGCGTCCCCTTCCAATCACGCTGTCACTATTTAGCAATGTATACTTTTGCATAGTAAATTATTTATTTTTCTGCTGCATGGTAGCCGGCAGGTAGCTTACCAGAACGATGTTTATCCGTTACCGGTAGCTCAGCTGGCTTGCACCTGTTGCATTTTATTCTCTTTTTCCTTTTATATATTGCGGCACAGTAGCTGAGCTGTTTCCCACCTCCAGCTAACGTGCATAGTGTATGTGTGCTGCTAAGATCCCAGCTACCAATCTGCGTGAATCAGTGAACTGACCATGTGCTAGTCCCGCTGGCTTTCTGCTATACATTCAATCAGAGGTTCTGGCTGAGGACCCAAGTCGTTCTCCTGTCAGGTGTGGGCATACTGCCAGTATCCTAGTCCATCCTCTTCGGAGGTTAGGTAGTGCTCGATGGCCCTCTTCCCGTGAAACCTAGCCATGGGAGAAAACAGGCCAACGAGTTATAAGCTCACAGCTCGATTGGTGTAGAGCACGCGCGCCACGCATTGTCTCTGACGATGGGAGGGCACCTCCGGGTGCTTAATAGTTTGCTACTGTCCGCCTCAAGCCAGACAGCCCCTGGTCAAATTGGTGCAAACCCGCCAGAGCCCTCCTGCGTCTGGCCATGGTGGCAGGTCTATCCTACTACGGTCGCAGAACATATATGAATGGTACCAGTACCTCCAAGGATGCGTGTGACGGCCGTCAAGCAGATCCCAATCTGTCTCTGCAATCACATTCCCGAGCTGGATCTGCTTCCCACTGTCTTGTGGGTCAGGCTATTGAGGCAGTGGCTCCCAGCGGAGTCCCTCATAATAAAATTAATAATAATAGTAATAATGATAATAATAATAATAGTAATAATGTGTCAGCTGTACGCCGTAATGGAGCTTCGCTGCCGTGCAACCAACACCAGTCGCATGCGGGCTGAATGTACATTGTGGACCCCACCCCTACGCGAAGTCCCTCAAGCAAACCTCCATCCACCCACTGTCTTCTGGGTCAGGCTATTGAGCCAAAGGCTCCAGGCAAATTCCCTCAAGCAAATCTCCAAATCCCACATTGCCTTGTGGGTCGGACTATTGAGTCAAAGGCTAGGGGCAGAGTCCCTCAACCAAACCTCCGAAGCACAACCGCCCCCTCGCGTGCGATTGCCCACCAATGCAATCGTATGCCTGCGCGCAAAGGACTCAGCATCGGGTGCTCGAACGTGCGCATACTACTGGACCGGAACTCGAGTGAACTCCCCGAGTGATGCACTGCACTGCTGGCAATGGAACTTGCGCGTTGCCACATGGATATTTCGGCGCTCAGTGAAACTCGGCTCGCTGGGCAGGGTAAGTTGCATGAAGCAGGTGTTGGTCACATTCTACTGGGTGGGCAACGCCGCCTCAGCACCACGTGATCATGGGGTCGGATTTGCAATATCCGATCGCCTTCATGGCGTGCTGGTGGGTGAACCAACAGCCATCAGCGCGCGACTGATGACTGTTAGTCTACGACTCGGAAGAGGTAAGTCTGCCACTTTTATAAGCACGTAAGGTGCGACCATGTGTTACGCTGATGACACGTGACCAATTCTACACTCACCTATCCTCCCTAATACCGACCGACTATTTCTGCTGGGGGATTTCAACGCACACGTTGGGCATGATGCATCGGTGTGGACAGATGTTATCGGTCCGCATGGCATTGGTTCAGCGAATGCGAACGGTGACAGGCTGCTCTCAGAACCTGACGATCACGAACACTCGGTTTGCACTGAGTGCGAGTGATATAGCAACTTGGACGCACCCACGGAGTGGTCACGCTCACCTGCTCGACTATGTCATTGTACGTCAGCGTGATGTGCGTGAAGTGCGCATGACACGTGTACTGCGTGGAGCTGAGTGTGGCACTGATCACACATCGGTACGGACCAAACTGTACATATATTTTTGTAAATCTATGTATTGCACTCCCACCGTGAATCGGCTTACATTTAACATTCTCTGCCTTGCTACTGTAGCGAAACGTATTGAGCTGGAGAAGGCGATGGCCGCACGCCTGTGTGATGTGGAATGCATAGCCACAGTGGGCGACCTGTGGTACCACAATCGTGATCAGGTGACAAGTGCCGCCGAGGAAACCATCGGGCGCGCAAACTGTAAGCGGGCTGATTGGTTTGCTGAGAACAATGCGACGATTGGCGCATTGATGTGTAAGAAGAATGCAGCATTTGCTGCACATGTCGCAGACCCCAGTGACTTGGGGAAGAAGAGTCAGTTTCGCAAACTTCCACTGACCCGAGAGCTCCGTCGCATTAAAAATGCATGGTGGACGGAGAAGGCGAAGCAGATGGAGTGCTACACCGAACGCCGCCAAAACAAGGAATTTTTTGACTCCTTGCAGGCGGCGTATGCACCGACATTGGACCTGCTGAGGCCAACCAAAGGTAGATCAGCCCTATCTACACACAGACTGCAGACATAATACAGATGTGGCAAAAAGGTTTCGTTTGTCTCTTGAATAAGCGTTCAAAGAGCGACTGCCCCACATTGAACGGCAACAAGCATCACGATGTGAAGGCGAGTCTGGCGGACACACCGACATTGGATGAGACGCAGCGAGCACTTGCTCAGTTGCGAAACGGCAAGTGTGCTGGGTGCGATGGGATCCCGCCTGAAGTATTGAAACACAGCAGATTCGCGTTGTTGACTGTGCTGCACCACTTGGTGCAACGTGTGTGGATTGAGGAGGATGTGCCTCCTGAGGTGAAGCATGCCCTTGTGCTGGTTTGCCGAAAAACCTCCTCGTGGTGCCAGCTGGGTGGTTCGGGATTTTCCCGTTCCAGCAAATGGTTCGGCGGCGGTGTTCCAGGACGTGGTGGGTTTTCGCCTGGCAAGCGTTCTCCCTATAAAAAGCCACATATGTCCGTTTAACAACACTGTGACGTGGCGGACGTGACTCGCCACTAAATAGTCACTGCCCCTTGCTTCATGCTGGTGAAGCATTGTATCTCAGCAAATTCTAAGGAGCATTGGGCCCCTGTTTAACAAATGAACAAACGAAAGTCGGATGAACTGAGCAATCAGTCACCGGCTCCCAATGGGCGCGATTCCCTAAATTCGCTCCGCTGCCTTGCGGACAGGCTATTCAGCCAAAGGCCTGGGGAGATGTCCCCTAAGTCAACACCCTACTTCGGCTTGGGCAACCGGGTAGTATCTCGCCCTCTGACGAAACCATGGACGTTGATGTTTTCTGTTCTGTTTTCTTTTACTATTTCTGTACCCCATGGTTTCTGATGGTTTTATGTCCATTCGTAGACCCTTGCATATATATATATATATATATATATATATATATATATAACTATAAAAGGACAAAGGGAGAATGGTAAGTGGCACGAATTATCCTGGCATCAACTTGCTAAGTTGTGTGGGCAAGGTGATTTCCCGAATCCTGCTCAACTGTGTTGTCAGTCAGGTTGTGGAAACTAAAGTGGCGGAAGAGCAGTGTGGATTCCGCTCGGGTCGCATCACTATAGATATGGTGTTTGCGGCTCGTCAGTTGCAGGAGAAATGCAGAGAACGACACCAACCACTGTGCTCGCATTTTGTTGATTTCAGCAAGGCATTTGATACGGTGAACCGCGAGGCATTGTGGCTGGTGTTGGGTGAGTTTGGTTGCCCGCGTAAGTTTGTAAGTTTAATTGAATGTCTGCACAGTGGTATGCGAGCGAAGGTGCAGCTTAGTGGAGAGACCTCGGATGAATTTGCAGTTGTCTGTGGTGTGAACCGAAGCTGTGTCTTAGCTCCTGCCCTGTTTAATATTTATCTTCATGCACTGATGGTTGTTTAATGCCGCTTTTGCTTACGGAGTTCGTGTGGAGCACCGTATTGATGGTGGGTTGCTGAACATCCGTCGTTTCGGTGAGGGAACCCTAGCCTGTGGGACAACTATCCGTATGTTGCTGTTTGCTGACGACTGTGCGTTGTTTGCACACAGCGCGGATGATTTGCAGCATATGACTAGTGCTCTGGCTTCGACAGCGGCCAAATTCGGGCTCACCATAAACACAAGCAAAACTGTCTGTCTCTTTCAGCCCTCACCGGAGGTGCAATCTTCAATATTGCCGCGAACAAGCATTGGTGCTGAAGTATTGGAAACCACCTCCCGCTTCTGCTCCCTTGGGAGTGTGATGTCAGCTGATCAGTAGATACACAGTGCGCTGCATATGCGCGTGTCAAAGGCAGAGGCGGCATTCGGGAAGCTTGAGTACCGAGTGTGGAACAACCATCAGCTTACCATTGGCACGAAGCTGATGGTGTACAAATCCATGGTGCTGTCCGTTCTTCTATACAGCAGTGAAACGTGGACGATGTACCGGAGGGATGTGCGATATCTCGACCGGTTCCATCAGCAGTGTTTGCGACGGATTCTGCGCATCGGTTGGGGCGACAGAGTTGCAGACACGGAAGTGTTGCGACAAAGTGGAATGTATGCAGTGCACTGCATACTTTTGCTGAGACACCTGAGGTGGCTCGGTCATGTGTGGCGTATGGATTCGACGCGGATACCGAAGCAACTCTTATATGGTCAGCTGAGTATAGGGAAGCGACACGTGGGGAAACCAAAGTTACGTTACCAGGACATGATTAAAGTGAGCCTCTCACGTTCTAATCTTGATTGCAGATCATAGGAATCGAAGGCGGTTGATCGGCGTGCATGGCGCGATCTAATCGCGTAGGCAGTTGCTGAAGTGCGGGGGAAAGATCTCAAACATGCAGAGAAGAGTCGGCAAGTGCGGCAGCGGCAAGCACCGATGGGTTGTACTCCATCGACATCGAGCGCATGGTGCTGTAGCACACGCGGTCGCGAGTGCCTGAGTCAGGCAGGTCTAGTTAGCCATGAGCGAGGTCACTCGTGGCCACCACCGAAGCGACGACGGGTCCTGCAGCGAACGTACGCAGTATCGGCGCAGCGTTTGTAGGTACGCTGCATTCGATTTACTAACTGCATGCTTGCATGCTGTCTCTTTATTTCAGGTGGTGTGTTTTCGATTTGGTCCCAATGCTTTCTCATTTAATCTCTACTGTTCTATCTTCCATAAACATGCAGACGTCGCTTAAGCCAATTGTAGTTAATTTCGATAACATTTTCTTGTTTGTGTCATTTCCGTAAATTATACTTTCTGACCTCGTGAACTTATCTCGGATTCGTTTGTAAACAACTTATTTCATATGCTCATTAATTTAAAATTTTTGTCACGTTTCCTTATGCATTACTCGATTTATTTTCTTCGTTATCCTTCTCTCAAGTGATTGGCTGTTGTTTGATATCCCTGGTGTGGCTGCGGTTGATGTGCATGTTGACAAAATGCCTACCTGTCTATTACCCACTACTTTTTCCCATACTGGCTCTAGGAGACAGGTGGTTGTTGCTGTAGGGGCAGGGGTGCACGTCCTTGTGACCGTGTTAGGATCAAAGAGTGGTTCCATGCACTCCTTATGGAGCGGACCACGGTCTAGCCACCGCTTATTGTGCGCTTGATTCCCCAAATACAGCATGCTTGTGTTTGCCTGTGAAGGAGTGTGAGCTGGCTCCGTTAATGAAACCTGGCTCGCATCCGCATGACTGCTGGCCTTGTTCCTTCGAGTTTACACTGGATATGAGGTGTGTGGTTGGAGCTGTGGGTGGTGCAGCGCAAGCCATCCATGGTCTCTCTGTAGGTGTAGGCCTCCTGTGGCTGGCCACAGTGACAGGCAAATCATGGCGCACCGGATATTACATCCGAGTGATTACCCCATGTTGAGACAACTGCTTCATCCTCTCACACCAAGCTGCACGCGAGGACACCGGTATACACGTATCGTACCGATGTTGAAGCGGGTCGCTCACCAACTCGGTTTCGAACGCAGAGTGGTGAATGTCTGGATCGACCTACCGCAGCGCATAGTAGAGGCGAACTCAGTGTCCGAATTTAAGAAGCTCCTAGACAAACACTTTGCAGAGGCAAAATATAGAGAGCGGAGTGATAAATAAGGAGTATATGTCCAAGAGCGACCAATGATGCAGCTACACAGAGAAAGCCCTTTTCGCTGCTTCGAACCAGTATTCAGTATTTGGAAATCAAGCGCATACGAGGCGGTGGCTGAACTGTAGCCCGCTCCACACTGAGTGCATGGAACCGCTCTTCGAGCCTAGCACGGCCACAACGACCCTGCACCCCGTCCCCTCCAGCAACGACCACCTGTCTCCTGGAGCCAGTGTGTTCGAGGTAGTGGGTAATAGACAGGTAGGCACCTTGTCAACATGCACATCAACCGCAGCCACACCGGGGATATCAAGCGACAGCCAATCACTTGAGAGAAAGATAGCGAAGAAAATAAATCGAGTAATGCATAAGGAAACGTGACAAAAATTTTAAATTAATGTGCATATGAAATAAGTTTTTACAAATGAATCCGAGATAAGTTCACGAGGTCAGCAAATATATTTTACGGAAATGCCACAAACACGAAAATGTTATGGAAATTAACTACAATTGGCTTAAACGACGTCTGCATCCTTATGAAAGGTCGAACAGTAGAGATTGATATGAGGAAGAAAAGCATTGGGACAAAATTGAAAACCCACCACCTGAAATAAAAAAACAGCATGCAAGCATGCGGTTAGTAAATCGAATGCAGCGTAGCTACAAACGCTGCGCCGATACTGCGTACGTTCGCTGCAGGACCCGTCGTCGCTTCGGTGGTGGCCACGAGTGACCTCGCTCATGGCTAACTAGACCTGCCTGACTCAGGCACTCGCGACCGCGTGTGCTACAGCACCATGCGCTCGATGTCGATGGAGTACAACCCATCGGTGCTTGCCGCTGCCGCACTTGCCGACTCTTCTCTGCATGTTTGAGGTCTTTCCCCCGCACTTCAGCAACTGCCTACGCGATTAGATCGCGCCATGCACGCCGATCAACCGCCTTCGATTCCTATGATCTGCAATCAAGATTAGAACGTGAGAGGCTCACTTTAATCATGTCCTGGTAACGTAACTTTGGTTTCCCCACGTGTCGCTTCCCTATACTCAGCTGACCATATAAGAGTTGCTTCGGTATCCGCGTCGAATCGATACGCCACACATGACCGAGCCACCTCAGGTGTCTCAACAAAAGTATGCAGTGCACTGCATACATTCCACTTTGTCGCAACACTTCCGTGTCTGCAACTCTGTCGCCCCAACCGATGCGCAGAATCCGTCGCAAACACTGCTGATGGAACCGGTCGAGATATCCCACATCCCTCCGGTACATCATCCACCTTTCACTGCCGTATAGAAGAACGGACAGCACCATGGATTTGTACAGCATCAGCTTCATGCCAATGGTAAGCTGATGGTTGTTCCACACTCGGTACTCAAGCTTCCCGAATGCCGCCTCTGTCTTTGACACGCGCATATGCAGCGCACTGTGTATCTACTGATCAGCTGACATCACACTCCCAAGGGAGCAGAAGCGGGAGGTGGTTTCCAATACTTCGGCACCAATGCTTGTTCGCGGCAATATTGAAGATTGCACCTCCGGTGAGGGCTGAAAGAGACAGACAGTTTTGCTTGTGTTTATGGTGAGCCCGAATTTGGCCGCTGTCGAAGCCAGAGCACTAGTCATATGCTGCAAATCATCCGCGCTCTGTGCAAACAACGCACAGTCGTCAGCAAACAGCAACATACGGATAGTTGTCCCACAGGCTAGGGTTCCCTCACCGAAACGACGGATGTTCAGCAACCCACCATCAATACGGTGCTTCACACGAACTCCGTAAGTAAAAGCGGCATTAAACAACCATCAGTGCATGAAGATAAATATTAAACAGGGCAGGAGCTAAGACACAGCTTCGGTTCACACCACAGACAACTGCAAATTCATCCGAGGTCTCTCCACTAAGCTGCACCTTCGCTCGCATACCACTGTGCAGACATTCAATTAAACTTACAAACTTACGCGGGCAACCAAACTCACCCAACACCAGCCACAATGCCTCGCGGTTCACCGTATCAAATGCCTTGCTGAAATCAACAAAATGCGAGCACAGTGGTTGGTGTCGTTCTCTGCATTTCTCCTGCAACTGACGAGCCGCAAACACCATATCTATAGTGATGCGACCCGAGCGGAATCCACACTGCTCTTCCGCCACTTTAGTTTCCACAACCTGACTGACAACACAGTTGAGCAGGATTCGGGAAATCACCTTGCCCACACAACTTAGCAAGTTGATGCCAGGATAACTCGTGGTACATTTATTGCTCCCTTTGCCTTTGTGCAGTGGTAGCGCAACGGCATGCTTCAGTTTAGGATGCACCTTCTCAATCCACACACGTTACACCAAGTGGTGGAGCGCAGTCAACAACGCGAATCCGCTGTGTTTCAATACTTCAGGCGGGATCCCGTCGGATCCGGCACACTTGCCGTTTCGCAACTGAGCAAGTGCTCGCTGCGTCTCATCCAATGTCGGTGTGTCCGCCAGACTCGCCTTCACATCGTGATGCTTGTTGCCGTTCAATGTGGGGCAGTCGCTCTTTGAACGCTTATTCAAGAGACAAACGAAACCTTTTTGCCACATCTGTATTATGTCTGCAGTCTGTGTGTAGATAGGGCTGATCTACCTTTGGTTGGCCTCAGCAGGTCCAATGTCGGTGCATACGCCGCCTGCAAGGAGTCAAAAAATTCCTTGTTTTGGCGGCGTTCGGTGTAGCACTCCATCTGCTTCGCCTTCTCCGTCCACCATGCATTTTTAATGCGACGGAGCTCTCGGGTCAGTGGAAGTTTGCGAAACTGACTCTTCTTCCCCAAGTCACTGGGGTCTGCGACATGTGCAGCAAATGCTGCATTCTTCTCACACATCAATGCGCCAATCGTCGCATTGTTCTCAGCAAACCAATCAGCCCGCTTACAGTTTGCGCGCCCGATGGTTTCCTCGGCAGCACTTGTCACCTGATCACGATTGTGGTACCACAGGTCGCCCACTGTGGCTATGCATTCCACATCACACAGGCGTGCGGCCATCGCCTTCTCCAGCTCAATACGTTTCGCCACAGTAGCAAGGCAGAGAATGTTAAATTTAAGCCGATTCACGGTGGGAGTGCAATACATAGATTTACAAAAATATATGTACAGTTTGGTCCGCACCGATGTGTGATCAGTGCCACACTCAGCTCCACGCAGTACACGTGTCATGCGCACTTCACGCACATCACGCTGACGTACAATGACATAGTCGAGCAGGTGAGCGTGACCACTCCGTGGGTGCGTCCAAGTTGCTATATCACTCGCACTCAGTGCAAACCGAGTGTTCGTGATCGTCAGGTTCTGAGAGCAGCCTGTCACCGTTCGCATTCGCTGAACCAATGCCATGCGGACCGATAACATCTGTCCACACCGATGCATCATGCCCAACGTGTGCGTTGAAATCCCCCAGCAGAAATAGTCGGTCGGTATTAGGGAGGATAGGTGAGTGTAGAATTGGTCACGTGTCATCAGCGTAACACATGGTCGCACCTTACGTGCTTATAAAAGTGGCAGACTTACCTCTTCCGAGTCGTAGACTAACAGTCATCAGTCGCGCGCTGATGCCTGTTGGTTCACCCACCAGCACGCCATGAAGGCGATCGGATATTGCAAATCCGACCCCATGATCACGTGGTGCTGAGGCGGCGTTGCCCACCCAGTAGAATGTGTGACCAACACCTGCTTCATGCAACTTACCTTGCTCAGCGATCTGAGTCTCACTGAGCGCCGCAATATCGATGCGGTAGCGCGTCAGTTCCATCGCGACGAGTGCTTTGCGTCGCTCCGAACGCTCGCTGGAGTTCCGGTCCAGTAGTGTGCGCACGTTCCAGCACCCGAGGTTGAGTGCTTTGCGCGCGTGGATACGATTTCATTGGTGGGCAATCGCACGCGAGGGGGCGGTTGTGCTTCGGAGGTTTGCTTGAGGGACTCTGCCCCTAGCCTTTGGCTCAATAGCCTTATGCATAAGGCAGTGGGTGATTTGGAGGTTTGCTTGCGGGACTCCGACCGGAGCCTTTGGTTAAATAGCCTGACCCACAAAGCAATGAGTGGTTTGGAGGTTTGCTTGACGGACTCTGCCCGGAGCCTTTGGCGCAACAACCGGACCCACAAGACAGTGGGGAGTAGATCCAGCTCGGGAATGTGATTGCAGAGACAGATTGGGATCTGCTTGACGGCCGTCACACGCACCCTTGGAGGTACTGGAACCATTCATATATGTTCTGCGACCGTAGTAGGATATACCTGCGACCACGGCGACACAGGTGGGTTTTGGCGGGTTTGCACCAATTTGACCAGGGGCTGCCTGGCTTGAGGCGGGGAGTAGCAAACCATTGAACACCCGGAGGTGCCCTCCCATCGTCAGAGACAATGCGTGGCGCGCGTGCTCTACACCAATCGAGCTGTGAGCTTATGACCCGTTGGCTTGTTGTCTCCCATGGCTACGTTTTCCGGGTGGAGGGTCATCGAGCACTACCTAACCTCCGAAGAGGATGGACTAGGATACTGGCAGTATGCCCACATCTGACAGCAGAACGACTCGGGTCCTCAGCCAACGCCTTCGATTAAATGAACACCCGAAATGCAGCGGGTCTAGCGCATGTTTAGTTCAGTGACTCATGCCGATTGGTGTCCTGGATCTTAGCAGGGAGAAAGGCGAAACCCAACTCCCACAGAGCGGTCGCCACGAGGAGGCGCCCAAGACATGAGCAAATGGCACAACAGTAGCAGCAGTGGCAGACCATCTGTCAGGATCTAGCCACCACCAGCCTCAGCACACCATAGGCTCTCGCGTCGCGCCATATATATATATATATATATATATATATATATATATATATATATATATATATATATATATATATATTCAGCATCCTGCGAATACTCATGGGCCATCAAAAGCCATGGAGCTCCGGATGAAATTACGGATATCCTTAAAATACGCAGCACGTAGGTGTCTATGATTTCGTCAGATGCGAGGTATTACCCGGTTACCTAAATTGATGTACGGTGTTGACTTAGGGTCACCACCCCGAGCCTTTGGCTGTATGGTCTGTCCGTAAGGCAGCGGATGGAGTTCAGGGAATCGCGCCCGTCGGGAGCCAGTGACTGTTTGTCCGGTTCATGCGCCTTTCGTTTGCCAACCAGTTGCGTGATGTTCCCCACAATTTCAGCATTGAATTACTGGACTACAGTGCTTCGCCAGTATGAGGCATGGGGCAGTGACTTTATCTAGTGGCGAGTCATATCCGCCACGTAAGAATGTTGTTAAACGGAGCTATGTGGCTTTTTATCGAGAGGACGCTTGTCAGGCGAATGCCCATCGCGTCCTGGATCACTGTCGCCGAACCATTTGCTGGAACGGAATAATCCGGAACCACCTAGTTGGCACAACGAGGAGATTATTCGGCAAGCCAGCTGCTGTCATAACATGATAGCAAACTGTGACCGCACTATTTGAGCCAGTGTATGTGCTTTTATTGTAACTATTCGCTTAGTGTTTCTAGGCTATGCATTAGGTCCTACTTGATCTGTCCTCTTAATATTCATTCGCACGACTACCCCACAACTTTTACTTGCGGTAGTAAATAGCAATACCAATTCCGATGCACAGCTGTTTTTGCTTTAGTTATTGTTGCTGATTCGAATGATCGTCGTTACCGCACGTTGAGTGATCGAGTGCACTTCATTTTAGCTGATTCCCTTTCATTTGTGGCCGTTTGTTCGACGTTTGGTAATCGAACGGAACCATGAATGCACCTGCATCCTTTGAACCTTTTCTTCTTGCTGACGGCGAGAAAAAGTGGGTCATTAATTTTGCTTATTCTCAGGATCTCGTTCGAGAAAGATACCCAAGTTCCTAGTGCTGCGATATTCACCCTAAATCGCGAGGATCACACCATGGGCAATATGATCACTTGGTGAGTCCGTTACAAAGAATGAATGCCTAAGGAGTGATTCCCCGTCACATTACTCCTAGGCTACAATAATGTGACTCCGTTGCTCGCTTTATCTTATCCTTTTCAGACCCCATCACTTCGATGGCAAAGCCTGATTCAGGCATTTAGTTTGTAATCTACGGGTCATTATTTTTAACCGCCAGGGATTTCGTGACCGCGAGGCGTTGGTACTGAGCTCCTGCGTACTCCCGCTACCCGATTTCGTCCGGTCTGGGACATTCCCGGTGTTCGATCGATCAACCATTGGAGGATAAATACTATCCACTATTGTGCGAATCGACATCCACTCAGCAACTGGTACCTAGTCACAATGTGTGATCGGTCTGAGTTTTTATCCGACATATTTCGCTTTTCGTAATCATATGGTTTTTTATTCCATATTTTGTGACACGTAACTTTAACCACTTTGCTATTTATGTTTGACATCAGGGTCATCCTCATTATGGCAGGCGATTTCAACTCACGCATTGGTCAGCTGCTTCCATCTGAACGCTACCTCAGGGGACCACATGGATATGATGATGTTCGCTCTGACAATGGAAAAAGACTGCTCAGTATGTGGTGATCACCACCTTTTCCTCTCCGGTACGAGCTTTCCTCCTCCTCATCATCATCATTACACGTTAGCTGGAGGTGGAAAACACCTCAGCTATTGTGCCGCAATACAAAATAGAAGAAAAGGAAAACAAACAGTGGCACGCCCGCTGAGTCCCCAGTAACGGATGGACATCGTTCCGGAGAGCTAACAGCTGGCTGCCGTAAAAAGAGAATCATATTATGCCTAACAGGTGAGATCGTGATTGGAGGGGGATGGGCAAAGGAAATCACAACACAAACGCCATTGGTGCCGGCTCCGAGCCATATCAGCAAGCGTGTCCAACCAAACGTGTTCACCGTCCTTAGGACCCCAGCCAGGCAGTCGGGATGCACCAACCGACGCCAACTTCGAAGTGAGGGTTTTCATTTCTCTCGACCAAGTCATCACTTGGCCTCCCCTCCTCCTCTTCCAACCGCACCCACAACGCGCAAACAATGCACGTCGCGGGAGTCGGTGTGCTGGTATGCGCAACACGTGGCCCAGCCATCGGAGCCTGGTGCGTGATATAATGGTGCTGAGCGGTTCACTCGCTCTTCCTGCACCAAATACGCGACGTCGAACACGCTCATTGCTCACGCGGTGTTCCCACCAGACATGAGCTAAGCTGCGAAGGCAGCGATGATCGAATGTGACTAGTCTCTTCATGTCAGTCGACCTGATGGGCCAGGTTTCACAACCATATAAGAGAGTAGAACGGACGGCTGCGTTGTAAACTCTGCCCTTGAGGGCGAGAGTAATGTCGCGTCTGCGCCACAGGTGGCGGAGATTGGCAAAAGCACCTCGAGCTTTTGCTATGCGGTTCGTAACTTCATCTTCAATCCCACGGGTGCTAATATAGCTGCCCAGGTACTTGAATTCCTGAACGACTTCTAGCAGATCACCACCAAGCGTTAGCGCAGGGTTGGGTCCCTGCCAATCTTGGAGAAGTACTTTGCATTTCGATGGAGCAAAGCATAGCCCAAAACGATTGACAGCCAGTGCTAACCGGTCCAGTGCTCTCTGGCATGTTTGGGGGCTGTCACAGATTAGGGCAATATCGTCCGCATACTCCAAGTCAAGAAGTCGCTCACCACTAAGTAGCTCCACACCATCTAGGTCGTGTCCAGCGAACGCTGTTTCTATGACTTCATCAATAGCGAAGTTGAAGAGGAAAGGTGACAGCGGGCATCCTTGTCTCACGCCGCTAGTGATACTGAAGGGTGGCGAGAGTTTGCCATAAACCCTCACCTTGCCCGAACTATGCGCGTACAGCGCTTTGATAATGTTTATATTTATTATTATTTATCATCATCATTATTATTATTATTATTTATCAGGCACACTTTTCCTCAGCAGACAGTCCCAAAGGGCACATCGTTCGACCGAATCGAACGCATCTTTTATGTCAAGAAACACGACAACGGTGGGTCGCCAATAAACACGGCGGTGCTCCAACACTTGACGCAATGTGAAGATGTGGTCGATGCAGCCCCGACCTCGACGAAATCCGGCTTGCTCTTCACGAATCTGGCTTTCACGAGTGCCAGCCAGTCTGTGGAGAATGACAGGCATGCAATTTAGAGGCAATCGAAATCAGACTGATCCCTCTATGATTGCTTTCCTCACTCCGAGCGACACTATGCCACCTGGCGTCCTCCATCATCAACCCAGCGTTGGTCGCAAATTGACCACATAGCCATAAGTCGGTGGCGTGGAAGTATACACGATTGCCGATCATACTGGTCTACCTGTGTGAAAACCGGTCATGCATTGGTGTGCGCGACAATTTGCATGCGCTTCGGTGGATCCACAAGGACCAAACAAACCTGACTAAACATTTGCAGTACAAACAAATTATCAACAGAGGCTTCATGCAAACCTTGCTCCCTCTTCTCTGGATGCCGATCAGCACTGGTTAGGCTTGCAAAACGCCATGCTGTCCGCAGGTTTGTCCAGCTGCGGCTTCGTCCACTGCACAACCAAAAGCTGGATCTCGGCAACTTCCTCGGAACTTCTAGACCGCCAACGTGCCGTGCCCGCTATCATGGAAAGCAACGAAATCCGTCGGTCTATTTCTCTGCAACTGAAAGCAAGCTTTCGATCTGACCATGAATCATGGTGGTCTAGACGTGCTGCCGAGATGGCGGTTGGCAACTGCCGCCGTTTGTTTCCCCTCTTCAAGGTCACCGGTTGCAATTCACACGCCATCAGTCAGACAATCTGTGAGTTAGACGGTTCAAATATCACCAACCTGCAGAGGTGATTGGAACGCTGGCCGGGGCACTTTGCTCTTAAATTTAACTACCCAGCACATCCCTCTGTGGCACGTCTATCTCCATCTGATGATACTTAGCCTGTACCCACTGACCCTCCTACCGAAGTAGAGATCCGAAGCGCAATCCGATCTTTGAAACGGCATAAAGCTCCCGGCCCTGACAGCCTTCCTCCGGCTCTTTTCAAAAATGGCGAGATGTACTTGTCAGTGAATTGCTCTTACCTTGGACTGATGAGAAAGTCCCAACTCATGAGGAGACTCAATCGTTGCCCCGCTTCACTAGAAGGGCCCCCGCGAAGACTGCGCTAATTACCGCGGAATCTCGCTGATCTCATTTGGTTCCAAGCTTTTTGTATCCAACTTCGCAGGGTTTCCTCTACCAGAGAGAGCTTCTCCCGAGAGGAACAAGCAGGTTTTCGCCCAAGCCGAAGTTACATTGATCAAATCTTCACGCCCCGACAAATTTTCGAGCTTCGCCACGTCCATCGTCGACCAACAGTCATAGTGTTCCTGGATATCCGTGCGGTATTAGGTTCGCTTTGTGGAAGTCTGCTAAGGAAGTGTGTGCCCGACAAATTTTTCACCATTCTGGGGGAACTGTACAGTCACACCTCGGGCAGAATTAGGGCTTACAGTAGACTGTCCTCTTCGTTTATTGTCACTAGCGGCGTTCGCGAAGTCTGCCCTATTTCACTTTTCCTCTACAATTTTACTATCGTAGATGTCGTGAAACGGGTGCTAGAAGGTGTCCCGAATTGCGATGTTGAGCTTCTCCCTTGGTCATTTCACACGCGATCCAGGAGGCACGCACATAAATGTCTTCATATAAACGCGACGCCAGCTGTAGCATCCACGCACCAAAGTTGGAGTTTGCATGTATATACAAGAACTGCACGATGGCAAATACAAATAAAATCAATGTCTTTATATTGAAATTTACCATACTGTTGTTTGGCGTTTCTCGCTTAGATGAAAGCCTAATAGTCTTTAGAATGTCGCGATGTTTAGCGCGTTCACCACATCTGTTGGCTGTGAATTCCAGTTTGAACAGTGAGTAAGAACATCCTGCAATCCTAACGTGAATGTCGAATTACTAGTTTCAGGTGGTGGCCACGGCATTGTTTGTAAGGGGCTAGGATCAGCAGTGACTTACATGGGTGATCGCTCTCGGTTATTATCTGATGTGTTAGAATCAGGTCTCCGCGAAGCCGACGGTATTGTGAAGAGAACAGATCGAGTAAATGAAGACAGTTCGTAACTGAAACCGGATAGTCCACCTGTCGCCTTGATGGCTCTTCTTTGGGTCTGCTCTAAGAAACGTCTCTCCTTTTAACCATGGACTCCCGACCTGAACCGCATATTCGACATGCGGACGAATTTACAAGTTAATCAGTCAGTTTACTAAGTTGCTTAAAGCTCACCACAAAAGCCTCAAGTTCAACTTCGCCACATTTGCTGCTTACGAACATTGGAGCGAATTACCAATACTTTCTTGTATGATGATACTTAGGTCTGTATCCTCTTTAATTTCGCCGTCGAAGATGTTCTCCAAAGAGCACTGGAAGGTGTCCAGGACTGCGGTGTTGAGGTCCTCCCTGGAGACAGAGTCACGGACTTGGACTACGCCGATGATATCGCCTTGCTGGGGGACGACCCACAAACCGTCCAGAGTGCTTTGGACCGCTTGGCGATGGAGGCGTCTAAGTACGGCTTATGCTTCACTCCGGGAAAATCTAAAACGCTGCTCCACGACTGGCAGGTGCCTGAACCCGCGCTCACCATTGCTCGACATGTTCTGGAGCAAGTCCCTTGCTTTACTTATCTAGGGAGTTGCATCACGGCTGGTGGCGGTGTTGGAGATGAAGTCTCACAACGGATTGCAAAGGCCCGCCTTGCATTCATCAAACTGAGACACCTATGGCGTCATCGTGATGTCAGTCACAAGCCCAAGGGCAGGGTGTACAATGCTTCCGTCCGTGCAGTACACTTGTACGGCTGTGAGACTTGGCTTATTCGCTCGGAGGATATGAAGCGGCTGTCAGTCTTCGACAATCGCTGTATACGAAGGATTGCTCGGGTGTGATGGCAACACCACGTAAGTAACGCAGTGGTGCGAGACCGCGTGCTTAGGGCGAATAGTGCCAGCCTTCAGAACGTTATTCTCCGACATCGCATGCGTTGGCTCGGGCACGTTCTGCGCATGCTAGCCCATCGCCCTCCACGTCGAGCGCTATTTGCACTCCCAGGGAGCGATTGGAAAAAGTGCCGCCGTGGACAGCCAATGACGTGAAGGATGGGCATGAAGAAGGCACCCTCAAGTTTGGCGGCAGTCGGACCAGTCCGTCTTCCAGGTTGGGGATCACGAGATGCTGAATCGCAGTGGTTGGAAACATTAGACGTCATGGCCCGCAACAGACATCAGTGACGTCATTGTTGTTCTGCCTTTTTACCATCACTTTGATGCACACAAAAACTCAAAACAAAACAAGAAATACAAAATGGCGTGTGCAAAACCGAAAAAAATCGTTTCCCATATTTTTTAATCGCAGTTAGTGTACCCATCTTCTTCACTTTTTTTCTTCTGCCATGGTTCTGATGGCACAATGTCTGTTAACAGACTGTGAATATATATATATATATATATATATATATATATATATATATATATATATATATATATATATATATATATATATGCCCCATACTGAGGCTGATGTTGCATTCTTGATGCTTCTTCACCGCAGTTGGGCTAAACCAACTTACACTTAAACTAGGTCTCTTTATGCTGCATAAATTTCATTCCAGTTTATTTGGTTAGTTTTGCCTATCTGAATAGTCTTCTATTAGCTGGCCACGTCGCTTACGCCAATTGCGCTTATCTTCGGTAATTTTGTTGCGTTTGTAGCATTTTTGAGTAACTTGTGGACATTTTTTTCCTTATCACGGATTCATTGCTAACCAACTTACTTCATATGCTAACTTAGCGAAGAGTTATGCCACCCACCGTATCTGTATGCATTATTGGATTTATGTTATTTCATTTTGTCGTTTCAAGTGATTGGCTGTTGCGTGCTATCCCCGGTGTGGCTGCGCTTGATGTGCATGTTGACAAGGTGCCTACCTGTCTATTACCCACTACTTCGTCCATACTGGCTCCAGGAGACAGTTGGTCGTTGCTGGGGGGGACGGGGTGCACGGTCCTTGTGGCCGTGCTAGGCTCGAAGAGTGGTTCCATGCACTCAGTGTGGAGCGGACTACGGTCCAGCCACCGCCTTGTGTGCGCTTGATTCCCCAAATACAGTGTGCTTGTGTTTGCCTGTGAAGGAGTGTGGGTCGGCTCCGTTGATGAAACGTGGTTCCCATCCACATGCCTCCCGGTCTTATTCCTTCGGGTTTACACCGCATATGGGGTGTGTGGTTGGAACTATGGGTGGTGCAGCGCAAGCCACCCATGGTCCCTCTGTAGGCGCAGGCGTCCTGTGACTGTCCCCATGGACGTCACAGTGACAGGCAAATCCGAAACCGGATGCCGCCAAATCATATACCCCATGCTGAGGCTGGTGTTGCATTCTTGATACTTCTTCACCGCAGTTGGGCTAAACCAACATACACTTAAACTAGGTCTTTTTAAGCTAGATGAATTTTATTCCACTTTATTTGGTTTGTTCTGCCTACCTAAATAATCTATTAACTGGCCACGTTGCTTACGCAAATTGCGCTTATCTTCGGTAACTTTGTTGCGTTTGTAGCGTTTTTAGATAACTTGTGGACATTTCTTACTTATCACGGATTCGTTGCTAACCAACTTACTTCATATGGTAATTTAGCGAAGAATTATGCCACAGTATTTTATGCATTATTGGATTTATTTTGTTTTAGCTTGTCTTTTCAAGTGAATGGTTGTTGCTTGATATCCCCGGTGTGGCTGCGCTTGGTGTACATGTTGACAAGGTGCCTACCTGTCTATTACCCACTACCTCGAACACACTGGCTCCAGGAGACAGGTGGTCGTTGCTGGAGGGGACGGGGTGCAGGGTCGTTGTGGCCGTGCTAGGCTCGAAGAGCGGTTCCATGCACTCAGTGTGGAGCGGGCTACAGTTCAGCCACCGCCTTGTGTGCGCTTGATTCCGAAATACAGCGTGCTTGTTTATAAGTAGTGGGGGGCTTTATTATATTTGTGTATATTCGTCGCAGTTAGACACAGACAGACAGCCACCACCAATCCAGGAAAGCACTAGACGGCCGTTTCGTCTTATTGGGACTCGTCAGTAGCGCGCACCCGCCGAATCCTGCCGGATTCGAACCCCACGACCTTACTCTTGCGAGTCAGCGACTTATGTCACTGAGCCATGGGCGACGGCAGCGGACCGCCATGAATGATATCTAACTGCGATATAGCGCGGCTCATCCTCCACTGTCTTGCATGTGATGAATGTACAGAGGACAGAGCTGGCCCCCAGAGCAACGACTTCCTTTGCAAGCCGCCACCAATCGAGGTGGCAAGCATGCTGCTAAGGCGACTACTGATTATTTGTAAGTAGTAGGGGGATTTATTAGATTTTTGTGTATATTCGTCGCAGTTAGACACAGACAGACAGCCACCACCAATCCAGGAAAGCGCTAGACGGCCGTTTCGTCCTATTGGGACTTGTCAGTAGCGCGCACCCGCCGAATCCTGCATGTGAAGGAGTGTGGGCCGGCTCCGTTGATGAAACGTGGCTCCCATCCACATGCCTCCCGGTCTTATTTCTTCGGGTTTACACTGGATATGGGTGTGTGGTTGGAGCTGTGGGTGGGGCAGCGCAAGCCATCCATGGTCCCTCTGTAGGCGCAGGCGTCCTGTGGCTGGCCACAGATACAGGCAAATCAGAAACCGGATGCCGCCAACCATCCTGTGCCTCATGCTAAGGTTGACGTTGCATACCTCGTGCTTCTATACCGCAGTTGACTACACAGACTTGCACTTAAACTCGGTCTTTTTAGTCTGAATTAAAAGTATGTCACTTTATTTGATTTTTCTACTTCTGTTATTCTGCTGCATGTACCGTAGTAATTTGCGCGTTTAATTTCCTTCAAACCCTATGTTGGTTTTTTGGTTTCGCCGTTGTGGCTGCGCTTGATATCTAGCACCCACCACCTCGTCTATACCGCCTCCAGGAGACTGCTAGTCTTTACTGTCCTTGTGGCCGTGCCAGGCTCAGAGTCATTCTGTCCGGTGTGGAGCGAACTACGGCACCTCTGTCGCCTTGTGTACCTCTGGTACGCGTGATTCCCTACATAGATAGACAGGAATGTTGCTGTTGTTCCTGTTGCGAGCGTGTTGGTCCACTCCGTTGATGTAACGGGACTCCCATTCACATGCCTCCCGGTCCTATTCCTTCGGTTTTACACTGGATATGGAGTTCCTAGATGGAGCTGTGGGTGATGCAACGCAAACCACCCATGGCCCTTCTGTAATCGCAGTCGTGTTGTGGCTGTCCTATGGAGGCAACAGTGACAGGCAGATCCGGAACCGGATGCCGCCAACCATGTTTGGTCTCACCCTGTCCTTGATAAATATTATGGCGAATTATTTTTAATGGGACTGATTAGACAATACAAAATGTGTGCGTTTGACAGTATTCGTCTTCTAACTGTGCTTTTCGATCTTCTATGAAACAGTGTTACTTCAATACCTGATATCTGACATATTAGACCTGAATACCCGGGAAAATCTTCACAGGATGACAGGGCACTTAATCGGGAAGCAGCTTGTTCACTTGCCCGTCAAAGAGGGTATCTGAGACAACGGCTGTCCGTACTTACTCTATAAGCTGCATCCGGAAGTGTACGATTATTGCAAAGGACGTCCGTGGACGCAAAACCGTTTGTATGCTATTGATTGATGCTCATCTGAATGTCGATACTAGAAAACAGTGTGCCAAAATTATGGGGAGGTGGGTCATTGGGCAAGAGTATGTGTGTTCAAAATTGGCGCTGACCGCGGCACATCACAAACTCGACACGGCATAACTGGGCGACGCCAGCGATAGCATATTATCCCACCGCTAATGTAATTCATTATTGTACTTGTCTGATGAGAATTATCAAAAAGAAATTTCTTCGCAACTGTCTTTTGATAAAGTCTACCATGGGCATAATTTACGAATTCCGTAACACGTTATTATTATCATTATTATTATTATTATTATTCAACACCTGACCAATATACAATTGGCAGTGCCACAACACATAGTTAACAACAACCAAATGGGGAAAACTGGTACACGATGGAAAGGTTTGGTTTGCAAGGTTAATGTGTTGTGCGGGTAGAGGTTTTCCCGGTTGCCCAAGCCGAGGAAGAAGGTTTACTTAAGGGACCCCACCCCGAGCTTTTGGTCATAAAAACCTGATCCGCAAGGCAGCTGGACGATTAACGGAGACTGTTGATATCCGGCTAGCTCATTCGCCTTCTTTGTGTTCAGTAACAGTCCACAGCGAAGCCGGTTGCCAACAAGATTGTTCCTCCGCCCTTTGTTAAGTACTCACTTCTGGTTACAGAAGTGCAAGGCAAACGATACTTATTTGCAGTTATCTCCACAAGGAAGGCATTCCCCGATCCGCAACCGGATGACGCGCCCGATAGCGTACAGCTCCGCAACGGATCCATACTACGTTGGACGTTCCTAAAATAGTTGGAGTCGTTGGACTGGAATGAATTTTAAACAACACGCAGAGGTTTTTACGGAGGACTTCGGGAAGCTGAAAAGCTTTTAAGCCACAATAAGACTGAGTGAAGGTGCCCAGCTCAAATTCATCAAAACCCGAACACTACCGTATGGCATAAGGCTCAAAGTTGTAGAGGGGTTAAACCGCTTAAAAACTCAAACAATTATAATACTTGTGCGATTTTTCTACTGGGGATGCCAATCGTACCGGTGCCCAAACTGGATGGCTCGTGCTAATTTGCGACGACTACAAGATGACAGCTAACCATTCTTCCATGATAGTCAGATATCCATTACTCTGCATTGAAAATTTGTATGCTACACTTGCGGGTGATGAAAAGTTCACCAAACTTGATCTCAGTCACCCATATTCACAAATAGAGCTTAGTACAAGCACTACACTACCCCCGTTTACTTTTTGGCATCACATCTACCCCGGAAATCCTTCAAAGGATTATTGATGATTTAGTAATGGATATGCCTTTCACATGCGTGTATTTGGATGACGTTCTCACCTCCGGTCACTACGACGCAGAACACCTACGAACTCTATCTGTTGCGCTTGAAAGGTTGGCACCAAATGGACTTAAAATGCGGTGATCTACGTGTGAGTTCCTTACTTCATCTGTGTGCTTTATTGGATATAGGCTTGATAAAGTCGGTTTACATGTTCTAGATGACAATATGAAACCCATTTTAGAAAGCCCTGAACCGAGAAACATTGGTGAGCTCCGTTTGTTTCTAGGATTGCTGTCACATTACCGCCGTTTCCTACTTGTTGCATCCACTATGTTATCTTTTTTGAATGAGTTACTCCATAAAAATGTACAGTGGTGTTGGAGTCCTCGACAAAGCAGTGCATTAACCAAAGCAAAACAAACCCTTGCCACCTCACCAATGTTAGTTCATTGTGATCCTGGGAAATCCCTAGTTCTCTACAGCGACGCATCTCCTTGGGATGTGGGTGCTGCCTTGTGTTACCGCATGAATGAACAAGCTTTGCACCCCATAACCTTTTCATCACACGCTCTGCAACCAGCAGAAACTTCACAGCTAGACAAGAAGCCCTCGCTATAATCTTCGGTGTGAGAAGATTCCATCAGTAACCATGGGGGCGTTTGTGGACTTCACACAGACCGCAATCCATTGATATAATCGTGAAGAGTACAAAAGATATACAACAAATGCCTTCACCAGGAATGTAGTTGGGCTCTGAAGTTGAGCGCATACAATTACAAATTACCTGCATTCCCGATACTAACTAGCAGTCGCAAAGCTGATGCCCTGAGTCGCCTACCAGTTGCAGGGACGTCACATGAGCCAGTTTCTCTCCGTGAATTCATTCATTTGATGCAACATCTAGATAAAACACCTCTACGAAACTCCACAATCCCTCTGTGGATTGCTCGACACCCGGTTCTTTTAACAAACAAACGATTTTTAACAGTCGGATGGCTTGCTGAAGGAGCCACCGATTTTGAGCCATTTATAGCACACAGAAATGAACTGCGCTTATTCGATGGTTGTGTTTTGGGGTTCGCGGTTGGTCCCCTCACGAACATGATTCATGCACAGAGCCCTCACGAGCTCCATACTACACATCCAAGTGTATCGAGAATGAAAGCATTAGCAAGGGATACTGCTGGTGGCCACAGGTAGATTCATATATCGGGGACATGCTGAACAATTGTGATACCCATCAGGCACACCAACGCAGTAAACCCCCTTGTCCAGTACATTCGTGGCGCTGGCTCGACAAGCCATGGCAACCGATCCACACCGATTACTTCGTCCGATTAATGGAGTAGTGTTTCTCTTTCTCATCAGTGTCTTTCTCCAACTGCTCCTTATGCAAACGACGTCCGAAGCCATCTTTGTTAAAATGCGTTCCTCATTTGCCATTTTCAGTGTTCGGGTGACTGCACAGATAACAGGTTTCCTTTTGCTAGCGCGGAGTCCATCAATGGAATTCAGCATATGAAATCGGCGTCTTACCACCCCGCCTCAAACGGGTTGGCAGAGCGCGCAGTTCATACAGTGAAACGACGACTGTTGGAGCAGCGTTTAGGGACCTTACAAACAAAGCTGGATCGGTTCCTATTTGCCTATCGTTCCACACCCACTGATGGTGCGGATAAGTCTCTTGAAATGCTGATGTTTTACAGGAACCTCAGGATATGGCTGGATTTACTGTTTCTTTATACACGGGTGTGGATAAAGGAGCGACAGAAGATTTCAGTATCTTTCGCTGACCTGAAGAGGAATGTGGTTTTAGTTGAAAATGACTCTGCACTAAATTGTCGCAAGAAACACACTGACGCCCTGCCACCGCAATTACTTGGGAAGCCAAAACGACGTCCAACTTTCAGAAGACCGGCTTATTCGTCAGCGTCCAGACCACGTTCGTCCACGGAATTTGGATAAACCGAACGATGCACAGACCGAGTTTCGCGAACCTTATTGACCGGTTGGCGAAACGGTGCCGAGGCGATCGACCCGCACTCAAAACCAGTGGATCATTTTCAGGCGGGACTATAACGATATCTTTGGAAGTGAGGAATGTCACATGCGCATGAAGGTCATGATCCAGTTAAATGGGTGGACACCACCCATGGTTTCCGGCATCCGGTTCCGGATTTACCTGTCACTGCGGCCTCCATAAGACAGCCACAAGACGATGGACCATGGATAGCTTGCGCTGCACCACCCACAGTTCCATCCACATACCCCATATCCAGTGTAAAGCCGAAGGAATAGGACCGGGAGGCATGTGGATGGGAGCCCCATTGATGTATCAGCGGAGCTGATCCACACTCCTCCGAGATGCACAGCAGCAGCATTCGTGTCAATCTCTGTAGGGAATCATTTGTAACAGAGGTACACAAGGGGTGGCTGGGCCATAGTCCGCCCCACACTGGATGGAACTATCTTTGAGCCTAGTACGGCCACGATGACCATGCATCCCGTTCACCCCGGCAACGATTCACAGTCTGCTGGAGCCGACAACCGAGTGGATGTTGTTAGACAGCTAGGCACTTTGTCAACATTCACATCAATCGCAGTCACACCGGGGATGTCAAACAACCAACATAGAATTTAAGGGAAAGCAAACACACAAAATTGCCACAGGATATGCAGCAGAATAATAGAGTTGAACAAAGCAAATAAAGAAGAATGACTTTTATCCATCTTAAAAAGGCCTAGATAAAGTTTAAGTTGATTTAACCCAACTGCGGTGAATAGGAATCGTGAATGCAACAGCAATCTCAGCATGAGGCACCACCCATTAACTCACATACCCACACCCACACACTCCAAGCTCATCGTGTCGAGAAGTCTTGTCAGATGTTGATTACATTGTTTTCTTTACCTAGGGTTCTGAACGCTATAGAGCATACGCTCTGGAACGTACTTCCTGTGACTTATCCGTATCAGAAAGTAGCCAAGTCGTGGCTACAAAACTAAGGTCCATTGCCAATGTAACACAATCGAAATAGTCACTTGGTTGCACATGTGGACTTCAGGTCACTTACTGTAATAACATGTAGCAACAAGTAGCGCACTATTATTCGTAGGAGCAGTGGCGAAGGGACCCATGTTATCCGAGGCTTCAGCAAGTAAATTATCGGCTGTATTGGGACTCCGTCCGACCGAGAACTTTTGTCCTCCAATCCACAAGCGTTATAATTCATCACAAATCTCTCAATGCTAGATGCCCTTCATGGCCACCAAAAATAGTTTCGCTTGATGTTTCCTCCCAACGATATCTTGGTGTCTCTCATATGCGCAAGTGATTACTTTGTTTACCGACTGAAATGGAGCTACAATCACCGAACCACTCATCAGACAACCATCTCTCACTGATAGTTTATCTCGAATTACGTAATACAGAATGAAGTCACCGGGAACTTTGTTATTCTTAGGCCGCCCTTGCTGCACATACTCACTGAGTTGATGTAGTATCGGATCGCTGGCATTCTCCATTCGTAATTCCTCGATCTCCAAGGCAGTTAGGTCCGAGCCAATGCTGGAAACTAATACTGCCTCTGCGTCTCTCCTTGTCATCCTCCAACCCCACGGGTAAGCGAGATAATCCATTAGCAATCCGATTTTGCAAACCCAGGCGGTATACAATCTGAACATGGTTGTTAAGGCGTCTAGCGTACCAATGATTGGTTCGCATTGGACACGAGGAGGACCGTAAGGACGAAACGATCAGTTCGTATAGTAAAACGACAACCGGACAGGAAAAGGTGTCATTTTTCACAAACCCACACACAAGCAATAGCTCCTTTCTCTGCAACGGAATAATGGCGCTCATAATCTGAGTTTACCGGATGCATAAGCAATGACGTTTTCATCCCCATTTTATGGCGGTAAGAGAACAGCACGGAGACCAACATCAGATGCATCAGTCGATACAAAGTGCGATACAATTCATCAAAAATGGTCATTAGGGAGCAGAAGCAATCTTATTTTCGGTTCATTAAGGGCATTTCGCTGATCTCTTCTGCAGATTATTGGTAGTGCTTTCTTTGTTAGCTGTTCTAATGAATATGTCAGTCACCTGATTACGCAGATTGTTAGACCACATTCCAAAAATTGTCTTCAGTTCTGTCAGTTTATTGGGTGTTGCTGCTTCAGCTATGGCCCGGATGTTTTCGTTACTTGGGCGAATGCGGTTGCGTGAAATATCGAGTCCCAGGTATTGGTTCTCGTTGGCATTAAAGTTATCATTTTGCATTCAGACGCAAACTATCATCATTGAGATGCCAGCGGACTTTGTATAACCTTTCGTTGTGCTCTTTTCGTGAGCGGCTGAAAACACAAATGTTATCCAGGTAGGCAACCTGCCCCTCATTACTTTCAAGTGGGTGAGTCATGAACTTTTGCCTGACAGTAGGCGCAGAACTCAGACACTTAGAGAACACTTTGTACTGAAATGGACCATCGGGAGCAGGAAAGGCAGCAACAAAAAGTGACCGGGACTTGTCGATAATTTGCATCTCGTCACTGCACCGATCCTAAGCCCCTATGAGCAATTGTTTTTTATTTCACTTACTCCTTCATAGTAGTATAACTTTTTCTGAATCCCTACTGCGTATAGAGCATACATTTATTTCGTGGTTTTGTTCTGCAACCGTGCTATTGGCAATCATTTGCTTCCTCTTGACATTCACTTAAATCGAGTCCTTTAATAAAGTTCTCAGCCGACGCACTACTAGCGTACCCGTCACTCGCTTGTACTACTCTCGACGCAGTGAAGTGTAGGTAATCGTCGCTCTTACTCCCTTAGAATATTTTGCATCTTCTGTGGTTTCTATGAGTTCCTTTTTGCACTATGACCTACTGATATCCACTGCTCATCTCCATCTCGTTCCGTGCACTGTCACAGCCAGTTACTGAAGGATCCACGAGTTTTGTTCGCTGGGTACAAGGCACCTCATCCACTTGAGCACAAAATTGTTATCCGAGTTCAAACCGCACCTCCAACCACTCCGCTAGACGTGTTCATTTCTGCCTTAAAAGATCTAATCAGCGAGGTTTCAAATATTGAGGAGCAATTCAGGGTATGGATCTTTCATCCGATAACTTCCACTTCTCTGGTTTCAGATGGCAACGAAGTGAATGTCGAAGAACCCCCATTTATGTATATATTAACTGCAAATATAAATCTTTTATGCCTTCACAGTTATCAACCACAGCGGATCTCTTACGATGTCTATTGTGTACGCGCTTAGAGAGTAAATGTATGCCAATTGACAGTGTACTTTAACCAAATGTCTACCTAACACCGATACCTATGGAAATGAACGATTGAGAACCACCAATCGTCTACGTATGCGTGTGTGTGTGTCTGATGCGTACACGTGTCACGGCCTGCCTGAGCCTGTAAGCTGAATGTATGTCATTGCTCGTCTAGTCATGCAGAGCATCAAATCTATATCAATCGGGTGGCCTTGTTTTGCTCTTTGATTGGCGTACCATGGTCCTCCCCGTAGGCTCGCAAGAATAGGGTGGTAGAACATAATCTTCTTGCTTGCGGCCGTCTTCCAACTGATAAGTGCCAGTCCCCAAGATGCATGTTATCTTTGTGGGTTCCGAGGAAATGGGCTGTCCTGACACGTTTCTCTTGACTCATACAAATGCTCCTGTTGGATCGGAGTAGCAGACTTCGAAAAGGCGGCTTGATATGTTTGACGAAATCCTAACTCCTCGGTCTTGTTGTTTATAGACGTGGGAAGTGAGCCATTCGACTTTGTCAGTAAGGGACGCATAAGCGTAAGTGGCCGTTACGTTCTGAAACAGGTGCAAAGGTTCTGAACCCTGGTAGAGCTTGTAATGCCAAAAAGCTGCTCTGCCTCGCTCAACTACGGATGAGCTTTCGGCTTGCAATGTTATCCGCGAAGTACTGGAAATTCTAATCTTAGCATCAGTACAATCGTTCTGCATTGTGATACCACCAGTAACGCTGTTCAGTGGATTTTAAAGGAAAATTTTCGTCGGCATGTTGAACTTCAAGTGCAAGGTTTGTACCCTTGCGATCTGGAGAAACGGAATGCATTGGGCTGGGGGTTCTTGGATCGCATGGATGTTCATTCCATCATTTTTACTGATGAATCAGTCTCTTACTTGAACAGAATATAGAAACCGGGTTTTTAGGTACTATTTAATCCACTTCGCGTACACAACATAGCCCAGCGGTCATCGTTTGGGCTGCAATAACTGGCCGCAAAATTCTGCGCCCCTTTCTCTTTTCCAGCTATGTGACCGGTAGATTGCTTTTGTGCGGTACTGATGCCATGCCTTTCATAGCATCCTCTTACAAGGAAATGCTGTAGACCTGCGTACTTCCGCAAATGGAGGCCGATGGGTTATGCAGTAATACTTAGTCGCAACATGATGCCACACCTTTACCTTATGCTCAGATGGTACGTGATTATCTGAGCGGGATTTTCTGCAACTAATGAATCGGTCGTGGCGGACCTGTAGAGTGGCATGCCCGGTCATCCGATTTGTGCCCCTTGGACTACTTCCTTTGGGGCTTTTTAAAACAAAGACATGATAAGACAAGGCCGAATTCATTAGAACAACTTAAAGAGTACATCGTGAACAAATGTCACACCATCACCGCGAAAACACTGGAAAAACTTGTTGTCAACTGTCAGGTGCTTTCTGCACTGCAATCAGAATGCCGGTGTCCACTTCGAACATCTACTGCATTAATGTTTATATCACCTTTTTACCCCGTTCACACACGTGTTCATGGTTTTTCGGAACTCAACCGGACATTAGGTTAAACGAACTGTTTCACTGCACCTTCTGCCTTTCAGGGCATGAATGATGTTCCGTAGGTGTACTGCAACCTTTGTAGCTTGTTAATTTTGGTAGCTTCGAGAGGGAAGTGGCGACGACGTCATACAAGAGCAGCATCTCACGAATATAGTGCTACTGCTCCTAGTAGTGAGCCTTTGATTCACATTCATCGTGCTCCTGCGATGGGGCTTTCTTGGACAAAAACGAAGCTCTATTGTTTTTAACTGAAAAATTCGCATTAAATCAACAAGAACAAGGGATCGAAGGTAAACAATTGTTTTCGATGAATTCATCGTCATACCTTTACAATCATATGGGTGCAATAGCAATGAAGTGACAATGGTTTTGATCAATTTAAATGAAATTAGATCACATGTCAACCAGGGGCATAAACCAGCAATAAACGTAAACGATAAGCGCAAACTAGGGCAAAAATATAGTCAAATGATTGCTCCTGGCCTCCGAATCGTCCATCTGGCGAGGGTAGCTTAAGAGCTTCGATCAGTTAATTTTGTGAACACATAAGTGGTTGCTACAACCGAATACTGATCGCCTCAACTGAAACGATGGTGCGGAGGCGAATGCCTTTAGATTGGAGTGATGGAACCTTGTATAGTATTTCAAAGACCCGGATTGGGTCGACTTCATGCCTACTATCAACCAAATGAACCATACCAGAGCTTGTTATAGTCCCGGTACCGCCTCGACGCAACCAACGTGGAAGGTGCTCATTGATGCGCTTTTACAAGTGCCGCACCGTTCGACCGATGTAAGAAGCGCCACAGGCGCACTCGAACTGATAAATAACCATAGAAGCGGTCAGCATAGGCAACTTGTCTTTGTTGCATATACGAATGAGGCGTTCCGTTGAGAAAGTGCACTTGAGCTTAGCAGCTGGAAGAGTTGACTTAACGGCTGTGGAAAGGCTTCTAGCTACACGTTCGGCGCCTGTGTTTCCTTTGAAAGGTAATCTTATAAATAGTTCTTTCTTCTCAGCTGTTGGAACTTGCACCAGTTCGGGTTTGTCTTGTATGTTCTTAAGAATGGATCGATCAGGATACCCGTTTTCGCCCAGCACATTTTGAATAAACCCCAACTCAATATCCAACATGTCTTCAGAACAAATCCTGCGGGCCCTTGTAGTTAGACAGCGAAATAGGTTTCGCTTTTATCTCAAAGGAACGAAACTTTGGAAGTTCGTATACTGGCCACTCCAGGTTTTCTTCCTTTAAACTTGCCGTTGGATCGAGCCATCTACCCTTCAAGTTAACAGTACATCAACGAACGGCAACCGGTTGTTCGCTTCCTTCTGGCAGCTACACTGCGAGTTAAGGTTCATTGATAATATCTGTAAGCTTCAAAAATCGCTTAGGATAGTTGGACAACGCGTAGGGCACCGATTCGCGGCCTCCGACAGGGGATCAATGAGCGACAAGGATCGGAGTTGGTGTGTAGGCACCGGAGAAACAAAAAAGCCACAGTCGATGCTGAACTACGGTGCTATTATACAAAGAGTAAAAGATCAAAGTGACAACATACTTCAACAATGTCCTCAAACAAAGACAAGTACAATCAGTTGGCCGTTACAAGAACAGGACATCAATACGGTCGTCCAGTCAGCAAAATGACCCAGCGCGGTTACATGACATGCGAGACATGCACCAGTGAGCCAATCAAGAAACCAACAGCCACTAGTCCAATCACATCAAGCAGGTTCAATGGGGGACACATTATGAAGACCTGAGGTTAGGGGCACATGTCAGCCGGATGGGTGGTGTGTCCACCCACAAAATCTCCGGTCTACCCTGACCTCAATAGTAACACGCAAATGGAACAAGTGCGAAGCAGTGATCGATAAAGTGGAGCATGCATCAAAGAAAGTAGCGAGACAGGTGGTGTCACCAATGTAAGGTGGGCATGGAAAACAAACGACTAAGGGTCATGCAGGGCGGTATACGTGGAACGTTCAAACAGAGTGAATTCAAGGGGAATTAGGGCAATAATGTGGGTCCAGGCGAAGGGTGATGGCTGTTGCGACAAAATGGACGTTACACTCCCCCGCGAAAATCTGTCCCGGATTTTCCAGTGGTTGAGGACGACACGTTCTGTTCTGGATCGCCCTACGCCAACTCCATCCGCTATGGGAGGTCACAGGACTTACAACGGTACGTCTGATCCCCCCTACTTCGGCTGTTGGACTGACAGTGGTCCTCCCTGGAGCAGCAGATCCGAAGACCCGCCTCCCACCTGCGGAGAGCCAACAGCCGGAACTACATTCCCACCCGTGTCACTTCCTTCTAATAAACAGAGCTTACGCACGTCTGTTTTGTACAACCCTTCCTTTGTTCTGACAACAGCCGTCCTGACGAGCCCATCTCCAGAATCAGTGCAGCTCTCAATAGCTCCCAATGGCCATGTTCCACGCGAGCTCGCTTCAGAAGAGACCAAAACCACGTCACTTGGTCTAAAATTTCGACTGCTGTGTAACCACTTTTTTTTACGCCGACAAACTTGAAGGGGTGCCATCCCCGTTCCACACGGGCTAGCGGCAACGGTGCCATTAGCTGTTGATCGGCAGTGGCGAGTCTTTTTTTGCATGTCCCTTCCACGAACTATCCAATATTTACGGCGTAGACTCGCCAGAACTTGAGAAACACCTGCGTGACCTTCCAGCAAGTGATAAAAGCGGATCAACAAATCGGTGACAGTGTGCTTGGGAGGTAGTATAATTGGAAACTTAAAGGAAGCATCGTACTCCGAGTAGGCCAACTTACCACCTAGAAAAGCAAGCCGTCACGCATTATTGGGTGTAGTCACGCCAGAGGACCTCGCAGTATTTCCCCCTTAGGAGACGCCGAGTCCCCAGCTATCTTTTTGAGTCGTGTTAGTTCCGCTCGATAAAATTCGAGCTGCGCGATTCGAGTGACGTCGTACTCGGCCCTGTGAAGTTCCTTTAGAGTAATTAACCGAGCATGTTGCAGCACTCCACTGGTTCCACACCTACGAGCATTCAGGTACTGCTTGAATCGAGACAGCCACACCACAGTCCTTAACAACTTAACCCAGTCTGAATACCCTTGGATTAGAGTAGACAGTGGTGTTTCCTTTGAGGTTGCGTAGACCTGAACAGTAGAATGCTTCAGTTCTGCATCTTCCGGCTCGCAACTAAGGCAGAATTCGGGCCAATCATCGTTCTCGCTCAGCAGAAAATCTGGCCCGAGGAACCAGTTCTTTAAGGAGGCTAGAGATGTAGTACCTCTCGATAGCGGATCAGCAGGATTGCAACCGGATTTGACGTGTTTCCATTGGCTGGGTGTGGACAATTCATGGATGATTGTCAGTCGGTTGGCGACGAAGGTGCTAAACCTTTTAGATTCATCATTTATGTAATATAAGACCGTGGTAGAATCTGTCCAGAACCATACCTTTTCGAAAACTAACTGAGCCCTCTCGGTCACATCCTCATACAGCTTCGTTGCAAGCACGGCCGCCGACAATTCCAACCGTGGGATTGATACAGCCTTTAGAGGGGCTATTCTTGACTTAGCATATAACAATGAGCAGTATGCGATGTTCTCGGTGCGAAACCTAGCATAAGCAACCGCACCATATCCATTCTCTGAAGCATCACAAAAGATGTGCAATTGTGGCCGCTCTTCAGGCCCAGTGAACCTGCGAATGCACCGGGGTATCTTCAAAACATTTAGAGCCTTCATATCACTTAACCACGCACTCCAGATTTTTTCGTATGCGCTAGTGATCGGGTCATCCCAGTGCGCCTTGTCGCGACACATCATTTGAAGGAGTAACTTCGCGGGCATAATTAAAGGGGCAATAAAACCCAAGGGGTCATAAATAGACGATACCGCAGACAAGATGCCCCTTCTCGTTTTCGGCCTATCTGGTATTGCGAACTGATAAAGAAAGGCGTCCTCACGAGAATCCCAAGCTATCCCCAGTGTTCGCTTCACCGATCCTGATGATTCAGCCAAAGGCTTGACTGACCCGGTGACCTCTGTAAAAGGAATCGCACTATACACCCCTTCGTGGCTGCTGACCCATTTACACAACTTGAACCCTCCTTTGCTCAGCATCTCCCTGATCTGTGCCACAAATTGCTTCGCTTCTTCAACAGTTGGTAGTGAGATCAGAAGATCGTCGACGTAGAAGTTATGGTGTACTGCTGCGGCTACACTCTCATTATAATGACATCCCCATTCGCTAGCTGTTCGACGCAAGGCAAAGTTGGCACAAAACGGTGATGAAGTGGCTCCAAATGGATGTGCCGTCATTTGATACTCGATCACTTCCGAGCCAATCTCGTCATCCTTCCACCTTCCACCTTAGAAAACCAGTCAAAGTCATCGGGGTCGTTCTGTTGGACAAAGACAACTGTTTAAAGAAGCGCGAACGAATTCTGTGATGAAACGAAATTTTCCCGAACAATTAGAGAAAAGGACCAAACGGAGCGGACCGAAAAGCAGATTATCAAAAGCATGCAAGAGCTTCGGAATAGTGAGTACATCTCAAATGTTCTTTATGATAGCTTTAAGCCGTGTGGCACGAGTTTTCCGATGATTTACGGGTTACCGAAAATTCATAACACTGATGTCCCACTTCGCCCAATTTTCTCGATTGTTAATTCACCCTATCATGTTGTCGCCCAATGACTTGTGGAAATTCTTAAGCCAAAAAGACAGTGACTTACACAATACAGTCTTCGTGCCACTTTTTATTTAATCGAAAGCGTCAGGGACCGCAACCTCGGTAAGAAATAATATTTTCCTTTTTACGTTTTCTCGTTTTTCGCCAACTTCCCACTTCTCTAGACAATTGATTACATTTGCACCTACATTAAAGAAATACAAACAACGATAGGCATATCACTGCGTGTTTTGAAAAGTCTCCTTTTGCGTTGCACCTGGAACGTACAGTTCCTATTCAGTGGCATTTACTACCGTCAAAAGATGGTGTAGCCATGGGATCGCCACTTGCTCCGTTGTTGGCTGATCTCTTCATAACCAAATTAGAGAATACCAAACTACATGCGGTGGTCACCACCTTCGATTGTTACCATCGCTATATGGATGACGTGTTTGTTGTGGCCGATCAGCCCATTGACCTTACCGCTGTTATTGGGCGCTTTAATCAGGCCCACG
>OX104063.1:69289018-69341960 GCA_944474145.2 Dicrocoelium dendriticum
ATTGCGGACCAAATGATAGAACTTCCATTAAACTGGAATTCACGTTTAGTGCATGGACGTATCTGGTCCATTTGGGAAAGTAAATTGAGGCTTAACTTGGTTCAAGGTCTTTGTTAAGGTCAAACACCTTTGGCGTACACAGTTTGTGGTGATAGACTGTACGTAATCCAGGTATGTTTGTTTTATGTCCGACGCTAACTCATCAATCGCATGCTGGCGCCTCGCCATATTGCGCTCGAATTCGGCACTTTTGGATTGCACCGTGTCACGCTAGTTCAAAGCATGCCTTCTAAGCGTTTTGGCGTTGGGATGGATCCGACTGCGGCGCAATTGCTTCTAGAATCTGCTAGGATATTCATTGCGTTCAATGCAATCATTGAAAAACTGAACGCAAGTTTTACATTCCGCGAGCCTAATGGAGAGCTTAAGGAACTGATTTAGCTCCTTCACCACTGAGGGTGGCTTGGACAATTTCAGTAACTGAAAAATTCTAGTTTAATCATCAAGAACAAGGGACCGAAGGTAAACAATTGTTTTCGATGAATTAATCGTCATACCTTTACAATCATATGGGTACAATAGCAATGAGGTAACAATGGTTTCGATCAGTTCAAATGAAATTAGATCACATGTCAACCGGGGGCATAAACCAGCAATAAACGTAAACGATAAGCGCAAACTATGGCAAAGATGTAGTCAACTGATGGCTCCTGGCCTCCGAATCGTCCATTTTATCTGGCCAGGGTAACTTAAGAGCTTCGATCAGTTTCTTTAGTGAACGCAAAAGCGGTTGATACAACTGAATACTGATCGCCTCAGCTGTAGCGAGGGTGCGGAGGCACAGGCCTTTCGATTGGAGTGACGGAACCTTGGATAGTATTCGAAAGACGCGGATTGGGTCGACTTCATGCCCACTATCAACCAGATGGGCCATAATAGAGTTTCAAGTTTAAATTGTATGACCTTGAGCGTCGTTCCTTTTTAGACTCAACACCATTTCTCTACAGATTTTATGTTAACAGCCGATGAGAGTACCCAGCATATCTGAATTCAGAATATCCTGTTGAGGTGTTACTTGTTGAGATGTTAAAATTCCTCAAAGCAAAATCGTGTATGAAGTTTTTTAAGAAACCCCTCCCTACAGATACATTTCGCTCGCTGGGTTATCTGGTGGATTTACCCTGTTGCATTTCATGTGAGTGTGCTCGTGTGAAATTTTATACTGTATGTCTTCGGGCATTCGTCTACTCACGTCAATTCATTAAAGCACTTAAAATCGACAAATTACCTGTGAACTCTCGAAATTAGCGTCGTTTAACAAGTTCCAACATTGAAGCTTCTGCTCAACCTCTTGCAGAATTAATCATCAAGGTAAGACTGTAGGACTAGTGAATATTTGTCATAGACAGTGCGCCTAATCAAGCTCGGATATCAGAAGGTAATTGAAGTCGGACACAGCGGACTATATTCGATGGGCTACAAGAAGACGCGGACGGATGAAGCGAGACAGGAGGGACACGTTAGCACGACAACTTACAGGACGGCCACGTGTCGAGCCGGATGTAGGTCAACGTGGACGTAATGTAAGGGAGATTAAAACAAGAAGGAATAGTTTACAATTGGTCATCAGTGAAATTGCACACAAAAGATAATAGTTATCTTCTGCGGCGCTACATGATGTGTATACCAGATTCTGAGCAGTTTAAATCTTGTGTGTCGTTCGCCGTTTTTAAATTTCCTTAGGCAATTACTATTGAAAACGCGATCGGTAACCAAACAATATCATTTGAACGCCATGTAACCGGGGTGCTTCATCGAACGGATACCGATGGCGTCTGGAAAACGCGTGCTCAACTTGTCCGCTGTCTCAATAAGTCGATCTGAACTTAAAGCTCTATCATTAGGATTCAATTTTTCAGGACCACCAAAGAAATGTGACAGAATAGGAATTGACACAATTCGAAAACTTGTATGACTAACTTTCCATTTTAATTCCAGCGTACGGCAACGCATGCGCTTGACTTAAAGCTAGTGTGTTGGATTTAAATAACTAATTTTGTGTTGCTGAAGCCGAAAAATGCAAAATTCCAACAAAGGATCACTGGGAATTGCGGATGAATCTGCGCCGAAATGGAAACGTAGTAATACTGAAACCTGTCAAGGGAGCAGTAGTAGTCAAAATGGATAAGAAAAACTATGTCCATTGGGTTCTTGCAGACACTCGTCACTTCACTCGTGTGTCCGCAGGTCGTGGCAGAATCGAGTAAGCTGAAAAGGCCATAGTTAATGAACTGAGAAAGCTAAAGCTGGATTGATTCACATTAAAATGGTGACCCAGCTCCGTCCACGCGGATCTGAAATTTCCCATATGTACGGTTTCCCAAAGAAAACATCCCCATGCATCCGATCGTCTCAATGATAAATGCGCCGTATCAGGAACTGACACGATGGCTAGCTCACTTTATAGACCCTATCCGACGAGAGCTAACTGTACACACTATCAGAGATACACTCTAATTCGTCGACAAAATACGCGGCTTAAACATAGAAAGGAAATACATGGTTTCTTTGGACGTGTGCTCATTGTTCACCAACGTTCCACTGAAAGTGAGTTTCGTTCTCATCGCCGTTTACGCTGACAAAGTGGGATTTCCAGCGCAGCACCTTAGGTCCCTACTGAGTTAGTGCACAAAAGACATTCACTTCCAATTCGATGGAACAATCTATCGTCAGATAGATGGTGTGGCTATGGGCAACCCACTTAGTCCACTTCTGGTTGATATTTTCATGGGTCACTTGGAGAACACCGCATTATGTGATAACATACAAGGTGTGAGTTTGTACTGTAGATACATTGACTACCTGTTCGTTGTGATTGATATTGCTCGGTAGGCGAAGCACCTACTATACTTTCGAAACGCCTGCCACACTGCAGTCAAATTCACGATGGAAAGTGACATAGATAACACCTTCCATTTTTTAGTTGTAAAGCTAGAGGGGAATCTAGATGGTACGCTCACTCGATCAGTGTATCGCAAGCCCACTTGAACAGGACAGTACCTAAACTTTAACAGTTTTTCTCCTACAAACTATAAACGAGCACTGATTCGCGCAGCCTTCGAGAGAGCTCGTAAAGTTTGCTCTAAACATACTGTCAACAGTGAGCTGGAGCACATAAAAACGGATACCCTGAGAGATTTGTAGTGCGGTACGCAAACACAGAAAGCAAGGAAAGATGATTGACTTACGCCCCCAAGTAACAAGTGTTTATTACACTACCGTTTAAAGGGGGACCGAAATGACAGAAGATTCCAACACCGTATCCGCCAGATGATACAGCAGTGTTATTATATGGCCGAACTAGTGCTATTGCACCAAGTAAGAGACCTGCTATGTGAATCCAACCTTGACAAGCCAGACCCTCTAGTTACCGTCTCATGTGTTTACCTCTTTCATTATACTTGTGGTAGCGAGTACGTGGGCCGAACTGAGAGAAGGCTATCAACCAGGATTTCCGAGCACTTTTCACGTAATATGGTCGCGAATGGTCCCAAGGTGCCTACAAGCTCCATTGCCCAGCATGTCCTAGACTGCTCCATATGTCAGAATCTCCGCGAATCGTTCAGGATAACTAACCGACAGAGCAATCCTCGCGTGTTCAGTTTGCTGGAGCTTCAGCAGTTAGGCGGCTGAAACCTTATTTGTACGAACAGGCTGAGCTTATGGCCTGTCTTACCTGCCTTGGTGATTTTTTGATTGCTTCAACTTTAAATTGTATGACATTGAACGTCGTTTCTTTTTAAACGCAACACCATTTTCCCACGCGTTGTATGTTAACAGCTGTTGAGAATACCTGTTAAAATGTTCACTTTTGCTATCTTAAAATTTGTTATGGAAGAATGCATGCCAAACGGTTCTGGCCGCGGTGTTTAGGCGCAATTCTTCTAATCTCTGTTTCGTTCGCTTGCGCTCGCACTATGGAACATCTGGAAAGACGCAGATCAAACCGAATTCGTTCTGGAGACGAGAAGTCGTAAAAACACTGCTTCCACCTCATCGACAGAGTTTAACACATCCCGAAGATGCCTGGCATCACTATAGTGCTTAGAATTCGAGTGCGGTTGATCCTTCTCAATTTGGAGGGTTTAGTCAGAATACCGAACAGGTTACTTATGGTCTTCCATTGGTTCAGGTCATCCACCTGTTTCCTCTTCAAAGAATTTGTCGTTGACTCCGGGACATTGGTGCATATTATATATAGGCATCCAATTGTTTCGGAGTGTCTTTTCTGGGAGTACGGACCGTGCTTGGGATCGTGCGATTTGTTACGCCTCCGCGCAGCGTTGCTCTTCACAGTAATCTTGGGTGCGATAGTAGCAACGGCAGCTGCTGGTTTCTGTGTGCTCTTTGATACAATAACGACCCAGCTGCAACTGATATTGGCATGTTTCCTGGGTTTCGGCGAAGCCTGTTGAGAGAAAGTAGGTTTTGGGGCATTTGTTGCAAATGGGCTGGGGGTGAGGTGTTCGCGAACGCATGGGCAATTTGGAGTAGTAGCGGTGTTTTCAAGAGCAACATAGTATAACATCTGGCGTTGTGGAGTTGGCTTGCAGTCGAGTTCGCTGGAGCGCCTGTCAGACATTCTGCTATGCTTGTTCCTACTGGGGCTATTTTCGTGCCCAAAATTTGCATTACCACTTCTGCCAACCGATCATACTTCTGGGACAGTGCAATCACGGTTTTAACTAGTGAGATAGTATTACGCTTTGCGCAGAACAAAAATGGGTTTGGCCTGCTATTGTTCAGCTTAAAACCACATGGTTTGATGTTCCCGCATTTGGCATGAAAATACGTCGAGCACTTTTCACAAGAAGCCCCTATATTGGCCATCATATTGCACGCCTTACAGGCGTCCTTAGAAACAGCAAATTGGCCACTCGTGTTCATCAGGTCACGTGAACGTTTCGACGGTTAGGCTAACCCAGAACCCTGAATTGATTATTCCGGAGTCAGTGTCAGTCCACTGAGAGCATTGGCTTTCTCAACGAGTTCTCAGTCTCGTGGTCGCGCACAGATTGCCGGATTTGGCGGTGCGCACACGAAGGCGCGGCGTGTATTGTTCGGGTCCCGTAACTCGACGATGCATGCAGGCGTTGGCAAGTGTCCATCTTTATCTCGGACGTGATGTTTAGTGTGTGAGCGACGCGAGATGTTGCATAACTTTGTTATGCTGTGACCTGTAGGGATAGTTGCAAGGTCGTTTGAGTCCTCAGCTTATTCTTCTGAATGAGACCAAAAGCATACTTAGAAACCTCAGGAGTGATGGGATTTCACACTCAGAACTCGGTAAGGCATGTGCCTAAGCCTAAAACGAGAGCAGCAGTATGATCCACACAAGTTAGATCCAATAGATAGTGAGCACTGAGTAGCACTCGTACACCTGGTTCGAATGAGCGCACGCACAAGTATGTGTACGGAGAACTGGAAAGGCCACATCGGGTGAAGCGATAACCGAGATAAAGTGCGACCGTACGGTGAATGCACTACTGGTAAATTTAGGCCAGAAATGCGGCTGCTCTGTTCCATGCAAGTGGAATCATTCTTGCCGGTTACTTTCCAGAGTAACAATAGAACCAGACTACTGTAAGGGAGCATATTATCTTTTATCAAGCCGGTATATTCCTTATGTGAAAGGCTTGTGAAAAGCTTCTCATATGTTAATCGCAAGAGGTAGCACATTAGAGGCGTACCGAGTACGCAAGTGGGGAGAACAGTTAGATCACCTGGATCCAGTGTGTATTAACACAAGCTACAAAGGATGGAGGGCAGGTAAGCAGAAGCAGGCAGTAGTATGCGGCGTGACTAACCAGAAGAGCACGTGATCGGTAAGTACAATCAGTTAAACAAATGGACGGTCGAAAGATATAAACAAAAATAAAATCCATTGTCTCAAACTACCGAATGCATGAATGATTCATGTTCACCACAGGAGTCTCATCTTAGAAGGCTGCATGAAGGAAGCCTTCGATAGAGATGTCAAGTTGGGAGACAAAGTGAGGACGGGAGAGTAGGGCAGCAATTATAATGGGCGCCAGCGGACCGGGAGGGCACGTGGGGACTTCGCTGCGTCGCGGCTTCTTTTTTATTTATTGTTTGGGTATGGACCGTAGTGCATCCTCGGTGGGCCGTCGGGGCGGGCTGTTCGGCTGCAAAAAGACTTAGTCCAGAACTAGGGCCGACAGTATATTTCTACTGCTGCGGACCCGACGGTGCGCTCGGGAAGTGTCACTTCCCTCACAGCACCCCAGTCCACGGTGATGGCAATCTCCTCCCACGAAGAATCCCGGACGTCGTCTTTTGCGGAACTGTCCATCAAGGCTCGCGGGCCAGGCAAGCTGTTGTCACACCGATAGTGGGGCGTGGCGGTCGCTTGTGGCCGGTGGCTTTACGCAGGTGGGCCAGGGAATTCCACGGTTTCTCAGGGATCTTGAGTCCTGGAATGTCAAACTCGAGGAGGGTGGAAAGCGGTCGAAACAGGCGGTGTGGTGCCGTATGGAAAACGAGGCATGTATACGGAACAATAAGGTGTACAGTTTTTGTTTTTTATGGTTTTTCTTTTACAAAACGTTCGTGATTAAAACACCCGATTATTATAAGAGGTCGAAAGTACGCGTGCCAACGGCAATAGCGAACGTTAACCAAATCATAAGAACGGACCGGGCGTTTGGCCTGTTTACCGCGTCGGTCAGTTGCCTTGGGTTGGTACTTGATTGGCGTAGTCAGAGATAACAGTGGGGTCTGAGGTCGGTGGTGCGGAAGATGCAGTTGCGGGTGGGTTTACTTATGCGGCTGTGCCAGGTGATTTTGAAGGCGAGTCTTTAAAGAATGCAACCTTGACGATCGATGGACCCCGTTGTTCAGTGACCATTCTGGTCTAAGGTAAAATGCTTTGGAGTTCGTTGGAGAGCTCTGAAGGGGCCGGTGTAATGAGGCTGAAGAGCGCGACGCACTGCGTCTGTGCGGACTAAACCATGAGTGCATGTAACGAGTCCCCTGTGCATTTGCACTTCTCTGGTCTGCTCGCGAAGAGAGATCGGGCGCAGCGAATTCATACGTTGAGAAAGGGAGGCTGCGAAGTTTGACGGTGACATACACGATGGAGTGGGAGGGGGGGGCGAAATGAACTCTCCTAGCATCCTGCGTGTTGTGCCGTGAACTACTGGTGCGCACTGTACGTCACCTTTGATGTTGCTTCGAATGCCTACAATTACCAGGGAAATGTTTTCGCTCCCATCAAGGTCAGTGGTGGTACAGAGAAATAACTTAAGCTGTCGATTAAGGCGTTCGACTAGACCATTCGACGCTGGATGAATACTGAGAATAAAGAGCGAGAAGATCAAAATCTGTGTTGCTTCATCGTAGATGGATCAGGCACATGCTCGGAACCACGTCGCTGATTCCTGCGAGGTGGCAGCTTATTACAGTTGCACTACATCTTATCCGGGTAGGACACGCTCCTTATACATGTAGTCCGCAAAGTGGGCGTCAAGGAATCTCTTAAATTCCGACATCGATTTCGCCTAGACTAGCGTCTCCGGCAATTTGTTCCAATATTTCATGACTCAACGCTCGAAGCATTGAGGGTGAACGATGTTCTTTGAGTCCGGTACTATTAGTTTGTTCCGGTGTCCGCGTGTGCTGCTTGATGCGCGAACTTGCAGCAGCGGCTTCAAGTTAGGTAAGTGGTCCAGGTGCCGTTGTATAAATACTGCGGCATCCTAAGAGGTTTCAGAACGCATCAAATTGTGAAGATTAGAATGGTTTCCCGCCGTCGGGTGTGATAGTGGACGGGCATCCGTACTTGACGCCCAACGGTCCAAGAAGGCACGGACGACAGTTTCGGTTGGGCAGTCTGGTACAGGGATGGGTTCTGTCAGTTTGGTGAAGCCGTCTACACATGTAGCTATGGATACGAATCCGCGAGAAGGAGGCACCGGTCATACCAGGCCTAAGTGTACTTGAGAACCGCGAATCCCTGGCGGGTAATGAGCGCAGAGGACTGCGGCTGAGTCGATGTACCTTAGAGCGTTAGCAATAATGACCAGCTCGAGCCCACTTGAGAACATCTTTGTTTACGCTTGGCCAAACGAAACGCTCAGTGACCAGTTTTAAAGATGCCCGAGTACTGGGATGAGACAATGAGTGAAGGGTGTTGACGAATGTGCGGCTGAAAGAGGCGGGCACGAGGGGTCTAGGACAACTTGTGAATGTATCACAAGGGATTTTTCCTTCCGTGGTTTGGAGAGGAACCTATTGCACAAGCAGTGAATTGGACTGCATTTTGCGTTGGAGATCTTCGTCTTGTGTCTGAGCCTTTGCCAAGTCGGCGAAGTCGACAGTAAGCACAGAGTGAAGAGTGAGGTTGACGCGAGAGAGAGAGAGAGAGAGAGAGAGAGTCGGCGACGGGGTTAGCGACGCCAGGGACATGATGTATGTCAGCAGTGAACTGCGTTACAAAGTTGAAGTGTCTGGTTTACCGTGGTCAGAAGCTGAGTTGAAAGCGAAAATGAGATGCTTATGGTCAGTGTAGAGCGCAAAGTTCGGTCTTCTTAGTATGTTGGAAGTGACGAATAGCTAAGTAGACGGCAAACAGTTCTCAACCAAACCTGCTTTAACGGTATTCCGCTGAATTCAGGCGTTTGGAGCAGAAACCAATAGGCTACCACTGCCCATCAGCATGTTGCAGAACGGCTCCTACCGCAACCTCTGAAGCGTCAGTTGTGAGAAAACGAAGAGCAGACGGTTCGGCGTGAGTGGAGAGAGCTATGTTGGAGATAGCATTCTTGAGCTCGGTGGTGGCTATATGTGCTGTATCGGGGAAATCGAACTTACGTTCGTTTCTTCTGAATTTAACGCAGCGGAAGATGTAGCGTCAGTAGTAGTGGACTAGACCACAAAATCGTCGGAGCCGGGATATCTTTGATAGCCCAGACCTTGTCCGCAAGAAACTCAGTGCAAGACGATGAGATGAGGTGGCCTAGGAATTCTACCGTGGACTTGCCAAGTTCGCACTTAGTCGGGTTAACGGTGACGCCATGTTGGGTCAGCCGTTGGAAGAGTAATTGAAGATGAGCATGGTGCTCTTCGTCGAATGAACTGGCTACAAGAATGTCGTCGAGGTAGGGATAAGCAAAATCTAGGCCACAAGTGACATCGTGTATGAAGCGTTGAAAAGTCTGTGTGGCCTTGCACAGTCCAAGCGGCATTCGTAAACTATCGTACAAGCCGAAAGGAGTGATGATGGTTGTTTTAGGTATGTCAGCTTCCTCGACACGTATCCGGTGATAGGCACGAACGAGATCGATCTTGCTGATGACCGTCTTATTTGTAAGGCATGCAGTAAGGTTATGCATATGTGGGATAAGGTACTTGTCGAGGACCGTAAGTTTATTTAGTGACCGGTAGTCCCCGCAAGGAGGCCAGTCTCCGAATTTCTTTGGGACAATCTGGAGTGGAGAGTACCAAGGACTATCTGAACGACGGATTGTTCCAAGTTCGAGCATGTGCTCAAACTCCGCCCTAGCTAGTTTGCGTTTTTGCGGCGGAACGGCGCCGGTCTGATGAGGAGGATATGGTGCATGCCTTGAGATGACACGGGCAGAGCTGCGTTCATTGGCTAAAGGAGTTTAAGGTAGTGAGAGAAAAGTTCGGCGTAATCGCGAGATGTCTGTGGACAAACGTAGACCGGGGTGATGGCTGGGATGTCGGTGCCTGTGACGCTGAGCGTCGTTGCGCAGTCGACTATCTCCATTTGTTACGCATCGACCAGAGGATTGAGGTGCCTAAGGAAACCTGTGCGACTGCGAATAGCGCTCGCTGGACGACTTTTCTCGCTCTATTTGACAAGCCAGTTTGCATGGTTCATTACTTTGTGCAGAGCAGATTTTTCGTGTTTATTTTTGTCAAATTCAGTTTCTTCTGCGATTCTAGATTTGGTTATTGTGTATTAATTTCATGTGAGTACATATTACTCTGGTACTTTTATCGTGTACTTCTCGTTCACTTTATCACCTTTACCGTCACATCTGCTAAGCTATCACCGTAATGACAAAGCTGACTTCCTGTGGCACTTGTTGCAAAATAGTTGAGCATAGAGTCATTGCTGTTACCTGACTCATATGTAGCGTGGATTTCCACATTTGGTGTATTGGTTTCTCTTTAGGTCATTTTAAACTGCTACTTGAAATCCAGCATGACTTTCCAAATATTGTGCAGGAAACGCCAAGCTACTGTGCACAAACAGCCGAGAAGCCGCGCGAGCCTACAAGACGGGCGAAACGTTCCATAGGGAGGAACTCCATGGGTTCATCCAAGCAAGCGGAATCCCAGCCACCTGTATGTTCGAACGATCCCACCTGCCCACCGGCTGTAGGCTCTCCAGATCGATGTCCGTCGGTTGCTGCAGCCTCAGCTGGCATGCCTGTGCAGTCACAAAGAGCCGAGAAGACGAGCGAGCCTATAAGACGGGCGAAACTTTCCATTAGGAAGAGCTCTGTGGGTTCATCCAAGCAAGCGGAAACCTAGCCACTTCTTTGTTTGAACGAGCACACCTGCTCACCGACTGCAGGCTCTCCAGTTCGATGTCCACCCGTTGCTGGAGAGTCAGCTAGCGTGCCTGTGTTGCGTTCTACAGACACTAACATACCGATAACGTGCGATGGCGCAGGCGTTGAAGGGCCAATTCAGAATGCAGCAAAGCTAAAGGAGAAGACAACTAACAGCAGTTAGCGGCGTTGTAACCTTATGATGTTTCACGCGCCTGAGTCTACAGATATATATATATATATATATATATATATATATATATATATATATATATATATATATATATATATATATATATATATATATATAAATGGTACAGCTGGCGGGAGAGCCTATGGTGCGCTGAGGCTGGTGGTGGCTAGATCCTGACAGATGGTCTACCCACTGCTGCTACTGTTGCGCCATAGTGTCATGTCCTGGGCGCCTCCACGTGGCGACCGCTGGGTGGGAGTTAGGTTTCGCCCTTCTCCCTGCTAAGATCCAGTACACCCATCCGCATGAGTCAGCTAACTGACCATGTGCTAGACCCGCTGCCTTTCGGGTGTTCATTTAATCGAAGGCTTTGGCTGAGGACCCGAGTCGTTCTCCTGTCAGGATTGGGCGCCCTGGCAGTATCCTAGTCCATCCTCTCCGGAGGTTAGGAAGTGGTCGATGGCCCACTTCCCGTAAAACCTAGCCATGGGAGACAACAGGTTACGGGTGATATTCTCAATGCTCGATTGGCGTAGAGCACGAGTGCCACGCATTGTCTCTGACGGTGGGAGGACACCTCCGGGTGTTCAATGGTTTGCTACTGCCCGCCTCAAGCCAGGCAGCCCCCTGGTCAAATTGGTGCAAACCCGCCAAAAACCCACCTGCGTCTGGCCGTGGTCGCAGGTGCGTATCCTACTACGGTCGCAAAACATATAATAATTGTTCCAGAACCTCAAAGGCTGCCTGTGACGCCCGTCAAGCAGATCCCATCTGTCGCTGCAATCACATTCCCGAGCTGGATCTGCTCTCCACTGCCTTGTGGGTCAGGCTATTGAGCCAAAGGCTCCGGGCGGAGTCCCTCAAGCAAACCTCCAAACCACCCACTGCCTTGTGGGTCAGGCTATTGAGCCAAAGGCTCCGGGTGGAGTCCCTCAACCAAACTTCCGAAGCACAACGACCACCTCGCGTGCGATTGCCCACCAATGCAATCGTATGCCTGCACGCAAAGCACTCAGCATCGGGTGCTGGAACGTGCGCACACTACTGTACCGGAACTCGAGCGAGCGCCCGGAGCGACGCACTGCACTGGTCGCAATGGAGCTGGCGCGCTACCACATCGATATTGCGGCGCTCAGTGAAACTCGGCTCGCTGAGCAAGGTAAGTTACATGAAGCGGGTGATGGCTACACATACTACTGGGTGGGCAACGCCGCCTCAGCACCACGTGAACATGGGGTCGGATTTGCAATATCCGACCGCCTGAATGGCCAGCTGATGGGTGAACCAACGGGTATCAGCGCGCGACTGATGACTGTTCGCCTACGACTCGGAAGAGGTAAGTTTGCTACTTTTATAAGCACGTACGGTCCGACCATGTGTTATCCTGATGACACGCGTGATCAGTTCTACACTCAGCTATCCTCCGTGATACGGTCTGTGCCCAGGAGCGATCGACTATTTCTGCTGGGTGATTTCAACGCGCGCGTTGGGCGTGATGCATCAGCGTGGACAGATGTTATCGGTGCGCATGGCATTGGTTCAGCGAATGCGAACGGTGACAGGCTGCTCTCAGAACCTGACGATCACGAACACTCGGTTTGCACTGAGTGCGAGTGATATAGCAACTTGGACGCACCCACGGAGTGGTCACGCTCACCTGCTCGACTATGTCATCGTACGTCAGCGTGATATGCGTGAAGTGCGCATGACACGTGTACTGCGTGGAGCTGAGTGTGGCACTGATCACAAATTCGTTCGGACCAAACTGTACATATATTTTCGTAAATCGATGTATTGCACTCCAGCCGTGAATCGGCGTAAATTTAACATGCTCTGCCTTGCTACTGTGGCGAAACGTACTGAGCTGGAGAAGGCGATGGCTGCACGCCTGTGTGATGTGGACTGTATAGCCACAGTGGGCGACCTGTGGCACCACATTCGCGACCAGGTGACAGCTGCTGCGGAGGAGACCATCGGGCGCGCAAACTATAAGCGGCCTGATTGGTTTGATGACAACAATGTGACGATTGACGCATTGGTGTCGGGAAAGAATGCAGCATTTGCTGCACATGTGGCAGACCCCAGTGACTTGGGGAAGAGTAGTCAGTTTCGCAAACTTTGACGGCGACTGACCCGAGAGCTCCGTCGCATTAAAAATGCATGGTGGACGGAGTAGGCGAAGCAGATGGAATGCTACGCCGAACGCCGTCAACACAAGGAATTCTTTGACTCCTTGAAGGCGGTGTATGGACCGAGATTGGAGCCGCTGAGGACACTGATCGATGGTAGTTCAGGCGCTACCTGCACCCAGACTGCAGACATAATGCAGGTCTGGCGGAAACACTTTGACTGTCTCTTGAACAACCGTTCAGAGATCGACTGGCCTACATTGAATGACCTGAAGCAGCACGATGTGAAGGCGGATCTGGCGGATACGCCGAGACTGGATGAGACGCAGAGAGCTTTTGCTCAGCTGCGAAACGGCAAATGTGCCGGGGGTGACGGGATCCCACCTGAAGTATTGAAACACGGTGGACCCGCGTTGTTGACTGCGCTGCACCACTTGGTGCAACGCGTGTGGATTGAGGAGGAGGTGCCTCCTGAGCTGAAGGATGCCCTTGTACTACCACTGTACAAGGGCAAAGGTAGCAAGCAATGTTGCACGAATTATCGTGGCATCAACTTGCTGAGTTGTGTGGGCAAGTTGATTGCCCGAATCCTGCTCAATCGCCTCGTGAGTCAGATTGTGGAACCAAACGTGGCGGAAGAGCAGTGTGGATTCCGTTCGGGTCGCAGCACTATAGATATGGTGTTTGCGGCTCTTCAGTTGCAAGAGAAGTGTAGAGAACGACACCAGCCATTGTACTCGCTTTTTGTTGATTTCACCAAGGCATTTGATACGGTGAACCGCGAGGCACTGTGGCTGGTGTTAGGTAAGTTTGGTTTTCCGCGTAAGTTTGTAAGTTTAATTGAATGTCTGCACAGTGGAATGCGAGCGAAGGTGCAGCTGAGTGGAGAGACCTCTGATGACTTCACAGTTGTCTCTGGTGTGAAGCAAGGCTGTGTGTTAGCTCCTGCCCTGTTTAATATCTATCTTCATGCAATGTTGTCTTGTGCTTTTGATGCGACTTGTGCTTACGGTGTTCGTGTGGAGCACCGTATTGATGGTGGGTTGCTGAACATCCGTCGTTTCGGTGCGAGAACTCTAATCTGTGAGACAACTATCCGTATGTTGCTGTTTGCTGACGACTGTGCGTTGTTTGCACACAGCGCGGATGAGTTGCAGCACATGACTAGGGCTCTGGCTTCGACAGCGGCCAAATTCGGGCTCACCATCAACACAAGCAAAACTGTCTGTCTCTTTCAGCCTTCACCGGAGGTGCAATCTTCAATATTGCCGCAAATCAGCATTGATGCTGAAGTATTGGAAACCACCTCCCGCTTCTGCTACCTTGGGAGTGTGATGTCGACTGATCAGCAGCTACACGTTGAGCTGCGTATTCGCGTGTCGAAGGCAGCGGCAGCATTCGGGAAGCTTGAGTACCGAGTGTGGAACAACCATCAGCTTAGCATTGGCACGAAGCTGATGGTGTACAAATTCATGGTACTGTCCGTTCTTCTATACGGCAGTGAAACGTGAACGATGAACCGTCGGGATGTGCGATATCTCGAGCGGTTCCATCAGCAGTGTCTGCGACGAATTTTGCGGATCGGTTGGGGCGACAGAGTTGCAGACACGGAAGTGTTGCGCCGAAGTGGGATGTATGCAGTGGACGGCATACTTTTACTGCGACACCTGAGATGGCTCGGTCATGTGAGCCGTATGGATTCGACGCGAATACCGAAACAACTTTTATACGGTCAGCTGAGTATAGGGAAGCGACATGCTGGGAAACCAAAGTTACGTTACCAGGACATGATTAAAGTGAGCCTCACACGTTCTAATCTTGATTGCAGATCGTGGGAATCGAAGGCGGTTGATCGGCGTGCATGGCGCGATCTAATCACGAAGGCAGTTGCTGAAGTGCGGGAGAAAGCCCTCATGCATGCAGAGAAGAAGCGGCAGTTGCGGAAGCGGCAAGCACCAATGAATTGTACTCCATCGACATCGAGCGCATTGTGCTGTAGAACATGCGGTTGCGAGTGCCTTAGTCAGACAGGCCTAGTTAGCCATGAGAGAGGTCACTCAGGATCACTGCCGAAGCGACGACGGGTCCTGCATTGAACGTAGGCAGCACCGGCGCAGCGTTTGTAGGCACGCTGAATTCGATTTACTAACCGCATGCTTGCATGCTAAGTCTCTTTATTTCAGGTGGTGAGTTTTCGGTTCTCTCCTAATGCTTTTCTTTCTTTCTCATATGAATGTCTAGTGGGCCATGAGCTGTGCCATTTGGGGACACTACAGAAGCGACGACGGGTCCTGCAGAGAATTACGGCGAGCCGGCGCAGCGTTTGTAGGCACGCTGAATTCGATTTACTAACCGCGTGCTTGCATGCTAAGTCTCTTTATTTCAGGTGGTGGGTTTACACTTTTTACCATAATGCTTTTCTTTCTCATATAAATATCTCCCTGCACTCTATTCCATTAACTTGCACACATCGCTTCAGCCAATTGTATTCGATTTCCATAACATTTTTGTGTTCGTGGCATTCCGTGAACTATACTTCCTGACCCCGTGCACTTAGCTAGGATCTGTTTGTAAACAACTTATTACATATGCTATTTACGTAAGGTTTATATCACCGTTTCCTTATGCATTAATCGAGTTTTTCTCTTTTTCTTTCTTTCTCTGTCTCTCTCTCAAGTGATTGGCTGTTGTTTGATATCCCTGGTGTGTCTGCGCTTGATGTGCATGTTGACAAGGTGCCTACCTGTCTATTACCCACTACCTCGTCCATACTGGCTCCAGGAGACAGTTGGTCGTTGCTGGAGGGGACAGGGTGCAGGGTCGTTGTGGCCGTGTTAGGCTCGAAGAGTGGTTCCATGCAGTCAGTGTGGAGCGGACTACGGTCCAGCCACCGCCTTGTGTGCGCTTGATTCCCAAATACAGTGTGCTTGTGTTTGCCTGTGAAGGAGTGTGGGCCGGCTCCGTTGATGAAACGTGGTTCCCATCCATATGCCTCCCGATCTTATTCCTTCGGGTTTACACTGGATATGGGGTGTGTGGTTGGAGCTGTGGGTGGTGCAGCGCAAACCATCCATGGTCCCTCTGTAGGCGCAGGCGTCCTGTGGCTTGCCACAGTGACAGGTAAATCCGAAACCGGATGCCGCCAACCATATGGTACAGATATTGTGCCATCGGAATTTTGACTGGACAGGAAATCAGTATGAATAATAAGAAAATAACAAAAACAACAAAAGCTTTATTTGTTCAGTTTACCGCTCACAGTTTTTGGAAATTTTTTCAGTTTTGTTTTTTAGGGAGAGGAAGGAGGGACAGTGTGACACACCGATGCCCACGTCCGCCATTGACATCGATCTTGAGCCTTGGCTTCCAAGGTCTTCAACCAGCAAGTATCCGCATCTCTCGGAGCCCAACCAGGTCGTCGACAAAAACCGGCCGAAGCCAACTGTTTCGTCAGCTTTTTCATGCGGCTTCTCCAAGTTGCAGGCTGTCCACCAGACCGTCCAGTAACCACAAACAACGCACGACGCGAGTAACGCTGGACAGACATGCGCAATACGTGTCCAAGCCACCGCAGTTGATGAAGTGAGACGAGCTCCTCGAGCGAGTGGTTTCCTCGTCCCAAGACATGCTAACTTCCACATTGCTTACGTGGTGCCGCTACCACACACGGGCAATGGACCGCAGACCGAGGGTTGCTCGACAGATTCTAGTACTCAGGCTCGTTATGACCACGACCTGGATTTTCTGCAGAGCCTGTTTGATAGGCTTTTCGACGTGAATGAACAGGGGTTGCGGGTGTAACAAATCACCCGTCTTGGAAAGAGAGATTTGGGTAAATCCCAGCCTCCGCGAGTCACCTCTGTTGATGCAACGAGTCCGAGGCTGATACTATCCCGCGTCGATAGGCTAAGAGGTCTAAAGATCCAGCTTCCTCCGGATTCGGATCCGTCGGATAGAGTTAAACTGAAGTCCGCTATCGTGGAGTTGTAGTGGCGGACTGATATTGGAAAAACTAATCTTCACATCGTAAATTTTCGGGTAGTTCCCCTGTTTCGCCGAACCCGGATCAACTGATTGATGAGGCTTCATGCGCGTCTGCTGGTTCTTACCGCGGCCTGCACCTAGCCTTCACAAATGTTTGTAGTTTAATGAACAAACGTGACGATGTATTTCACTTCGTTTCATCACGTCGTCCGGCCGTACTAAGACTGGCCGAAACCTGATTAAATCCTGAGGTCACTACCCAAGAACTCCAGATCGGTGGCTACTCTTGCTTCCGGTGCGACAAACGATCAAGGCGGCGTGCTGTTACACATTCGGTTCTAGCTATGCGGGAGACTGGTGCACACCTATCGTAGCGAAGATGGCTTGTGCGAACAGTTATGGTGCTCGATCCGTCTGAGAAAGGTGAACTGTTTGCGGGTGCTGCTTATCGCAGCCCGCGAAGTCGATGCCTTGGTTGATTGTCGTATGCTAGAAATTACATGATTCGGCCCCGCTTCCTGCTTTCAGGTAAGTTTAACTTCTTCCGAATACGGTGGCCTGAGGTTCAACTTCTTCCCGGGCACTGTGAAGTCAAGGCGCAGTTTGCGGAGATGGTATTCGAAACTGGGTCAGCACAACATGTCTGCCAACCGACGCGCGTTCCACCGCATTCCGCTCCATCGTGTCTGGACCTACTACTAACCAGTTGCGAGCAACTTATATGTGAAATTCAGGTCCTGGAGCCGCTGGTAGCTAGTGACCACTCGGTGGTGTTAGCCAGCCTAGAGATGCCGCTGCCCTACTCGCGTCTGCCGGAGTCGTCCTACAATTATTGGAAGACCGACTGCAACCGTCTAAATCGAGCCGCCAGTGTAGTCGACGGGTCGCTGCCGCAGGCTTCATCTGTTGAAGCCTGATGGTCTGTTATAAAAGAGGGTGTGCAGTCGTTGTGCGCTCGTTTCGTACCCCTCAAGTATAGGAAAGCTGGACCAGTGAAGCCACATTAGTTCGACAGAGGGCATAGTCAGTTGACTCGACGGCGACGTGAAGTGTGGAATAAATTTCTCGTGTCTGGCTCTGCCGACGATTATGAGGTGTATAAAAGGCAGCCGACTCTATGCAACAGCACAAAAGCGCGAAAGCGTTGGCGGTTCGAAGATGAGCTTGCAACCTCAGCGAAGACGGCCCCCAAGAAGATTGTTGCTTACGTGAAGCGGCGCGTGTGGCCCGCAAGTTATGCAGCTGTATCAGAGGGCACTGACGGACAGCCTCTGACTTCCGGCACTGAACGTGCGTCCGCATGGGCAGAGCACTTCGCTTCCGTATATACAAGTGGACGTGCGCTTATGCCGAGCTCGACGTGTGCAGCCCTTACCGAACTCGATGGCCTTGATTGCGGTGTAGAAGATGTCTGCAGTCTACTCCGCAGTGTTGATGGTGCGAAACCTGACGGACCCAATGGACTTCACCCGCTAATTTTGAACTCTTTATCGGCTATCATCTCGCCTGTTGTGACGGATCTGTTCAACAGATCCCTTTCCGTGGGTGCATTGCCGAGCGACTGGAAATGCTCAATAGTGAACCGATTCAAAAAGGTGGTAACCCACGCAATGTGGACAATTATCGGCCGATTTGTCTCACCTCTGTTTTGGCGAAGCTGTTCGTGAAGACTGGAAAAGAGTCTTCTACAGCTGCTGGAGTCAAAAGATCTCCTAACGCCGACACAATACGGCTTCATGAAGGGCCGCTCATGCATCACCAACTTGCTGTTGACACATCAGAAATGGTTACAAGCATTGGATCGGGGGAAGTCAGTGAGTGTTATCTACATTGGTTTCAGTAAAGCTCTCGATAAAGTGAACCTTGAGGTCCTGATCCACAAACTGAAGATGTGTGGTGTTAGTGGCACACTGCACCAGTGGATCAGTGACTTCCTTATCGAGAGAAGATGGTGGGTTCAGGTAGATGACGACCTAACAAAATGGTACCTGTGCACTAGCGGAGTACCCCAAGGCACAGTACTGGGGCCTGTTTTATTCCTGATCCACATCAGCGAAGTACCTCAGTTTCTTCGGTCGCCCTGGGTATTATTTGCAGATGATCTGAAGATTTGGAGGATTATTGATTCTCCCGGCGACTGTGAGGTCCTTCAGCAGGACCTCGACCGCCCGTCCCGGCGGTCTGCAGAAGCTGACCTACAGGTCAACACGGCCAAGTCCTCATTTATGAGCATGAGGAGGGGTAGTACTGGGCGTGCGTACACCCTGGCCGGCCACCTGCTGCATCCCACCAGTTCCGTACTCACACGCTGTGGTCTGAAGTTTGTCGACAACACGAGCAGACTGTACGCAAACGAGCTACGCCTGCGTTGGGCACAGACGCAGCTTCTGTACTTGGTCTGAAGAGATTGCCACCCGTCTGTTCTCTTCCATAATAAGACCGGTGCTTGAGTACGGCTCACCCGCCTATTACCCGATCACAATAGATGAGGTGCAGAGACTGGAACGGGTCCCGCATGTAGCTACTCGGCTCATCCCCAGTTTACGGAATATGTCGTACGAGGACCGATGTAGAGACTACGGGCTTTATACCCTGTCAGATCGTCGGCCTCGACTTGATCTTATTATGACACATCGGATACTGCACCTGGGCCACTTTCCTAAGTTGAAGCCGCTGCTGCAAGTTCGCGCATCAAGCAGCACACGCGGACAGCGGTATAAACTAGTAGTACCGGATTTACAGCACATCGCTCATCGTCAATGTTTCGTGTGTCGAGTGGTGAAATATTGGAACAAATTGCCGGAGACGCTAGTCTAGGCGAAATCGATGTCGGAATTTAAGAGATTCCTTGACGCCCACTTTGCGGACTACATGTATAAGGAGCGTGTCCTACCCGGATAAGATGTAGTGCAACTGTAATAAGCTGCCACCTCGCAGGAATCAGCGACGTGGTTCCGAGCATGTGCCTGATCCACCTACGATGAAGCAACACAGATTTTGATCTTCTCGCTCTCTATTCTCAGTATGCCGATGATGGCAAGCGGAACGGTTGCGATAGTGAAAACCCAGCGAAATGTTTAACGGGGACCCAAATTAACGCTTTAAGTGCGTTGGCTGTAAGTCAGCATATCATACTACATGTTAGCTGGAGGTGGGAAACACCTCAGCTACTGTGCCGCAGTTTTGGCCGTAAGTAGGAATGCGGATGCCGTTGGCGAGTCGAAAACTGAGGGTTGTCGTCAGAGTCACTTCTCCAGGTGCGGGAGGAATCACGTTTACTTCAACCACGGTATCAACCAGGAATACGGTTCAAGCTTTTCAATCCTGAACGTAAAGAAGACTACTGTCAGGGCTGTGGCCGGTGACGTTATTGGTACTTGGTTTGTGACTTGGAAGGTACGCCGCTTTAGTCGAGGGGAAGGCGCAGAACGTGGCACACCGCTTCACATGAGGACCAAAGTGACAGTGATACCAGCATAGATTGTTACGTGGTGGGCTATTGAGCTTGTCCTACTTGCTCTTAAGTACTGGTGAGTTATCCTGTGTTGAAGAAGAATTGAGAGCGTTGCTCAATGTTTCTAGTATATTAAGTATTATGACAAGCTCATAGGGAGGGCTGCATGATACCTGCCTGAAGTGGGTGGCTACTAAGGCACGTTAGGTCTATTCGACGAATATATAGCGGGTGGCGTTACGTACTCTACTTAGGAAGATGACCTATAAATGCAGCAGCCAATTGCGCGGCTAGGCTGAGGGGAGACATTGGCGGATATGACCATAGTTTGGGCTACCTCGAGTAAGTGCTAGGGCCAAAGCTCCAGAATGATAGAGTCAGCTATTGTGTACTAACCGAAAAATCCCTACATCTCATCCATTAGGGCGCTCGGCCTCGCTTCTCCTAGACGCAAGCCATGGAATAGCTGTACGATTCGCGTACTCATTGGTTGTCCCAGTCGGGTCACGATTTGTAGTCACCTGATGTGTAAATCAATCCTAAATACTGTGAAATTATAGCTTTCTCATGTATTATGGAAGTAAGTGGTTTGCATGTTTGTATGGTGCACTCATTTGTATGGGACACACCGACAACATCCGGACTTTGTCCGCGGGCTTCAAAAAGAACGTCGGTTCTCCGATGGCACTCAGCACTCTACCACATACTACCTGGCTAGTCATCTTCCTGTGCCCTATTTTTAGTTAAGATTTAGCAACCTTCTAATAAACGGAAGAAATTCATCACATCTGGGCTCACTCAGACAGCCGTCACACGCCCGGAAAAGCACTGTACGCGCGTTTCATCCTCTCGGGAATCGTCAGCAGTGCGCATTCCATCGGGCCCTGGTTGGGCTCGAACCCGCAACTCGACTGTTGCCAGTCCGTGGTTGAGACCACTGAGCTACGGAGGACGGCAACGACCATCGTGAATAAGTTACTAGATGTGATATAGCGCCGCTCACTATATCACATCTAGTAACTTATTCACGATGGTCGTTGCCGTCCCCCGTAGCTCAGTGGTCTCAACCACGGACTGGCAACAGTCGAGTTGCGGGTTCGAGCCCAACCAGGGCCCGATGGAATGCGCACTGCTGACGATTCCCGAAAGGATGAAACGCGCGTACAGTGCTTTTCCGGGCGTGTGACGGCTGTCTGAGTGAGCCTAGATGTGATGAATTACTTCCTATAACATTCAACTCTCCCTACTACTCTTCTGCTTCTAATAAAGATTTTATAGCTTATTTCCGTGTGTTCTGCCACACGCCTTTGGTTGGTCATTTGAATCTGAGTTTCGGATAGATACCGATAGACCAACGCGTTATGATTGATGACACCCGCGCTTACAACTTGTGAGTCTTCTACTAATTTTTCTTTTTAGCTTCGACCACATTTTTCGTCTACATTTTTATTTTTCTGTACTTTTAATTGGGTTTCCCTTCTGCTGGCTCAGTAATTTTTGCCATCCAGATTCTGACGTCCAGATTACTACCGTTTGTCTCCCTGTATCTCCTTTTCGCCATACTAATCCTAAGGTCTGATTCTGACAGAGTGAATCGCAGTTCCTTTTACATCACATTAAGTCCCGTTAGATAAATTCCACCATGTCATATCCGTGCTCCCTCTGCATGTTATCGACGACATCCATGACATTCTAGATCTGCCCGAGCATCAGCAAACTAATGAAACGATAAAGGTCGCAATTCTGAAAACAACTGGCCCTTCCGACCGACAAAGATTAACAAAACTCTTAAGCGAAATGCAACTCGGTGATCTTAAGCCGTCTCTGTTGTTAAGAAAAATGCAAAGCCTGGATAAAACCACCACTGCAGATGACACTTTTCTCCGGGAGGTGTGGTTACAACGACTATCCTATGAAATGTGCGACGTGCTTTTTGCTAATAGCGATACTACATTGTCCCTGTTAGCTAACACTGCCGACCGCATCTGGGAATCTTGCACCCAAGTTACGCAGGTTCCATCGACCACTGATGCTGAGTTAGTGAAACTCATGGCACAGATGGCCGAGTGTAATAAACGACTCGAAGACATTCCAGTTTCCAAATCTAATTACCGATCTCGTCCTAAAAGCAGAACCCGTTTTCGATCCTCTTCGAAGTCTCCGCCTAGGCCATCCTATTGCTGGTACCACAAACGATTTGGTCAGCAAGCCAGATCGTGCCGTTCCCCCTGTTCCTTTAAGCGCCAGCCATAGGAAAACGGACTGGCCAGCACATAGGGGCGACGAACGTCGCTGATCATCGCGGTCGCATTTTCTTCGTTACCGACTGGAAAACGGGACTCCGCTACCTTGTTGATACAGGCGCAGAAGTTAGTGTTATCCCACGCTATCCCACTGACGTTACTGTGAAGGTGACTAGCTCATTGCGCGCAGCCAACGGAACCATTATTCGAGTGTATGGTCAACGCTCGCGCACGCTCAATTTTGAATTACGACAATCTTTTAAATGGGTATTCCTCGTTGCAGACATTCCGACATCTATCCTCGGACTCAATTTTCTGCAGCACTACGACTCGCTTATAGACACAAAGCACCTCCGTTTCGTCGACCGTTTAACGAGTCTCTGTCAATCAGTCCTGTGTACGCGACTCAGATGAGCTTATCCAATGGGCAAATGCTCCCCGACCGTTTTCCACAGGTCTTTCGGGCAGTTACTCCGATGCCCGCCGCAAGCGGTGCCGCGAAACATCATATCCTTACGAAATGATCGCCTGTTTTTACTAAGGTCAGACGACTTACACCGGATAAACTTCGTATCGCTAAAGCCGAATTCGAGCACATGATCGAACTAGGTATAGTTAGAATTTTTAAGAGCTTGTGTGTGTCGCCGCTTCACGTGGTGCCTAAAAAGTCAGGAGACTGGTGGCCATGTGGGCACTACCGCGCTCTGAACAACGTAACCGTTCCCGACCGGTACCCCATACCGCACATTCAGGACATAACGGCTAACCTAGGAGGTGCCCTCATGTTCTCGAGAATTGACCTGGTACACGCTTACCACCAGATCCCGGTCGCCGAGGAAGGCGTAGCTAAAACCGCTGTCATTACACCTTTTGGTTTGTTCGAATTTCTTCGCATGTCATTTGGTTTGCGCAATGCAGCGCAAACATTGCAGCGTTTTATAGTTTCCGTCACTCGTGGATTAGACTTCGTCTATCCCTATATAGACGATATATTAGTAGCCAGCGCATCCGAGATAGCTCACCTAGTGCACCACAAATCTTCTTTGAAAGACTCGCTACCAATAGTATCACTGTCAATCCAGACAAGTGTACCTTTCAGCAGCCGTCTATAGAGTTCCCCGGTCATCACATTGATCAACATGGCATACGGCCTTTAGACGACAAGGTCCAAGCTGTCCGTGACTTTCCGCTCCCGTACACGGTAACTGCCATTTGCCGTTTTAACGTCATGATTAATTACTATCGACGATTTCTTCCACATTGTGCTGATTTACTCTGCCCGCTGACCGACCTACTCCGTGGTCGCAAGAACGAGGATGTAGAACTTACTCCCGCCGCTATTGAAGCTTTTAATTCCAGTAAAGATGCTTTAGCCGCCTCGGTTATGCTTCATCATTTTGACGCCAAATCGCCGCTTAGCATTGCCGTCGATGCATCGAGCACCGCTATTGGCGCGATCTTACAGCAGATGACTGATGAATGTTTGAAGCCACTTGCTTTCTCTTCCAGACGCTTGCAACCAGCAAAACTTAAATACAGCGCATTCAGTGCAGAACTGCTGGCTGTTTACTCGACGATCCGGCACTTCCAACATGTCATCGAAGGTAATCATTTCGTCACATTCACCGATCATAAGCCCTTAACTTTTGCCTTTCGAAATCAGTCAGCTCGCCACTCACGGTGTTAGGTTCGTCAGCTGGATTTCATCGCCCAATTTTGACCGATATTCGACACATTTCTGGTCAACAGAATGTTGTCGCTGATGCTCTGTCAACATTGTCTGCAGTTAGCTCCGCTCAGCAGATAGTTGAACTATCTGCCACGGCAGATGTGCAATCAACTGATCAGAATTCTACAGTGATTTCCGATTCTTTTTTGCAGATATTCCCACATCTCCTGCCATCATCCGATGACCCAATCTTATGTGACACTTCTACAGGACGCCCTCGACTCGTCGCCCCTGAAACCTTTCGCCGTCTTATTTTCAATACACTCCATAACATTGCCCATCCAGGCTTTAAAGCCACGGTCGAACTCACATCCGATCGATATGTTTGGCCTGGGATGCAACGTGACCTTGCGCGTAGGGCACGCGATTTTCTCACATGCCAGCAAGCCAAGGTCCAGCAGCACGTATCCGCTCCACTTGGTCGCTTCCCGCCCGTTACAATGCGATTCGCCCATTTCCATCTCGACATATTTGGACCGTTGGCCCCATCCAAAGGAATGGTCTACATTTTGACCATGATCGATTGTTGCATCCGTTGGCCCGAAGCTGTCCGCGTTTCTGATGTAGCTGCAGAAACCGTCACACGCGATTTTGTCGAGCGCTGGGTCGCTTCACATGGCTGTCTAGCCAGTAACTACCGACCGCGGTCCGCAATTCGAATCTTCGACCTTCAACGATCTTAAAGTCATCGGATGCCGAAGCATTCGTACTACTGCCTATCATCCACCGGCGAAGGGCATGGTGGAACATTTCCACCGACAGCTGAAAGCTCCACTCAGCGCCGCCAACGCACTGAGTTGGACTGAAGCTCTGCCCTTGATACTTCTTGACATCCGATCATACCTCAGACGATCTGCATACGTCCAGTGCCGTACTGGTATATGGACAACCTCTACGTTTACCTGGTGATTTCTTTTCACAGAGTCCCAGAATCCCCCGTTATGACGCGAACTACGCTCGGCAGCTAGCCACGAGCATGCGTCAGATCGTTTACTGACACCAGAGAACAACAGCATAAGTCATTCGTACCTCAAGATCTTCAGCACTGCCGTTTGTTTTCTCCGTGTTGATGGTCTACGTAGACCACTTAAGCGACGTTATGAAGGTCCTTTCAAGGTTCTACAACGTAAGGACCGTGTATTTATCACCGACCGATACAGTAAACGTGAAACCGTTACCATTGACCCCCTCAAGGTTGCCCACATGGAACCTGAGCTCGACGACGATGTCTGCTCATCTTCCGACGAATGAACGCAGCCTATGACGGAAGATACGTCTTCTAACTCTACTGACTCCAAGGAGAACAATCTATCTGACTCTTTTACATCGACTCCATCGATTTACATCTACTCCAGCCACGCGATCCGACATACCGCCTAAGCCGACTACATCGTCACCCGAACCGCAGTTGACTAGGTCAGGTAGACCAGTTCACTGGCCAGCGCGTTTGTAAGATTGGTTTTACTTACGCTTCTCTTTTAACTATTTTCTTATCTTTCTAGCCAACCCCGAACGAAAACCAAAAGAAAGTCAAAAAGGTTTAGAAAACCCAAAAAACGAATAAAACTTTTTTAAAATCCAAAACTATATTTTTGTCGGTGCTCCGCCATTTGGTAAGTGCCACTTTCCTTTTTGCTTGCCACCATGGTCACGATACACATTTTCTTTTTCGTTTCATGTGTGAACCGGGGAGGATGAGCTGAACGCGAACATTTGACCTTCACGTGGTTGCAAAAATTCGACTCTCACGAGCTTCCCCCATTTTGTGCTTTTGGCACCTTTAGGGAGGACATGGGTGGGAGCCCGCTAGGGTCCGATCGCACTAGTGCTCCCCCAGCAGCTGCATCAGGTCTTACCACTTGGTCCGCAGAATGCTGGCTGACGACGGATGATCCTCACGTCGATCGAAGGGTCACCCACAGTTTCCCTTCTAGGAGGGTGGCTGTGTAGTGACCTGGAGATTCCCCCGCTTGATGTGTGAATCAATCCTAAATACTGTGAAACCAATTTTCTCATGTATTAGGGCAGTAAGTGGTTTGCATGTTTGTATGGTGTACGTGTTTGTATGGGACACACCGACAACATCCGAGCTTTGTCCGCGGGCTTCGAAAAGAACGCCGGTTCTCCGATGGCACTCAGCACCCTACCACATACTCCCTGGCTAGTCATTTCCCGGTGTCCTATTTTTAGTCTTAAAATTTAACAACCTTCTAATAAACATTTTATAGCTTATTTCCGTGTGTTCTGCCACACGCCTTTGGTTGGCCATTTGAATCTGTTTCGGATAGATACCGATAGACCAACGCGTTATAGTTTCCTGCTTTAGGGACTCCCAAGAGTGATCCGTATTTAGGCTCGAAAGATTGTCTCTGTAAAACGCTTCCTACGAAAGCTACCTAGCAAATAACCATGTTTGGATTGGTCAGAAATAATATTTTAACACAAAACTCGTACTCTAAGAATGTAGGGCAATCAAATAGTATAGGGGGGACAGGCAACCATGCGACACTAATAAATCGGCCGAAAACTTTAGTGTCTGAGTGAGCAATAGAATATCACAACCTAATATTTGCAAATACGCAATTCAAATGTGAAAGGGAACCAGCTTACAAAAATGACGGAACCGTGCTCTCAGTCGGGTTGACCTCTTGTGGGGTGCTACTCAGATGCTCATCGCTAGAGTAGTACCTAAGCGACGTGCCGGGTAAGGAAGTGGGGAGAACGGTTATCTCGTCTGGACCCAACGTGTATTGACAAAAGCTACAAAGGATGGAAGGCAAGTAAGCAGAAGCAGACAGTAGTATGCAGTGTGACTAACCAGAGGAGCAAGTGATCGGTAAGTACAGTCAGTTAGACAAATGGACGGTCGGAAGATATAAACAAGAATAACATCCATTGTCTCAAACTACTGAATGCGTGAAGGATTCATGTTCACTACAGACCTAGCGGAAAGTTATGCCTTTTTTACTAATGTGATTTGTTACGAGCTAGGTTTCAAGCTATTGGGCGTTAACCATAGCTGTAGTTCCTCATTAACTCTGATAACAAACTGCGCCCAATGAATATTCATGGCTGAGCTGCCCGTTCGTCTGTGTAAGCGGTATCCCATTTTTACACAGAAGTCCCGGTACTGATCCACTACTGAGACCGGGATTTTCGATTACGTCGCGGATAACATTGAAAACCGAAAACTCTTCCGTGCCTGCGCGAGACCGACCAGATATTATGCCGTTGCAAACACTATCAGTTTTTCAAACCGGCTTCAGAACGTAACGGCCGTTTATGCTGTTGTATCTCGCTCAGTTTCTGCAGCGTTTAAACCGCACTGACCAGGCAACCGAAGCAGCAGCACGCGCTGATCAACAGCCACGTATTGTAACTCCGGTTGCAGATAAATCACCGAAGAAGGTATATCACGGCGCTGCATCGCTGGGACACTGTTCCAAAGCAGGAACCACTCACTGCAGTAACCTCTTTTGGTCTACACCATTTCCCGACCAAGTTGTCCTCTTGGGCAACAGAAATAATCTGAGGGGCATTCAACATGAGTCTACTCAATTAATTTGTTCCGTGCGTAGGAGCTGAAGCGTCCCACCTACACCCCTATGACTTAGTACTTCTGAGGTCCAATTGCTTGAAGGCGACGGGCTATACACGCACACCTACACACCTGCACAAGTGACTGGTTTACGCATGGAACAAATTAATTGAGTAGACTCATGTTGAATGCCCCCTCAGATTATTTCTGTTGCCCAAGAGGACAACATGGCCTGGAAATGATATAGACAACCGAATGCGGGTGGACAGCCATAAAAGTCTATCGATCCTTTGCTTGCATCGTGGTCGCATTGTATTATATCACCCCATGACCTTAGCGGTCGCCTCGTTTAACGTGTGCCTGTCTGTCCACACACCAGTTGTCCAGCTTACATTTCGGTTGCCGTGCCTGAAGGACGGCATTCACATCTCTTATGCCGTTGGGGTGGAGGGTGTGGACGCGCGCGAATCGCAGGTGCTTTCGTGTGATCATTCCCCGGTGCGATGACACGGTTTGCGGCTCCATATTCCCAATTGCGCTGTGCGAGGGCGGCTCGTCCGAACCTCCATCTGTTGTTTTCGGAAGCTAAACTCCTAAAGTAGTAGCTGGAAACCTAGCTTGAGACTACCGTCCGTCAGGTGCTGGTTGCGGTTGGATCACATTCGTATCCAGTTGCTATGACTGTATCAGGTGTGACCTTCGACCTCAATTAGGTACGTGCTTTCCAATTTGACTAGCATCTTGTTACACTCAACCGAACTCAGAACAACAGTATTGCAAATAGTAGTAGAAGCAATGGCACTACTACATCGGCAGTCCACACTGGGTACAGAGCAGATGTTTAGTTTTACGCAGTTCGCATGTTTTAGCTAAGCACTCGCTTTTGAACCAATCAATAAGCATCGCTGGTTAGTCGGGAGATGAACACTCACACACTAGCGCGCACAATGCAGCTCCACAGGCTAGGTAGTGGAGCATGACCTTGACGCGCTCAACGTCTGTATCACATCTGTTCCCGGAGTTCACTTGTTTTTCTGTTACCGATAATCCCTGTCCCACACCAGGTCATCGGCTTTAACATTCCTCATTTCCTCGTGCTGCTGATGTTGTACGGCCTGCCATTATTTTCGCTTAGGTTTTTATATTTCCCAAACAGACCTTATTTATCGGCGTAGCAGGATCTCTGAGCTTGACTCCTGTTACACTCTGGATGCGGGGTGATGCGATATGCCATGAAGAATGTCTGTATGTTGTTGTATCTTGGCCTCTTCCCCCGTTTGAACGTATCGACATATTTCTCAACCTGACAGCTTGAGCGGGGGTGCTAGGGTGGTGACCACACACGCTTGTTAGCATTAACGCGATAAAACTTTGCGAATTCTCCTAGCTAAACTGTGGCTCCTTGTCTGATACTATCAGATTTGGCAAACCGTAACAGCTGATCACCTGCAGCAGCGGTTGGATAGTGACTGTTGTGATTACCTCCGGCTATTTTGAGTGAGCATCCGTCGTAATAATATATGAGGTGCTCTCCAAAGGCCTAGCTAAATCTATGTGCACGCGGGACCAGAGGTTTTTTGTTTCGGGCCACGGTTTGGGAGTGTACGATTAGGTGCTCTCTGGGTCATCGCATCCTGTTCGCACAGCTTACACAGATGCGAGAATTCGTAGTCGATATTAGAACACGTGCTTTGGTTCGAGTGATCTCCCGATGACCCCTGTGGAGTTAGACGGGAATGGCGGTTGTAACAATGTATGGCATCCATACCATCTGCGTATCGTTGGAATAAACCTTGGTAACTCGTCTGCCTTAGCACTGGATCAATACTTACAGGAGAAACTTTGATACCTAATGTTAGTTCACACACTTTGTCCAAAGGAAACATCCAACGGTCGAACATATGTAACCAGTCAATATCGAGAATATTTAGTCCAAGCGATGAGTGAAGGTACAAATCGACTCAGATGTTCAATCATTGTAGAGTACCAAACAATGTAACCCACCAATCTGTCTCAGAGTTGTTCCTGATGCGCTGAGGGTAATTTGTTGAGGGGGCAGGATTAAAGAACTTCCGATGTCTTCCAAAATAGACTGACATGCTTTTGATATCCGATCCAATAGTTAACTGAATTGTTGCCGGATAGCCATTGACATATTCTGTCAGATAGCGCCTGTGCGGTGTCGCGTTGACTTAGCAGGAAGTGACATTGCTGAGGGTTGACTTCTTTTGTGTTATCCTCAAAACTCGCTTGTTTGAGTTTTCATTACTAGTCTGGTTAAGCGGCTTGCAAAACGATGTTTCTGTCCTTACTGTTTGCATTGATTGCACCGATGTCGGCAAAATATGCACTGTATCTTGCAGTGCCATGCCCCGCAGTTCCAGCATACTGTAGCTGGCTTCGTGCACTCCTGCTGGTGAGCTGACCGGTTTTACATCCACCATGTTGACCTCTCTCTGCTCCACCATACTAGAGTCATGCTTTAGGTTACTGAGGCGTTGACATTCTTCCACCATTTTCTGCAGTGTGATGTTGGGGTCTTGTTCTAGCTTGGCTAACGGCCGTGTGCGGATGTCCACTTCTGAATGAGACTGTAGTCATCCATGGAGTGCTTGACAAGTTTCAACCAATGATACCGTGTGCTGAACAGTGAGAGACGTTTGCCAAAAATCCGCTTCTGACACTGAGCTGTGCCATCGAATTATAAGTCACCTGGGTGTTTCGGCAAAAGGCATTTGATAAAACGATCGTGTTCCGTGGCCTATAACTTCCACAACATTGTCCATGATCACCATGCATTACCTTCACCACTGAACTCAACACGGAAGATGTCCTCATAGCATTCGAACCAAAACCCCAATGTGACACCAGACGTGGATTGTGGATACAATGGACTCCACATTGGTTTGTTCTTCTTGCGGTGCCTAGTCTTTGGAAGTTAGAGACCGATTGCATGTCAGCGTACCCAGTAGACTGAGTTGAGCGAGCTTGAACTGTGACTAATTTTTCTGCTAATATTGCCGTCGCCAATTATAACCTGAACTACTCTCAACAGGTGGATTGAATGCTAGAGCGTGGATAGCACCGGTAGTATTGATTCAGCGGGATCACAAGGCAAGTTGGTGTTTGATCGATGTTAGGTTATGTGTTTCATTGACTATGACTCATCTGCGATTGATTGGCCTGTGCAATTGTCTGATTGGATATGATCGGTGGTTGAGATCGAGGGATAGAGACCTCATGTGGGTTGCACTTCCATATACGACACGTTTTCCGCTGGATTGTACTGGATAGTACCTGAGTGTCGGATGGCGTAAATCCCGAAACACGTATGAAACTCATGGCTTGTAAATTACGAACAGTTGTCTGTCACCATCTTCGTTAACCTGCAAGTATAAACACATATTTTAGCAACCTAATAATAATAGCCAAATTCACTTTCCGCACAAGTGAATTTCCGGTTATTTACTATAGAACCACGTTGCAACCAAACCGTTCTTTTAATTATGTGGCGCCGAACTGAACTGGCCCATGGTATAACAAGTTAGCTTGGCACACGGTCGCATAGGATGGCCGATGGGCTGTATAGGAAGTCTAATCGGCCTTTAGCTCTTGTCTGATCTGATATAAAGAGCACTCATGATTCAGTTTTTCGATTTCGTGTGGCATTCTGGGCCATCAGAAACATGAGTCCACTTGAGGTTTTGTAGGAAAAATGCCAGGCTGCTCTTCTTTGGTACGCAGCATCATCTTTTGCACTAGGCTCTAAGGAGCAACGAATTGGCAGCCACGCAATAAACATTCATCTGTGAATGACGGTTGATGACGCAGCACGTTGTACAGACGAAGTTCACCTGCTATCATTTTATTATGTAGCCAACCGTTTAGCAAAAGCTTTAACCATGGCAGTGACAACATTCTTAGCCGCCTTCTGGGGTTTTTCCTAAGTCAAAGCTGAGATTCCGTCGCGATTGAAGGAAGATACTAGTAACCGGTCAATGGCATCCTCATTATCTTCCGTTTCGTCGCGCTGCACCCGAGGGAGACCATCTGCTGCCTGGTTTTCCTACCCTAGACGAAATTTAATCTAAAAGTAATATGTTAGTAAGCGTGCGTTTCATCGTTGTGTTCGCAGCGGTCTGATGCCATTTGTTCCCCAAGTAGCTAAACTAGTTAAAGCTGTCTGGTCGGTCAGAAGAGTAAATGACCTTCCAAACAAGAATAGGTCGCACTTCTCACAGGTCCAATCGCAAGTGAAGGCCTTCTTTTCCCCGACAGAGGGAAAACGTTTAGCCGCAGCCAATTTTCTGGGGGCATAGGCAATAACACGTTCATGTCCGTTTTGGATTTGGGACAGTATGACACTCAACCTAATGTTTGAGGCGTCATTGGCGGCAATCGCGGGAAATATTTCCTCGAAAATCGCCATAACTGGTGTGGAAGCAAGGCAGCGTTTTATGTCGTCGATATGTTCCACGCTGGGTGTGGTGGCGTAAGTTAAGCAGTGTGAAAGTAGCTCAACAACATGAACATTGCACTCGGATTTTACCGGGCATGCAAAGCCATTCCAATTGTTAATTTTATATAACTATACGGTGTAATAAAAAGTTCGAACAATTAACTGAAACAATCGATCAGATGACAAGTCACAGTGTTTCGCCTTTGTAATCGAAGAAAATGTATCATTGTATCCCAGCAACCCATTTGAGTCCCATCCCTAGGTCAAAGAGTAAAGTTAATCTTGCTAACCGCCCCACCATATCTACGCCTCTTACTCTGATACATTCTAACTCTTTAATCGGGCGAGTCACGTTTGACGTGACTACTGTTCCCCCATTCATAAAGCTACACCTAAAAATTCAGTCATGACACTGGCAGGTCAGATCCGACGACAATCCAGAGAAGAGAAATAGCGGGTAAATTACACCTCAGTCGTCCCGATAAATATACCGGGCCATTCACTTAAATGCGTCTTCCTTACCGAGGACAGGCGGTGGGATGCAGCTTTCATCGTCAACTTCAGTGGCGCCTCCTAACCCACCCAAATCACTAGCAACAACTCCATAATCGACATTCGGAAGACAGCATTACGCTGTGCCAACTCACGTGATCACTAACGTTTTGAGTCTAAATCTGACACGAACTTCAGAGAAACTGATAGACCATCATCGGATATTCATCATCGAAGAACTGATGAGCAAGTGGGCAATCGTCGACGTACCCTTGGACCGCAGTTTTCATGTGATCTTCCTGTTCGAATATGTCTCTTATGCAAGATATACCGTAGAAACTGTGAACACAATGAGAAAGATTCTACGCTGCGATATCTTATCTTCATGAAGTAAACGACGAACTGGGCCTTTCTGACAAACGAGACAACGGCTAGCGCATGGCAATAGTTCGTCAGCCAGTTCAACGCCTTAATTGTGGAAGCATGAGAAACTAAGGCAGTCCACCTGAGAAACATGGTGTCGTTTGTGCAAAGCAGGACGCGCAAATATATAGCGGTACGCAATTCGACTTGGTATACCAATAAGCTATATCCGATTACCAGAGCCTGGATTACCTATGCGACCCAAGGTAATCACTATACTCAACTTCTTCGTGAGGACAAAATGCCATACAAGCCGAAATTCGCATTGCGTATGGTCTTGTCACAAACTGCTGTATCAACATGTAATCAGTCTAATAAGCAGAAACAGGTAATTTCTCCTCAAAAGCCGGGCGGACTGACACAGAGCATGAAGGATTCGGCGAATATCCTGCACATACAATACACTAAACTTTCAGTGCGATCAGTGGCCAACTAACCCTGTGGCAAGGATTGGTTCATTCCCCAAACTCACATATCCTTAACGGCAGACACTGTAATAAAAAACTATTGAGTATGCATAAGCACAACTCTCCTGGAGCTGATAACGTTCATCCAAAGTCAATTGCAGCTGTTTGGGACAGATTAAGTGAGCAGTTGACTCGATTCTTCCAACGCTGTTTCCACGGAATGTATGCGCATGATGTGTGAAAACACGGGATGATTACTCCCATGCACTAGGGCGGTAGTCGTTCCGATCCAGCCAACTACCGTCCCGTAATCCTAGTACCGGTACTTACAAAGTTCATGGAAGCCATTTTTGATACCACGCTTACTGCCTATTTGGAAGAATTTCGCTACTTTACACCAGAACAGCACGCCTTCCGACGAAATCGATTGTGCAGTACAAATCTACTACTAGCACGAACCAGCTGGACCGAAGCAGTAGACACTGGTATAGGAGTTGACGTAGATTTTATGAACCGGTTAGACCATGGCATTATGCTTTCCAAACTTCAGATCTGTGGTATTGGTGATCCTCTCAGGGTGGATCAGAAGCTTTGTCCCACATCGCCGCTTAGTGATACGGAGGTACGAATCGCATTAGATCCCATCCATATTGAACGCGGAGTGCTACTGGGATCACGGCTATTTTTGATTTAAATCAACGATATCACGTACCTCATAAGCTTGGACTGCTTGCACAATGTCGATGACATCTTGTTGTTGATGGCGATCAATACAGAAGGTGATGTTACGCTACTTCAAGCCGATCTTGATAGGCTTTACGCGTGGTAAATATGGAATCTACTTCGGTTTAATGTGAACAAATGTAGAGTGCTGCACTTACGACACCAGTTGACATGCTCCTACAAGCTCGGCAACCAGGAGCTTCATACCTCTTCTGGCAAGAAGGATCTGGACGTTCTGGGCCACGTCGACCTTCGACATTCCAATGGTTTGTGATCGGTTTCGATGTGAAACCGTTGACTTAACAAATACGGTCGCCACTTGTCTAGAGCCAACCCAATTGCAAGATACTCATTCTCCACTGTCGAATAATTGCGTTCTGATGGGGTCAAAATTCCACTAGCGTATTCCACCTTGCCTTGCTTCTGCTTCAGCACCGCACCGATTCCGATGTCGCTTCGTCTGTGGCCACAATGAACGTTTCCCCGGGGATCGGCAATTTTAAAGCAAATTCCTGTCTGCCCACCCCTTCTGAATGTCATCAAACGCTCGCTGATCCTCTGGTGTCCAAGTGAACTTCTTTCCTTCGCCTAACAGCTCATACAAATGCCTGACAAATTTACCATAATATCCAGCGCGGCCCAAAAGTGCCCGGAGACTATGCTTTGAGGTCGGAACTGGGGTTCCTCGAATTGCTAATACTTTCTCCGGCAGCGGCTTGAGTTCACTCTGACCCACCTTGTGACTAAGCAGTGTCACAGACGTCTTCCCGATTTGAGATTTCGGCCCATTTATCCGTAATCCAGACTGCTGAATTTTTTACAGCGTTGCTCCTAACTCACAGTAATGTTCTGTCTCCTATTCACTATACACAATGATGTCGCCGTATACTGTCACATTCTCTAATTCATCCAGCAGTCGCAGCATCAAACGCTGGAAGGTAAAAGAGGCACCAGATAATCCAAACGGCATCCTTTTAAACTGGTACTGTTTGTCACCGACTGTAAACCCTGTCTCCTCTCGGTCCTCTTGTTTGATCGCCAGCTGCCAGTAGCCAGACCTCAGATCCAGTACCGTAAATATCCTTGACCTGCAGTTTATCAAAAATGTCCGCGACTGAAGGCACCGGGACGAATCAACTCAGCGATATTTCGTTCAGCCTTCTGCAGTCCACCCAAAAGCGGTACTTCCCGTTGGCTTTCTTCACCAAAACGATTAGAGAGTTACATGGGCTGTGAGCCTCCTCTTTATGCCTGCATTCAGCATCTCCTGCACCTGCCTTCTGACCTCAGCTTCCAGGTGTATTGTACTCTTCTGGGTCCGTGCGGCCGATACGGCTGATGGGATAGTGGAATTGTGTGTTTGACCCAGTCACAAAACCCATAAGGACTACTATCTTTTGTGAATAGGATATCGTACTTGCTCATAAGCGATTGAAGGGCTGGACTTATGTGTAAAACGGCCACGACCGAACACACCCTCATGGGTTGTTCTCTGCTAACAAGCTGGATAGCTTCGTATTTCCTCTCCAGCTTTCCTCGTTTCAGGTCGACGATTGCTTCACTGACGGAGAAAGACAGCATCCGGGATAGTCTGCTTTGTGTCCGGCGACACGATGAAGATCTTTCAACTTCCGACCCCTAACCCCAGTCACATGTTCCGCTATATCATCTATACGTATATGGTAAGCACCGACCGTCTTCACAACCATGTAACACGATTGAGTTTTCACCCCATCTCCGTGACTGATTAAGGAAACTACGGCTCCTGTATCAATCAGACACCTCTGCACTTTCCAATTCACCTCTACCATCGCCTCAATCGCCTTTATTCAGCGCCCCAAGGATGCACTTCCCAACACGAGAACAGTAGGATGGGTAGCATTTATTTCGTATAAAGGCTGTACTGCGATTTGACGGACATTGGCGCTTCCAGTGTCCCAGTTTCCCATAAATGAAGCAGCGTCCCTTCAGCCGTATGTTCTGTGAGGGAACTCGAAGTGCCCCGATGCGTAATCTGTTTCAGTCTCTCTTCGAACTCGTTCAATCGCTTCTCCTTTGTTTTGTCTTGCGTTGTCAAGGCAGCAACTGCTTCATGTGTAAACTCCCTCGCTACTTGGGCAAGCTCCATCACGCCAGTTCTCGGTGATGTTTATAATCCGGAAGCGATCGGCTACCGTCAGAGAGAGACCATCCGAAAACGGTTCCACCAGCAGTTGTTGTCTTGTCATCCAAGCTAGGCAGCTCCCGGGCCAGCAATTTACTGATGCGGACCGCGCAGACGAACAGGTGCGCTCCAAGCCAGGCCGCCTTGAACCGCCGCATCGCGTCTCGGCCGTCGGCCGGGCTGTCGAACTCCGTAATCAGTGTCTTCTTCACGGCGGCCCATTCCAATTTGACAGGCCCCCTTCGCGCCGTATCCAGAATAGCCTTCGCCCTGACTTTGAGGAGGCTTCGAAGGGCAGCCAACTTCGCCCGATCTTTCTTCACCCCAACTGCCTTTGCAACATCATCGAAGTGCTCCAACAACGCACATCGCCATCCTCAGAGGGCTCGGGCCACAGAATCATAATTTTCCACTTGCATTTGGTCACTGCACCGTACTTTGAGAACGAAACATGGTGCGGGCGAACTGTGCACTGAAGAACGCACGCCTGGTTAAGATAATAACTCGAACATAGGAACGTGAGTCCAATTTGCGCCTGACATTCGCGGCGCTGCAACCTTTCAGTTACCGAGCCTCTGTTTAGATTGTCTAGTGCCTCTCGTGTACGTCGTCCGGTTGATTTTCCACCACACCTTCGTCTGCCGGCGTCTCATGATTTACCTATTTCCCTTGTGCGCCCTCGTTGATATTCATACTACTCATAAGTAGTGCGCCACAACAGAATTCCTTGTGTTGGTGACGTTCGGCGTAGCATTCCATCTGCTTCGCGTCCTCCGTCCACCATACATTTTTAATGCGTGTTCGCCTCACGTGGAAGGCCCTCTCAGAAGCTGTTATTTCGGCCTCCACGTTTGCCATGTTCAAAGCACGTATCGATAGGGCCCTGGTCAAACTACACCATATCACGTAATCCAATCGACCCATACAAACAGCAGAAAATGTAAAACGAACCAACCCACTCTCATTTGTGACCGGAAACCACAGATGACAACCTTGGATAGTAAACAAAACGGACGGGAATACTGTAGTCGGCAAGTTCGCCATTTGCGATTGTTCACTTTTTCTACACAGGAATAGCAGAATTTTTGCCTGTTGGACAAGACAAATGACCGCATTTTTGATGACTCAGAAGAGTTCCTGCACTGGATGGTTGTTTGTGCATGTGGGCAAAAATTTCACTACTCATTGCAGACAATACATTTTTCATCACACCTCGAGGTGTCGCACCGCCTGCCCTCATGTCCAGTTCCATTTGGCTTCGTGCGGCAATGGCTTCCGCTTTTTATGGACATGAGTCGTGACAGTGTGCAGTCGGCTGCTGCAAGATGACGCCGTCTTGTGTCTTTATCCGTGAGTGACACTTCACACCACGGTACTTTATGAATCACATTGCGGGTGTACGGTTTTTACGCCTGTGCTGTGCTCAATGGGTGGTTCACTTTGCATGCGATATTCGCTACGCGGCTGATTCAAAACTTCGGCAGGAATGCTGTGCATTTTGAAGAAGTGTGTGCCTGTTCCATCACTTATGAGAGCACCGAGAAGAGCATCACTTGGCGATAGTTAACGAGCTCTGAATGGCTACCACTCTTGAAAATCGAAGTGATGATGCTCTGCTTCCACATGTTAGGGACCTGCTGTTCGTCCAGGCTACTTTGGAAAATTCTCGTAAATGGCTCTATATTCCTCGTAGCCGCCACCTGCAGTGATTTTGGAGGAACGTTGTCAACTCCGAAAACTATGACTGCGCAACGATAGCAGCTTCCTCAAAATGAGGACTACTATTCACTTGCCCCCCGGTCTTATTCCAATGGGTTGACACCGATATAACATGTTTAGATGGACCTATGGGCGGTGCAGCGCAAGCCAGTCATAGTCCATCTCTCGTTATCTGCAGGTATTCTGTCGCTGTCCACATGCAGGACACAGTAACAAGCAGAATGGAGAACGGGCACTGCTAGTCATGATTCACACTAGTTTAGAGATGCATGCGTTGTCACAGCTGTCCATTCGTGCGGTCTTGATATTATTGCGAGGTCTACAATTTTGTGGAATCCTGTTAATGGCTTTCGCATCGCCAATATGAGTAAACCTTTGTCTTTATTCTTAGAGCCATTGGTAACATGTATATGTTGTGGGGTGAGGTGGATTATACCGTCATGGGTGGGGTTGTTAAATTGCTAAACAACTGTCTGAAGATCGGACCAAACGTTGGAAATGTATCCAAGTATTCCCCCAAGATGCAACGTCGTATGAGCGGCTGTAGTGTAAGGTATATCTCCGTGGCGAACATAAATTTTATCGTCTCGTGGTCACTGCCAGTAGGATGTCCAGTAGATCGATTTTGCGATGTGAATACATTATGTGATTATTCAGTAAAGTACATGGTCCCTGTGTAGACGCATGCGTCCTGTGGCTGGCCTTTGGAGGCCGCAGTGACAGGCGAATCCGGATACGAATGCCGCTAATCCATACGTAATATGCTCATGTATGACCATATTACCAGATTGCCAAAATGTGTTTACTTTTCGTGTGCCCATCATGCCATGTGCGCTATATTCGTGTACGCTTTTTGCTGTGCTCAACTTTTGTGTGCGTATTTTTCTGGTCACCGTTATTCTGCTGCTCGACTATATACGCTATGAGGAATCTCCTGTACTAGAGGCCGATGACGTATATAGTATCATACACCACAATCTGCTATCCACGCCTGTTAAGGAGGCATCTTGGACCTCCTTAACTGAGTACTTCCTAGACGTTGCCTGAAAAGCCTTCACAAAGACGTTTAGCGCACTTGTAGCGCACGCAATAAAACAGAAATTCTTCCATCACCAAATCAAAAGCGTCACTTTTGAGGAGCAGAAAACTTAAATGTATGTCCTTGTGGGCTTCGTATGGCGAGATCACAAGGCCTGTCCGAATATCGATACATGGACTGCATACTTGGCACTTCATAGCTTCTATGGGAAATTGATCCACGAGAGTAAGGTGACACATCAGCAGCAGTTAAGCAATCGATTCTGAACGAACCGCAACCTGCTATACAGGCACGTTAATGGCGTTCGTAAGCTGTGGAGCGGAATCTCATCACCGGTCACGGCTGATGGGTGGACGCGGTCAGCAATGGAAGCAGCCGATCTCTTACCGTTTCATTACACGCATACATTCAAGCAGGTAAGGAGCTCAGATATTCTCCTCGTTTCATGTTTCCACCGTCAGGATTATCCAAGATCACTTACACCGCCGAAGCTATGTTGAAGTCGTTGTTATCCATTCGTATCCACAGTTCTTCTGGAGTAGATAACACTCGACCAAGGGCTATGTAGACAGTAACAAGTGATCTAGCGAAACAACTGACCGTTTTCTATCGGCGCTGTCTAGAGGAGAACCAAATTCCACCAATATGGAAGTGAGGGATCATCACTCCTATTCCTAAGGTAGGTAGTCGCACTGGCCGTACCAATTACCGTCCAATACGGCTGCTTCCTGTGCTTTCCAAATTTATTTAATCAACCATCGCAGGTGGGCCGATGCAGTAGCTGGATCAACATGAGTATTGTCAAAAGTACTCACGTACTTCTAACCTATTAATTCCTCACAATAGCTGGAGTGAACTAGTTGATGGTGTAACAGGAATCGATGTAACGTGCCTGGACTTCACAAAAGCGTTTGATCGCTTAGACCAGCGGTCACCAAACATTTTTCACGGTGGGCCGCATTACCAATGACGATCGAGTGTTGGATTAGATTTGTGAACAATACTTGCAAGCCAAAAAGCAAGCTCCGGACAAAAAACGAATAAACTAAGCTCAGTATTTCATGATAAACATGGGTGCGTGGCGTTCGATGTACAAATAAGCGAAAACCAATCGATATAGCTATTAACTAAACGATTGTCAACGGTATAAACAAATTGTTAGTTACTTCAGACGTTTATTACATGCTTCCGGATGGCACAAAGTAAACATTAAAATGATAAGTGAGATTTGTGAAATTGGTTCAACTTTTAAAATATTATCAATACTTGGTTTGGAATGGCTGTATCCAAACAAGGGAATTGCCTTCACGTGTTCATCAGTTGGTCTCGTTTGCTCACGGATATAAGTTGTTCCAGATATTGATGCCATATCAGCGATAGTCTACTTAAGTCCCGGAATTTCAGCCTCAAGTAAGCAGCAGTAAAAAATGTTTCTTCCATATGCTTCTGTTGCAACTAGTCATTTGCCTTCAAATCAATTAGCTCCAATTGCAGTTCGACTGGAACACCATCAAGGTTGCAAGCAAAGGGATTCTAGTACGGAAGTATTCTGCTCCCAATTCTGCCGAGCTCTGAAAATACCTCTTCTGATCATGAATGATTTTTCTCGAGAAACGAAAGCTTTGGTGATCGTAATGATAATGTTTGCAATTCACTTCAGCCATCCTACAGAACTTGTACAGCAATCGTTTTTTTACCTGTAATATCTCATTGTTCATAGCATAAATGAGCAAATCCTTCTCCTTCCAGTTATGATCTAAACAATGACAACTTTCGCCAAAATCCATCGATTCTTCTGCATAAATCACAGATGTGGGCCTTCTTTACTTGCAGTTTTCAGCTCAGTTTATTCATATAGGATGTGATATCAACTATAAATGCCAACTTTGATAGACAGATAGGATCTGACGGCCATAGGTCAGTTCTATCGTTTTCAGTTAGGAAGTTAACCATTTCGTTTCGGAACCTGTAGAAACGCAGCGGCACTTTACCGCAACTGAAACACCTCACTGATGTGTGACCTGGAGATCCCCTCGTTTGATTGTGTAACCTATTCTACATTATTCTAAAACTATACTTTTCTTACGTATTAGGGAATTAGGTGGTCTGCTTGTTTGGATGTTGCCCCCTTTTGTTTGAGTCACACGCAAAACAATCGCATCAGCTCCGCTATCAAACTGACGCTACCTGCGCCTCTCACCCGTCCTCGTAATCAACACCTGCTTACATCTCCCCTAGCTGGTTCACTTCTGGTGCCTTAATTTTAGCTCCAGCTACTTTAGCGACCTCCCAATAAATCTTTTCTAGCTTACTTGTGTCTTCCTGCTCGTTTTTGGTTCACCGTTTAGCTGTGAATCTGATATATAGCGCACGACCGGCGCACTAGAAAATCATACTTCTAAATCAAAATATTGCAGAAAAGACTTTAACTGGCGGTATTTGAGAAACTGTCCCTGAATGAAGTTGACAAATGAAATGAACGGTTGCAGTGCACATGAAACATCAAAAATGTTCCCAGAGAGTGCACATTGATGTAGGATGCAGTGTATGAACAGAGCGATCCGGATGTCTAACTCTTCCAACCGAGTCCTTGTCTGCTCTACCAGACCCTTCCTCACTCAAAGCATGTTTCGCCCTCCATCAACCGTGACGCCACAAAGCCGATTCCACGGTTGGTTATAGTCTAGGAAAATTTTGCGTAGTTGCACGAAAATGCCCTTTCCAGTTGTCGTTCCTGTCATGCTGCCTACCGAAGTTAACTCCTCCGTCATCTGAACCCGAAGTGACGTCGCGAATTAACAGGTAAAGTTCGACGTGCCTAGGAAATTAGTAGACTCATTCAGCGCCCAAAGATACCGCAAGCATTTCTCAGGTTTTTCAAATATCAACAGCACTATGTTCTCTCCGATTTCTTTTGTTCCCTGTACAACTAAAATTGTAGAACGGCTCACAGTTGCAAGCAAATCGCTTTTCTCAGGACATAACTCATTCACAGCCTTTATTATACACACTGGTTAATAAACCATCAGTAAACGGCTTTCCTCCTTCTGCCATTTTTGCACTATTTTATAACCTGTCCAAGTGACAGCTTCATTTTAAGATAGTTTTCTCGTATAGAAATTTCTTTGCGTTTTTAAAGCATGTTTCCTGGACTCAGATTTCACCCAGCATAGCTTCCCCGAAAAATTTGAATATGCAGATAGGAGTTTTGTTTTATAGTGACGTCGAAAACTGCACTTTTTTTAACGCGGCAACACTTTCTCCGCATATTATGTAACTGGTTTTCCGGTTCCTAGTTTACACGAGGAAGTATTTTACTTTCCATTATTCGTTGAAAACGCGACATTATGTGTCCAATTTTCTCTTCTTCTTATTCCTAAGGAGTAGCGAAGGAAACGGAAGCTGAAAATGAGCAAGATATAGACTTGAAGCATAGGGAACATACTACTGGAACATACTTATGTTAGTCGGAACGCGGAGCAAGCTCAAGTTCACGTGGGATTGAAACGATAGGAGAATTCCGCGAGGATCGTTGAGCCATTGTGAGAAGATGCAGCAAGCTCTTATTGCAGTTAAAACGAAACCCCTGATACTCCCTGGCCAACAAATTAATGCCCACCTTTCCGGCACTATCATTACCTGCTGTTCTGGTCATGTAAATTAAGAAAGGTACAGGAAGAAAGTTGGAGTTACGGGCGAATGAAAGTCATTTTGTTTAAGGATAAAGCTAATGGGTGGTGAAAAAATAGTAAGATGGATATGATCAGGAGAAGGAAGGTTTTGTCGGTACATATACTAAATTTGGAACAATACAAAGAAGGTAAGCATGACGCATGTGCAAGGTTAGCACGCAAAATCGTGAAGCGTTCCATATTTTTTCGTCGAAGTATCAGGGCCCTTATTCGCTTACCTGTGCAAGTAACAGGGCGCTCGTTAGGCGACAGCCTGTATCGTCCTTGGAAGCTGACCTGACCTGCCACCCAAGAGCGTCTCATTGGCACTCAAAACCCTTAACCATAGGTTCACTTGACATATTATCTGGAAGCGAGTTCCAGCGTTGAATAACTCCACGTGATAGCAGAGTTTTTGACCTGATACGATTGGAAGGTAGTTTGTATAGTTTTACTGGATGACCGCGAAGAACAGACAGCCGGACCGGACCAAATAGTCAAGCCAAGTCCGTTCCGGATGTTTAGCTTGTTATACCGTAAGGGAGGATCAGATCTTCCCGAAGCTGTTGGTGCTTCATTGCTTACCGTGTTCCATAGGCTAAGATCGTTTACGCACGATCTTTTCGATGAATTCGACGTTGGTACCCATGGTTTACTGGGCACTCCATTACTCCTGCTTGTCTCCCAAGGGAGTATGGATCGTGGTTAAGAGACCCGGGTATCGTTTTTTGCTAGTTGATCGTCGCGCAAATTAGTCGAATATGTTGCAGCTGCTTTGTTCAGTGTTTTGGACGTAACCAGTGTTCATCTGAATTTTGGCGGAGCCTGAGGAGTAGGAGGAATCTTAGTGGAAATTGCCACAAATTGGTCTGAAGTGACAATTTCTCGAGCGGCTTGGTGTCCTGGAGTAGTAGCCGTGCAGTATTTACCTACCTTCTTTGCAGGGGACACTTTATTTCTGGGACGCCGACATTTTGTACTGAGCTTGCATTGGAATTCCTTGCAGAAGCTTCGGTCATATGTTTTGCTATGCTTATTCCGACCGACGCGAGTTTTATTTTCAACATCCACTCGATCGTTTCCCTCAGTAGTTAATACCCCTGGGACAGTGCAGTTACAGTCTTAACTGGTGTCCTGTTGTGCAGCCTCATCTCACTTGGTGTCCGTTTCCAACATTTAGGATGGGGCTAGTTGGTGCAGGTAAAAAATAAAAGTCCTGTTGCACGTATGACATGTGTCTTTAGTGACAGTAGATCGACCACTCACGCCCATGAGGTCAGCTGATAAGGTTGTTGACGATTGGTTCATTCCCAAACCCCGGTTATCAGAGAGTTTCTTTGTTTCGGTGTCAAGGTCAATGCGCTTGGAGTGAGAGATGGCTCGCTACGGCCGCGGTCACATTAGCGGGTTCAGCGCTCAAGCATCTTGATGATGCGTATGGACACCAACGCGAAAACGCGGTGTGTTGCTCGGTTTACGGAACTGGAAATCGTTGCAGGGTCGACGATCGTTCCTAGCTTCTGCCGAACAAAACAAGTATTATTCCCAAATAACTCAGGGACGACACAGGTACACATGTGGGTTTGGGCAAATAATGTGTCCGCACAATGGCTTATGGTTCGCCGGTCATTTCGCATCTACCTAGATTTCTATTTGACTCAAACGCTATTACCCCAGAACTGGCCAGTACATTTTGCCAGCGTGTTTGTTGTTCTTTGAGCTTATTCCTTTGCTGTTGTTCTGTCGTTCTGAATTATTTTTTTACAACGACTTCAATTTTATCTAAAATACTTGAGCACCGAATGGCGCTAGTAAAACTGGTTCGAATGAGCGTACGAAGGAGAATGTGTGATAAAAAGTAAAATAAATGCGGGTGAAGCGAGAATGCAAAAGAGTGCGGCCTCACGGCAGAAAAATGGGTTCGAACTTGTATACCAGCTGATAATCCAGCTCCAAGCCGGTGCTCTGTTCAAACGACTGAACTCCAGATGCGGTCCAACATTCGGCGCCAATGATTCGAGTATGAGTTTCTCCCAACAAATTCAAGTAAACTGGACTGCTACATTTCCCTCTCCCAGAAGGGACCGTGTATGCGGTCCTTTGATCCACGTGAAGACTGTCCATCGCTTTCAGCCTTCTGCTAGAACAAACCATCACACTGACCCAATGAGCCATACAGTGGTGTGAACTGCATCCGAAGCGGCTGCTCGGAGCTTTTATGAAAACGGGTCCTAGCCGCCTCCCACTAGGGTCCTACGGTGTCAAAGTGGAGAAAAATTGTTTGTGAGGAGAGGGGAATTCGTAGGCGCTGAGTAGGTAGCTGAGCGAACGGTTCATTCTGTCGCAAAAGGTGGTGCGGGGATCCAGTGCAATCCTGCAAGCAAGAGGCGGGATGCATGTAGAAGACAATACATAAGCGAGCTTGAACGTCGTCAGCCTCCAAATTTGGCTCTACATTTTCCTCTTTCAACGAATTGCTGAACACACGATTTCGACGTTTTCTAAAGCTTATTGTTTTACTTACCTACCGTTTTTCTACCATGAGCGCCATGATAATCTGTGCACGCTCTTTTCTGAAAACGTTTTGTATTTTGGCACAAGCTAACAACTACTAAAACTCAGGAATAACGGGGGAATAACCATAAAACGGAATAAAACTATAAAAGTGCGTCATGCTGGATAGAGAGTTGCACTCAGGAAGAAACGCTTACCAAGTATGAGCATGCCCCCTTTTCTAATCGCCAATGTCCCTTCGCTTATGAGAAAACTGGAGGACCTTAAAAGCTATATCAGCTGACGTGTGTACGCACAACTAGAAATCAGTGTGTTGCAAGAGCCATGACTCCATAAAGACGTTGAGGACACCGTTGTAGCAATTGAAGGTTTTATCTGTTTCCGTGCCGACCGTTCATGCACGTACCGGAATCTTGGCGCCTGCGTCATAACCTTTTTAAAAGCTTCTTGGTACCTGTCAGTGATAAGCTCCTTCTGTTACTCGTCACAACGTATTGACTGCTTGGTCCTAAGTTGCAAGCCAGATTATCTGTATAGGTGCCGCACAATTTAACTGGCCGGTATTTATATATCCCCCAGTTGTCCCAACCAGGAAGCAGACAACTTTTATGAGGAATGTACGGCTGCTGTTATTGGAAAAATTGCCCAGTCTAAGTGCATAGTTGCTGATGATTTCAATAGATTCGACACCACATTTCTTGCAACTCTCGGGCTACAGAATATTATAAACCGTTATTACTTAGTAACGAAGTCAAGCAAGCACATCTCCAACCCGTGGTCAGGCAGAACAAGACAATAGTACAAATGAGAGTGTATTCGTCCAGAACTCACACACGAATCACAACACACGAGTTAAAGCTTGAGGGGAAGAGTTATTGATTGGTCAATGCGAGGCAAACCAATAAGAACGCGGTGTGGGTGAACTAAACGAAGCAATGTCAATTCAATGGTGTATGATGTGATAAAAGCACAACTTTACAAGACCCACAGGGTGGTTATGCAAAAGAAAATTAAAATCAAAATGTTCCAACGTGAAACGTAAATTATCAGTGGTTAAATCATTGCACTTTAGCAAAGTGTTGTGTATCGCTTATCACTACGATTGACGCATGTAACATCCCCTCCTCTCTTGGAGGAGGTCATGCTCCGGGAACAAAACGTTCAACAGGTTTAAGTTCACGATGAGATCTGCGAAGCGATAGGTAGTTTAGTGATAGCGCCGTATCCTACTGGATTTTTCTCACTGTCGGCTGGATTGAGTCAGATATGCCTGTAAAGGTGTGCCTCGCCTTGCCGAGAATAAACGTTTTATTTATTTATATATTCTCCTTTTCTCGTGTTTCCACACAAGGCAGGCATATGTGATCTGAATGCCGTCTCAGGAGGCAACCAGTTAACTCTAGTTCAGCCTGGGTACTATCACTTGTGGCCAAGATTGCGGGCTGCCATTACAGTTCGTGGGGAAATCGTGTATACACGGAATCCCCCGATTGGAAAACAACATCATGATTCCTGTCCAATGTAGCTGTCTTGTTTTGTTTCATCTCCATTTACCCCCTACCATTAGGAAATAACAGGTCCAGTCTGTTACGAAGTATTCTACTAAACATCAGTTCTGCGGGGGGTTTACCCGTTGCTTCTGTCGGAGTTAATCTGCGTTTGAATGGTTCCCGAAAACTGCTTTAGCATGCCTCCTTTTACCGTCCGCACCGTTATTTCAGTGAATTCATTTGACGTAGGATGATGTGGGGCTATACGTACGTGTTGAATGCCATTGCTCTGCATAAAGCTGTCAAACTCTTTACTGGTAAAACAGGACCCATTATCTGTACAAACAGTTTCAAGTATTCCGAAAACCGCAAACGATGATCGCATCTTTGAATTGGTTGTTTCAGCCATGGGATGAGACACTGGATAAACATCGATCCATTTCGAATAGGCATTGACTATCAAAAGAGAAAATGTTCCGTTCAAAGGAACAAACTAGCCTGCATGGAAACGCTGCCATGGCTTTTCGGGCTAACGCCAAGGGTCTGTTGGACCTGGAAGTTTATTCGACTGATATTGTTGGCAGAGGTCACACGCTTTCAGGTAGTTTTCAATTTCGGCATCTAAGCCGGACCACTAGCAATAGTCGCTTTCAAGGGCTTACATTCGTGTAACAACTGGATGTCCATTATGAAAGTCATTTAGAATGAACAAGCGCGCATTCAAAGGTGGAACCAAAAGTGAGTCTTAACTCAATTTTGCGAAACCCAAAAGCTTTCAAATCAGCCGGAATGCTACCGTGCCAGCCCGTTTTAATGAAACGTATCACAGTGACTAGTTTGGGATCCCGATCGACCCATCAACATCTGATGTCACTTGTCGAGGTACTGCATCAAATGAACTATCTCCACCGGTTCATCTACTGGCCGTCCAATGGTCTCGTGCGGTAACCGACTCAGGGCATCCGCTGCACAATTGGTAGCGCCTAGGATGTATGAAATTTTGTATTCATACGCACTCAGGATTAGTGTCCATGGTTGCATTCTAGGTGAGAACATCTGGTTGATTCCCTTAGATTAATCCAACAAGGACATCAGCGGTTTGGGATCTGTTTGGCTCTCAAACTAATTGCCCAAATCTGCTGGTGATATTGCTTGGCACCAACAATAACTGCTATGACCTCTCGATCCAGTAGTGCGTAATGTTTTCAGCCGATTGTAAGGCATGCGAAGCGAAAGCAATCGGATGACTTGCACCATTCGACATTTTATGTTGCAAAACCGCTCCGACCGTATGGAGAAACATCACACTCAATGGTCAATGTATCATAGTGAACTACAACTGGCGCTGATGCCAGATAGCTTTTAGCACAAGTGAAATGGAACCGATGCTCAACATTCCATAACCACGGGGTGTTTTATGTTGCAGTGCGTTCTAAGGAACTAAAATAGTTGATACCCCTCGTAGAAAACAACGATAGGGTGATAACATCCTTAAGAATGATCGGAGTTCATCAAACTTCTTAGGCTGCGGTGCCTGTATACTTGGGGATATTCTATCCAGCAAAACATGCAGACCTCTCTTATCAAGGTTGTAGCCAAGATAACAAACAGATTCAGAAAAATACTCACGTTTAGATTTCTTCAGTTTCAATCCATTCGATTCCAAACGTTCCAACACCTTCCGAAGTGTCTTTAAATGTTCAGCATCACTTCGGCCAGAAAGCAGGATATCATCCAAATAAACACAAGTAAGGGGTACACACACGCGTGCACATGGTAAACGGAGCTTCCCAGTGACTGTAATGACAGCTTATAAACAAGAGCACTCCGCCTCCATTTGGATACTCAGGACGATCTATTCTATGCCCAATGAAATTGACTAGTAGGAAATTATTTATTGAGTCATTTAGTGAGAACCAAGTCTCTGTGATCGCAATAAAGTTGGCAGGCCTACAGCTTCTCGCCACAGGAATTTGTGTACCAAATATTCAGTAGCATTTGCCGCAGTTGCCCTCCGCTGTCAGCCGCACTTTCAAAGTTCCCCTCGAGTCTAGAACCTGAAGAGGTACACTGTATTTTTTCACACTTTCAATAGGTTTGATTGGAAATTCTACCTGGGCCCTTAGAGACAAACTAGGCGACTGTATACCACTGCATGATAGGTTAGCGTTGACGTCCCCTGCTATGGTTGCTTTAATGATTCCGGTCACAACTTGTTTTTCTCATTCTACGGCGGCACACCTAACGTTATTGACCACAGGTCTCACAGTTGCGGTTGACTGAGGTGATTTTGTGCGAATAGAAAAGTTGTCAGTGAGCGTTCTTTAAGCCTGCCGAATGAACTAATCACGGCTGCTGGAGATCTCGTTTCTGTTGCCACTGAAGTAGCCGCTTCAGTCTTGATCGATCGCTTACTTACAACGATTTCTTTTAGAAACGGAATTCCACAACGGTGCAACATCCGTGTCATGCAAGAGCGGTTCTTCTGAAGCAAACTCCCGAAGGTTAAGCAGTATTTCAGTCGTGCTCTGTGGAGAGGTGAGATGGGAGCAGATAACAACGTCCGTCTGGGAAAGTTGATCACTACGAGCTCCATATTTCATATTTTCCACTACAGGCAATGCAACCAGTTGCCTCTGACCCAACCTGCTACTATCTGGCGCAAGAGATCCAAAGTTAGTATTGTTTAAACTAATAATGACTTGGTTTTGGTTCTAGTAGTGATCGTATCTTGGGCCAGCTGATATCGACCATTTGTCTAGTTACCCAATAGGCCCGCTCGGATGAGAATGGGTCAGGATAAAGCAAATTTTAAACTACCAAAATCGGCCTTTCCAGACCTCTCTGGTGCAGCACGCTTAACTCTTCCAACTTCCAACCGGAGGAAACCATTTGATGCCAACGAGCGGTGACCTACCAACAATACAAAGGATATCTTGAATGCGCCTTTTATCCAAGTCATGTCTAGTCTTAGCCTCTCATATTACCGGTTCTTCTCGGTTGTAAATAAGCACCTTTCGCTGTCTAATCATAGCTAGTTCGGTGTTGCCCATACGTTGCCCGAAATATGCATGTAACTTGTCACATGTTGCTCGCAGTGCTTCCATAATAGATCCCTTCTCCCCAATCAGCCTCTCTGCCCTATTTCGCCTCTACACGTTGTCGTCATTAGAGACACTCTGTCCAGCAGTGACATGTCCATACTGCACTAGATGTCCCCCCTTAGTAAACGCGAACAGGTGTCTACCAAGCATACACAGTGAAAGCAAATCTACTTCAAGTTGGGATTAAATGAATATGGTGCAATAGACTCTTCGTCCAACCGCGAACAAACATTGTGGTATCATGATGAACACCTCTCGCACTGAATTCCTTTCTCTACTACATCATCACACCTATGCTCTCCACGATAATCAGTGTCCGTTGATGCCGTAACCAAACAAGAAACAACACTGATATATGAAAAACGGGGATACGCAATGTTAAAGCGAGGGAAAATGCATGTAGATATACTACTAAACAATAATCTTAACAAACGAACGCAGGGATAAAAAGAACAAGTTCACCATGAAATTGCAGGGTTGCTCTCGTTCTTGCTGCTTGCTTTCGCAAAAGCAAGAAGCATCAAGCCAACATCTAAGTGCCAGGGGATGTTGCTCCCGTTCCGATACCAGAAACAGGATTCTCGTTAGGCAAAAGATTGTATCGTCCGGGGTACCTGACATGAAATCCTTGGCAATTCCAAGATACGGCCGTATTGTTACAAGGAATCAGGAAAAGCCAACAAATGCCAAATTTTCTTCACTGTTCCTCCTCAACTACCGTTTCTCTGCCGTACATCAAGGATACAAAAGTCAAAAAATGATGCGACAATAAGTAGGAGCGGGGACACAGGGACTAGGAAAACTGAAGATCCGTTGACCAATGAAAGTAAGATGAGGCGATCATAAGCAGCAATCCAAATGATTCCGCCTTTAGCGAAAGAGCAACGGTACACGAGCGGACGGCCGCAGCTGATTAGGGTGACTTTTGATCGCCTCTCCTTGCCTCTGCAAAAAGAAATGAAGCAAAAGCGAGAGCAATCTTTGCTTTTACAAGGATCAACATCGGATATCAATGCGAATAAATTGGATAGGATTATATTAATTCCGGAAAAATACGCGGCCAGCACCTGTCTAGGCCTGCTTTGAAGGCAACCACAGTCTCACAATCCATTAGTTCCGAAGGCAACTTATTCCAGTTGCGCACTACACGATTCGAGAAGAACTTAGCCCTGACGTTCAGTCTAGCCCTCTGCTGTTTGAGCTTCAAGCGATGTCCACGCAAGTGTTCAGAATCAGCCAGCTCAAATAAATCAGAGGGCACGATGGCACTGAGGCCCTTCATGATCTTAAATGTTTCTATCAGATCGCCTCTCAGTCTACGCCGTTCAAGGGAAAACAACCCCAGGCTCTTTAGGCGATCTTCATACGGCTTCCCCCGTTGACCTTCAACCATCCTGGTTGCTAGTCTTTGAATCTTCTCCAGGCAAAGAACATCACCACGGAGATAGGGCGACCAAGCTTGAACACAATACTCTAAGTGTGGCCTAACCACTGCTTTGTATAGTGGCAGGAACACTTCTGGCTTGGTATTACACAGAGCCCTCCTGAGGCGAAACAATTCTCGTCGCGCTTTGTTGGCGGCGTATCGACATTGCATCGAAGGCTTGAAGCTGCTCGTCATGATGACTCCTAAATCGCGTGCCTGGGTAGTGCATTGTAAGGGGAAGGGCCCAAAGGAAGTCTGAACTGCAAGTACGTCTCTACTAGTGGTCAGAATTTGGCACTTGCTTGCATTCAAGGGCAAGTCCCATTGCTTCGACCAGTTTACCACACTGATGATATCCTTGGCCAGTGTTGCACGGTTGCCCCTGCTGACTAGCTTCAAGTCATCCGCAAAGATATAACAGGGGTCTTCAATAAGAGGAGCCAAGTCGTTTATAAACATAAGAAACAAAAGTGGACCTAGCACCGATCCTTGGGGTACTCCACTGTAGGCCACGCCCACACTAGAACTCACATCACCGATTCTAACTCGAAACGTTCTCCCACATAAGAATTCTGACACCCAAGACAGAAGTCTAGGATGTACTCCGAACCATGCTAATTTTTCAAGTAGGAAACGGTGATTTACTGAGTCGAAAGCCTTGCTAAAGTCAAGATAGCAGACCTCTACCGGAATCCCGTCGTCAAGACATCGAGTAATCTCATCGAGGAAGCACAGTAGATTAGTGAGGCACGACTTCTTTTTAATGAAACCATGCTGCTCTGCTCTAAGTAGACTGTGTTCCGCCAAATGCTCACAAATCCGGTTTCTTATAAGCTTCTCTAAACACTTGAGCAGAACACAGGTTAGACTGATGGGTCTGTAGTTAAGGGGCTCCGATTTGGAGCCACCCTTGTGAATCGCAACTATGGCTGCTTCCTTCCAGTCTCGTGGCAACTTGCATTCCTGGAGCGACAAGTTGAACAGCTCCAGAACAGGATGTTGAAGGATGTCAGCTAGTGGCTTGACTATTGCCGGATGTACATCGTCAGGACCGGCTGATTTGAAGGGATTCAAGTTAGTCATCACAGTAAAGACCTCTTGCGCAGTCAGCACGATGTCCTGCATTATATAACTGCTGACACAGTGTGGCTGCGATGGTGCAGCACATCCATTGTCGCTCCTATGCAGATTCTGAAAGACTCTTAGCAGCATTTCAGCTTTATCTCTGGCTTCCACAGCCTGGCTGCCATCTTCCATAATTAGACACCCAACGTCCTCTCTTAGGGAGGCTTTAGACTGAACATAGCCGTAGTAACACTTTGGATTTGTTTTCGCATACCGGGCCAGCCGAAGCTCATAAGAGTATTTAGCCTGCCGTTGCATCTTGATAGCCGTATTCCGGCTTTTTGTGTACTGTAGCCATCGTCGAAAGCCCAA
>OX104063.1:69342457-69398433 GCA_944474145.2 Dicrocoelium dendriticum
TGCAATATTTCTGTAGGAAATGCTTGCGTTATCCTAGTTCAGACGGGGCAAAGGAGTTTTATGTGCCCTTGTCTTATCCATATGGACTCAGCTCATGCGGCTTTGGTATAATTTTCGCATCCATATCGGGGCATTAAAAACGTTAAATTCCACATTCATAGTGGATTCTGCGGCCCAATATACTCTGAAAATCGCACATGGTCGCATTCTGGCTGTGGGCTAGCTATACCATATCCTGTGCTGTTCTACCTATATAATAATTCTTACAGCCTACCTAGTATTTTCCTAAAACCTTTCCGTCTGTTTTCTCAACTTTTACTACTTTTACTGAGAAAGTATGCTTTTCGGCCCACTGCGTCATACTTCGCTACTGCAGCGAATTACACGTTATCTTAGGCATTCTCAGTTACTACTCCATATTCGGAACTTATTCCGCCTAGCCGTTTTTTGTATTATTTCTTTCTTTTTTCTGTATCTGCTTCCAAAGCAAAACGTGAATTTAGCGGAGGCTCGAAAATGGCGCTATCCGCAGCCGACCGTAAAAATGCAAATATCTCCATAACCACTGCACCTAGCTTAATTATTTTAACTTTGTCGTAACCAGCGCCTAGGGTTTGTCCTAGAGCGCTTATTGTTGTCCCGTTTTAGTTGACATTTTGGCTCCAAAACGGCGTTGATTCCGCTTGTTTGGAGATTTACACTTTGAAATTCGCGCCAGGTTTGCGGTTCTGGTATGCTGTTTCTGGGCTATATTTTGGCTTCATTTTCTAATATTAGTGTATTTTCTAGTTAAGTGAGCCGGCCTTTCAGTCGCACTTTTCTAAGAAAGGCTAAATGGTTAGCAACTACTGTTATTTCCCTTGTTTCCACCCTCCACTTTTACGAACTAATTTTGGCTTGCTTATTCATTTCCATGAGCCCGATAATAATGGATGTTCGAAATGTGGTGATGTGACCAAAGAAAATGGATCAAATTTCCTCTAATTGATAGTTTACTAATGGAATCAGGCACCTCAAGGTTTGGCAGCGGTAGCCGGTGAAAAGCGCAGAATTCGTACATAAGCTACGGAGACTCAAACTACTGCCTTCAAAAATGTCGAGGCATACGAAACGTTTGTATTTATCCCTGCTTTACTGTTCGGAAAGATAAACACGAGCAAAAGCAGTTGTTAACGATATTTCTTCTCCATGCATGAGCATGGATGTTATGTACAAGTTGATCTGATCCCACGCAGGAACAGCATCTAGCGCTTGTCTAGAAATATACCTATATTTATATATTTATCCCGTCCTTTATTATTCTTTCCATGAGTCTAGAAGCAATGGATGTGTGGCTAATAGGACGGTACTTGTCAATATTTTGTCGGCAGTCTCGTTTGTGTCGTGGTATGATGGTTGCGTGTTTCCATATAGACGGGTATTGTCCGCTCATCATAGCGATGGTGAAGATATTTAGGAGGAGGACTGGAATATCTGGTCCTCCGAGTATTAATACGGAAGAAGGTACACCATCAGGGCCTGGGTGGTGGGACATTTTTAAGGAGCAAAGTGCTCGCTTGATGTTGTTTCAGTCAGTCAATAGTATGTATTTGATCCTCAGTGTACTTGTGAATCGTAGTTGGCAATGTCGAGTCATGGCTGGAGAACGAGTTACAGAAGTACGTGTTAATGCAGTCGCAGAGCTCGACCGCACCAGTGACTATAGTTTTATCACGAAGCAGAAGGGTAGTGATCGGAGTATATTTGTTGGCGCCTCGCTGCTTCATTAGTAGAATAAGTGACTTTGCCTTGTTGTCAGTGCATAGCGCTGCGTGCTCAGCTAATGTACGAGCATTGCTTTGTGCACTTCTCCAGGCGATAAGTAATTCGTTCATGCGGAGGATCAGATGAAAGTCTTTGGTCTTGCTGTAGCGGGAGCGCATTTTCTTAAGCTTAGTAGCTAGTTTGCGTGTGGGAGCATCATCAAGAGTCTGTCGCCTTCTTCGCTTCTTCTTTTAGGGGCAAGGCCGTCTAGACAGTTCGTGAGGTTGTTATAAAGCTCCCTGATCGCAATATCTATTTTTGCTGAGAGAAAGAAATTGTCCCAGAGTGATGCTCGGAGGAGGGACGAAAATGTTTCCCAGTGGTTGCTCTGGAGGAGGCGTGAAACCTCATATTTGTTATCTTCGTGTTCAGGGAATTTAGGCAGTGCAAAAGACAGCTTCACTACCTTGTGCTCGCTGCCCGGTATGTTGTCTAACACGCTGGCGCACGCGTGTGGAATGTCGTTATTAAATACTAGGTCCAGTATGTTAGATCGTCTCGTCGGTGTATTCACATGCTGCTTCCAGTCGTGTGTGAAAATAGTGTCTACCAGGGCTCTAAATTTGAGAGGGGCTGATTGATTAAGCCACGAGACATGAGGCAAATTAAAATCACCAGCAATAATTTTATGGCTTGCAGGAAGGAATGAGACTTCCTGGAAGAGTTTGACCATTTTGTCAGCGCTAGCACAAGAGGAGTGCGGTGGGTTGTATAAACAGCCTATCAATAGGTCCAGTGGACCTCCAGCGGTCTGAATCCACACTGAGTCTTCAGCATTGTCAAGGGATACGGTTTGGAAAGATGTTGCATGAAACTCGTCCTAGGCGTATATGAGACATCCGCCACCTCGGCTTTTGGCGCGTCCACTACAAAATATGGTGTACCCTGGAATGTGTAGTGATGTGTCAGAAGCATCGGCCGAAAGCCATGTTTCTGTGACCAGCGCCAGATGCGGGCGTGACAAAAGAATGAGGGGGCCTAGGAGGTGCAATTTATTTTTGATCGACCGTGCATTGAGGAGAAAGAATGTATACGTGTGTATCCGCAGAGTCCCGTCATATGGTTGCCAGCTTCAGCATTGGTGTCGTAACCGGGTATTTTGGAAGTGCTTGGGATAGGTGAGTTAAGTGCAGGGGATATGTGTGCTGGGGGCGGAGGATTGTTACATGGGTGGCAGCCGGCCGCCGGCGAGTCACTTGTCGGATTAAGGTCCAAAGGGGTTACGCGTAGGGCTGGAACCAACCGTTTTGGGTTGGCTGCAGTGTGTGGATGAGTCTCTGTAGATGATACAGAGCAGGCGCGAGCTCTAGGAGAACTGGGTGTGGTGGACCATGCCCTGTTGTATTCCAAAGAAAAGGGGCTGCAGTATGTGTGGAACTTCTCGGCGACCAGACATTTGGCAGAAGTCCTGATGTGTGAGAGCGGTTAGTTGAAGTAAAAGGAGCTATGATATTCATGTTGGATGTTGGATTGTCAATAGCAGCACATTGTCGTCTGCGGCTGGGCGCCGTATAACCCTGTATGTTGAACTGATGTTGATAAGTTGGAGTTTGAGCAGTTTGATTTGTTGGTTCGAGTAGATATGGTTTTCTGAATGGATGGCTGGGTCTGGTCGGAGCAACATTCCCAAGTAATGCTTGATAAACCGGAGCAGTAGGTTTAATAGTCGCCGGTTGTAGTTGCGGGGGTATTGGTTTTACGCGGTCGGTAGTGTAACGGGGTATGTTGCGCATTTGGAAGTGATTTACCGAGTTTGGGGTATTGAGAAGGTAGTTACGACGATGAGACCGTGGATGCTTGGCAATGGTCTTCGGTCCAAAATTGGTAATTGAAAGTCCAGTTGTATGCTGGCGAGCCAACTGGTGACGTGGGATTTCTGGAGCTGGATTTCTGGATTTCTGGGTCTGGGTACAGTCCTTTTGTTGTACAGAAATAGATTCGATGGGAGACGATGGGGGAGAGCTATGGGACACCGTTGCTTAGAGCTGTTGGTCGCTGGCTTTGTGTCAATAGTGGGTTGCATGTGGTCACCGACAGCGCTGGCTAATGGAGTATATACTGAGAGAAAGCCCACACTCCCAAGTTCAGAGCCTGTGTCGCGCAAGTCAGACATATCAACAGCATGTGTACCGTATTCAGTCGTGTCTACGACAACAGTCGAGTTTTCAGCTGATGTTACGGACTTGGAAACAATACATTTTGGCTGATTTTTGTCTTTTGAGGACTTCTCTGCATCGCGGCATGTTAGCCGCTGTGAGGAATCCAGGTCAACCTCACACGGGGTCGAGGACGAGGCCGTGTGGGTCGGATTTCCTTGGGCACTTGTGAGTTGGGGTTCTGTGAATGATGTGGCACGTGTTTCTTTGTTCTGAGATACTAAACTAGTAGGCAAAGTAGATTTTTACAGCGGGGTTCTGTCTGGTTTTATCAGAATTCGCCCGAGGTTCGAGTGCTGATTCAGTATATATCGAGCGTCAAGGAGTCGTTTAGCCAGCTCGGGGCGACTAAATTTCATGACTATTGGGCGAGATTGGCCGGGGACCTTACGTAGGCGGGTAGCTGAACTGCCATCATGTGGTAGGCTACAGTCATTGAGAAGGGTCCGCAACACTATGTTAAGCGGCATTTTGTCAGGTACATTGAATACGACCGCGTTGTTGGCACGACGAATGCGTTCACTGACCTCGTGCGTAATGCTATTCAATAGTTCACCTGAGGCTAGCATATCAGGTTGGCTAGCCATAGTTTGGACGTTGTCCAGATTGGCCAAAGGCAGTACTTTGTTTAGTAACATCGCAAGAGATGTAAACTCTGCTTTCAGCGATCTTACCTGACTTTCGAGAACACATACCTTTTGCAGAGCTTCTGCTAGTGGATCTACGAGCACTACTTTGCAATCTCGTATTTGAGATGGGCCAGCCTCGCTGAGATCATGGGCGGCTTGTTCCAGTGTTATCTTTTTGGCAGGTACGGGCGACATACGTTTTTTCACCATGGTACGAATAAGCAGTAAAAAGATCGAGTAAAAATGTGGGGTAAAACCTTGAACACGCGACGCTAACAGACGACTTTGGGAAACGGCTTGGACAAAGGGCCAAAAACAGCAAAACGGATGTAACAGTTGATATGTGTTACTTTAGTGTAACACAAACGGAACTAGAACGCGGTGATATACAGTTCAAAGTACTGCGGGACAAGACGCAACGAAAACGCACCGTTTGGTTAAAGGTCACTTGAGTTTTAATGTATCACGGGCACCGGTGAGCGCCACCAGCCTGTGTTAGTGCTTCTTGATTCATTGCTGTCACCTCGTTTGGCTGCCACTTGTCCGTTGCCTGTTTTTCCCGAGATTCCCACAGTTACATCCGCCAAAACCAGCAGGTTTATCCCCTAGGATTGGTCGACCAATCCTCAAACGCTTGGTCCTTTCACAGGAAAATGAAGAACCCACACATCGTTCCAAATGGAGCTCTTTCCGCCATTCTGTAGACGCTACCTTCACGGGGTCTGAACAAATGGGTTTAGCTCGCCTCGTACACACAGTAGAACAATTTACTAACCTGGAATGATATATTTATATGGATCCTCGTTCCACAACCAAAGACAAACAACTCTGGCATGATTGCCTTCACTGCCTCAAACATTCCCAATCGCCAGTCACCTGGAGCTATTCTGATGTCATTTCACGGACAGCGTTGCGCTCGTACACGTGGCTTTTCCGATGGCCTTTCATGGAATTTTCACTTGGCTATGAAGACAGTTAAACTTACTTACAATTGAAGGAATCCCGAATCCACTTTGCGGAGAAAGGCATCTTTACCTGTTATGGACATATTCAGCCACAAGAAACAACTTCACTCACCGACCCCATGACAAGTCCAGCGTGGATGGCTGGACACGGGTTGGGAGCAGAACAAGAATATAATAGAAAAGCCGGCCTCTATTAACAATGTGTTTACTCACTTGCATCATTATCATTCGACTCTTCGAATCTTTTGCATCATCGACCGGCTTCAACGACTGCTGCCGTATCAGTTCTAAGCCACTCGGGTAACCATCGAAGAATTTTGGCTGTCAACCGACTGCGAATAATAGAACGCAAAATCGGTCTATACGATGCACAACCGACTTGCACTACTGTTCAACGGAAGCTACGACAGTGTTCCAGGACGTGGTGGGTTTTCGCCTGGCAAGCGTTCTCCCGATAAAAAGCCACAAATGTCCGCTTAACAACACTGCAACGTGGCGGATGTGACTCGCCACAAAATAAAGTCACAGCTACACATTTCACGCTGACGCAGTCCTCAGCCTTCTACATCCAACCTGTGCAACTAATTCCACTATGAAGAATGCTTTGATGGAGCACAGTTCATCCCTATTTCGTAATGGTCGTTGATTACACCAAAACCTCGTTTGGGCACCTGTGCTCATGGATCACTACCTGGCGAAATTACCCCCAAGGTGTGTCGTGACGGATTTTGCGCGCCACAGCGCCATAATGTCCCTTGGTTTGACTATTAAGTGACAATATACTCACTCATATGGACTACATCGTTTCTTTCGTACCTTTCATTAAAACGAAATGTTTTAACCTTCCAAAGAAACTGTGCTTGTATGCATATTTGATCACGCCTTTACAGATGTGTCTCGTTTTACCGAGAATATACCATTTATTTAGTTATTTATTTATTTAAATATATGGCGGAGGAAGGAGTGGAGGCCAGTTTAAGTGCGCGTGCTGTCGTGAGACGGGGCATGGGTTAGTAGCCATTTCAATTTAAGAACAGGAAAGAGTAGAGAACGGATGACATACTACGGCTATAGTGATAATAGTGCCACGTAGCCGGTCTTTAAATAAAGCTGTATTAGCAGAATAACATGTGCACCAGCGCTAAAAGGTAAGGTGTTCCACACGAAAGTGGACTTCTACAGTGAAACAGACAATAAAAGTGGACGGCAGGGGCGCGAAAGTGATAGCCGGATTACTTGCGACAACTGAGCTGCTCGTCATAGTCATATGTGAGATGACTAATAAACATTTCATATTAAAACCAATAGGGATAACAGAAGAGACAAAATACAACTGTAGCGAAAATAGGGTTTGAGGACCAGCGATGAGATGGATGTGGGTTTTTGGAAAATAATGCGCTGCATGACCAGACATACCAAGGGTTCTGCACTAAATTTGGCTACCACAGCGTAAAAGACAAGGAAATGGATGGCAGAGAAGCGTACAGGGTGGGAGTTAGATTAATTGAGAAGCAAGAGCCACTCGCTTTCATGGGATGGACAGGTGCAAGGAGCATTCGAAGTTAAGCAAACGAGCGGCTGCAGAAGTGACTGACTACCACCTCTATAGGGAAAGTAGGGTGCGTGTACCAGCTCTGAGATGGAGCTGAGATTTCGGGATAAGATGGGCTGCAGCGCCAAACATACTAATAGTACCACTCCAAAGTAGATTTATACAGTGTACCAGACCAGTCTGCTTGAGCGTAGGAGAGCCGGATTAATTGCGAAGCAAGTGCTGCTCTGTCAAATTAACTCTTTCCAGCACCCATACGTTTATTGGGAACCAGTTGTCCTCGAGTACTTCCATAGTCCATCGAACTAATGCGCGAAACTTGTAAGCGCTGAATGTATATGTACTAAGTAACTTCAGCTTTGTACACACTCGACTATATCCAGTACCTCGACCTGGTTTCGGATGAGGAAGGGTAAGCCAGCGTATACTTAGTAATTCAAACGAGGCCGTACGAATAATGAGGGGTTAATTGAAACATTTGCTGTTGGGGTCTGGAAATAACATCAGCAAAACCACAACTCGAAATCTATTATAGGCAGTTTCTCAATTGTCTCCGGAGTTAATATTGCCACAGTAGACCACGCCTGGTGGGTATGCAATGTATATGAATCCCATCGATTGCAAAACTGGTTGAAAAATCGGCGGCACTGAAACAACACCCAGTTTCTAGACCACAACCGCGTACCAGAGCATTCCTAGTGTCTATACACATAACGTCTAATGCCCTTAAGTAGGGCCATAATGTTGCATAGAGTTAGGTCACCTGCGAATAAAAACGACCCCTTAAGCTTCTCTTGTAAGTAATTTACGAAGGATGCGAACAGCACCAGCTTTAATGCGCAGCCCGGCCAAAGCCCGCTAAAAGCGGCGTATGTTAATCAATAAATTGTTAATCAGGACTACGCAAGACACGTCAAAGAGACATGATTAATAGGCGCATAAAAATACAGGATATAGATCCTAAGTTAAACAGTGCTACGGCCGCTGGTCAAAAGTTTGGCGTATGCTGGGACACAGGTGACAAGAACGAGGCACAATGGAGTCATTACAGTTTGCCTTCTTCCTGTAGTGTGCGCTAAGTTAGGAACCATAGTCCAAGGAAGAAGGTTTATAGTGAGGGTATCTGTAAAAGGAAGAAAGTACAAATCCCAAGAAATATGTGCATTATTGCTGCGAATGTGTGACTTCACAGGTAGCTAGAGAGTTCGTCTGGAAAGTGCAACTTGTGTCAGAACGTGTGCTGTGCGTACATGGTTAAAACAAATTTCTTCTGATCCTGGTTATTGGGTCGCTTAGCTTCGACCACCTCTAACTAGCTCATGGAGACACTGAGCGATAAGTATCAGATTCGGTTCCCATAACCATGATGTAAAATTTTCCAGAAAGTAAACAGGGTCGAACACGACAGTTCATGCTCTAACTAGGACGATTTCAGGATTGTAGCGCTTCCAGTATTGTGAGTAGAATTTCATTGATCCATCTTCCATCGAGCGTAAATTGAAAGATTTATCGCGCTTTGAAGAAGTGAAAACTCTGTTTCTTCCCCAAGTGCCATCGTTGGAACTGCTTAATAGCACGAACCCTCCAGTGAGTTCAATCGAGCTTGCTTCCTAGATTCCCACGAATAGCTCTGGTGTCTCATGGCAAAGCAACTTTCCGAATAACACATTTTTGAGAGCGCACATGTATGGGCCGTTGATGCGAATGAACAGAAACTAGGAATACGTTTAACCAAGCACCACAAGTGAAAGCTCTACCAGAATCCCCACGTATATGGGGATGTTGATTTCATTGGGCGCAGTCCGCGTGGGCCTGAAGTTGGAACTTATCGAAAAGGATAGCACGTTGTTCTTTCAGATGTGAATTCCCTCCTTAAAATGAACACAACGAATGTGCGTTTGCAGAGTGGTAACTCGCGGAAATTATTCCTTACAGTGGCTACGTGCGTGCATTCATTGAGCTGGAACGGAAAGTGCTCGACACAAGACTGCATTCAAAACACGCACATTTTTAGCCCATAACTAAAATATGCAACCCATGGAATAGAACGACCAGCTTTTCTATAACGCTACACGTTTAGTAATAGCCACGTATGAGATAACGTGAAGGACCCAACCGATGACGGCGAACAGCAATATCAGCCTGCTCAATAGCATCTGCTTCCACCCCGCCCTTACGAGCTGTTAGTAAGTTCATTGGACGCAGGAGTCCCTCGCGAAATACATCTTGCGCTGTGCTAACTAACGCACATTTACTCTAGTGAACCTTCACTGAAAACCTTGCCAAGTTTTCAAATACACTAAGCCCCACATCCTTCAAACTGACTTGTACCCGCACTTGTAGGTAAATAAATAAATAAATAAACTTTTATTCTCGACCATGCGAGACACACATTTACAGGCGTGATCACGTTTAGCTAACAGTGTGATCAAAAATGTACAAAAGTACGTGTACGACATAACAGTGTATGTAAGTTTATGGGTGTATATACGTATGTAATTGTGTATGAATATAGCTTGTGTCTTTGAATGTGCCGCAGTATTTTTGACTGTTTGTTATCGTCAGGAACGTGAGTATAAGCGATTGATGTCCTTGGGTTGGATAGCACTTTCCGGATATCCACGGGCCGGTGACTTTATTTTGTTGCTAGTCACATCCGCCACGTCGCAGTGTTGATAAGCACATATTTGTGGCTTTTTATAAGGAGAAGCTTGCCAGGCGAAAACCCACCACGTCCTGGAACACTGCCGCCGACTATCTGCTGGAACGGGTTAAACCCGAACCACCCAGCTGGCACCACGAGGAGGTTGTTTGGCTAGCCACCCAGGTATCGGCTTCTTTCCATTCAGAATGCATAATGTAGCCGTCGGGTAAATTCAGTAATACACGTTACAGTGGTGCACACGATTGCGTTGTCGATTAGTGTAGCAGTTTGGAGTGAACAGTATCTGGGTTCTTCTCTCACGGCAACAGCAAACTTGAGACATCTTCCAGCAAATTTCGTCTAGATCGGTGTCTTCTTCGGCTTAAGAATACTTATATTCACGGAATATTTTTTCATGGGTAAATACGTTTGAGTATTTCTCCCCAAGCACGTACGCATTGTTAATGTCTATATTAGTGTATGCCCATCGCAATGAGTCTAAACCTTACTGCGTTGTGATGATTCGTGTGCCTCAGTGACCCACTGAGCTATGCAGCGTGGTGCTTTTTTGTACCTTCAAAGCCACCCATACCATATTGGTCCATGGCCATAGGACAGACAAAATTAGCCATCTGGTCCTTCAGCTTAGTGGTTGGAATGAGGGTGGCTCCTTAATCCTTAAAACGGACACCTTGTAACCCAACACCAAACCCGCTGCCTTGCGGTCAGGTTCTTGAACCAAAAGCTTTTGTTGAGACCCTAACCGTTCTCCTGTCTACGCCTGGGCAACCTGACAGTATCCTGCCCACACAATACAATGAATTTCTCAGCAACCAGTTTGCTGATGCTATGGCCACCGCAGAGGATAATCAACGGTGCCCTATCTGCTGCATCAACATAGTGTATAAGGGTTTGAATGGCACTGCTCAAGCGTTTTCATCTTCTTATTCCCCTTCTTACGCTTTGTCACCCTTATCTCCCCATTTCAGCCTCACTTTTATCCCCCGTTTTCAACCCCCAATTCTTGGACCCACACTTTGCTTCAATAGTCTCTTGTTTGCTAGTAGTAACTCACATGTGAACGCGGCGCGTCATTCCTGCCCGGTCAACAGGCCCACGTCTAAGCAAGCAGTCAAGCCCAGTTCATCGGCTTCCATTCGAAGCCCTCGGTCATCCTTCAGGTTGGCATGCCTCAGTGTACGCACATTGCTACCGATACATTAAGAGGCAGCACTTGACCAAACACTAGAGACACTTTCCATCGATATCTGCTGCTTATCGGAGACGCGCCTGCAAGACCCAACCTCGGTGCTCACTGTGCGAGCCCCTTTAGGTGTCACTAGCATCAGTTTCTCACTGCGCTTATCCGGTGACGCGGGAGCTTAGAACACCGGACAAGCCGGTGTTGGTATTGCCCTGAGTCCCCGGACTGATGATACTTTGGTTGATTCGAGCCCAAGAAGCTGCAGGATGTGCGCCGTCCGCTTGGCTGGCTCGTTCCAAGTCCGGAAGTCGCGTTGGACTAACAGGTATCTATTGGTTAGCGCTGACTCTGCACCCACAAACTCTAGTGATAAAGCTGCAAAAGACGACTTCTATCTAAACTGAACGAGCTCCTTCGCCATAGAAGAAGCAAGGATGCTGGTGCTGGCGTGGGCTCTGAAAGCACAAGTTGGGAAGTTGTCCACTGATGAACTGCCGCTGGGCGGCCGTCGCGGTAACAGTGAGCGATTACTTTATTTGTGTGAGGATACTCTCTTATGTCTTGCGAGCACTAATTTCCGACAGAGCACCCGCCGGAGGGTGACTGGGCGCCAACCAGACTCGAACCAGCTATGGACTCAAATCGATCACATTGAGATAAGTCACCGATGAAGGTGCTGCGTCCAGAACTGTCGCTCGATTTAGAGCACATGTGACGGCGTTGACCATGCACTTGTTTTGCTAACCTGCGGATGCCCATAGGCGGATGCCCACGACGACGTCGTGACCGCCTTAACACCAGCCAACTGGCGAAGCCAGATGTTCTGAGTGCCTATCAAAGTGCGCTGTCATGCAAGTCGAATAAACGCTCACTAAAGACAACTGCAGCGCACTGGTTGCATGTTCACCAGACCTTACTAGCAGCAAGAAAATCCTCGTATGATAAGGCTAAGCCTCAAAATCGACAATAGGTTTCTTCGCAGACTGTGGAAAAGATCGATGTGCGCAGGCATATTCCGCGAGAATGGAAACAAAATGAAACTCGCAAAGGGCTCCGGGCAATACTCCGTGCTAGTCTGAAAGGAGACCGCTAATCCTTGTGATCTCATCGTGCATCTAAAAAGGAAATGACCGCAACCCTTGGTAAACACTTTGTAATTTCCCCTGATACGAGAAACGAGCAGCAGGATATCCGGTGTTAGTGAATGTATACTTGACGAGAGTGGACAGCCTATCCACATCTTGTCACAACGCTTGGAGCGTTGGGATGAGCACTCCGAAAACCAATTTATTCGGACAGAATTGTTAGATTTCTCACCGACCACTGATCGCCCCGTTTCGTGGGCTGTTTCTTTGGATGCACCCTCTCGCTCAGAACTTGTACGTGAGATCGGACTGTTGTAGTTACGTAAAGCCGCGGCACCGGATGATCGATCTCCAGCCCTTTTCAACGTTGGGGGACCTTCTCTTGTGGAGGATGTATACGGGTTACTATTGAAACTGTGGGTGCAGAAAACTGTCCAAACCGACTGGAGCCGCTCCGTCATAGTCCCAATTATCAAGCGGGTCTCATGGTCGGAACGCGGCAGCCATAGGGGAATCAGTCTGATCTCCATCGCCTCCAAATTACTTGCAGCTGGCATCCGTCACAGGTTCAATGGCTCTCGGGAAAGCGATATTCGTGAAGAGCCAGCCGGGTTTCGTCGTGGTCTTGGCTGCATTGCCCAATCCTTTACTTTGCGTCATTTGTCGGAGCACCGTCACATATATTGGTAGCCCACCGCTGTCGTGTTGCTTGATATCAAATGTGCCTTCCAGTTGGTTGATCGATGTGTCTTTGGAACTGTCTACTCAGGAAAGGTGTTCCCGCGAAGCAGGTAAATGTTATCCGAGCGTTATACACTTAAATAAATAAATAAATATTTTATTCTCGACAAAGCGAGACACGCCTTTTGGGCATGATCAGCATATTGCATTATTGTACATGATAGCGGAATAAGCAGCACCAACAGTGGGAGTAGTACAGTTGGAAACAGTAGTGTGGGCCCACAGAGCCCAAATGTTGTATGTAGTCTATGTACACAGAATGCGAGAGGTAAAAATAGTAATCAGATCACTTATGTGGTACGTTGATGAGGAACTAGTCCGATGAGGTCCCGTAAGCAATGTAAGTCAGTGAGTGAAGTATGAGGAAACGGGTGAAAAATACTTAAGAATAGTGGTATGTCACTAATCAGATATGTAGGCGTGTTCGTGCGAGAGCCGATATGTACACAGAACTTGTAAATATGGTGTCGGTCAACTTGCCAATGTTAGGGGCGGTGACTTTATTGAGTGGCGGGTCACATCCGCCACGTCGCAGTGTTGTTATACAGACATTTGTGGCTTTTTGTAGGGAAAACGCTTGCCAGACGAAGACCCACCACGTCCTGGAACACTGCCGGCAGCGCGAGTGCCTGCGCAAGCTGTCTTTGTGCCTTAAGATCTCCAGCGGTGTGTGAAAAGGAGGCCCGCTGTCCCCCTTCCTCTTTAACTTAGCTGTTTATGAAGTCATGGAAATCGCGTCCACATGACACGACGTAGAAGGTGTGGAACTGTTACCAGGAGAACGACTGCTTTACTTGGAGTATGCCAACAATGTTGCCCTAACCTGTGACAGCTCCCAGACCTGCCAAGTGGCACTGGACAGAGTAGCACAGGCTGTCCTTCACTTGGAGTTTCACTTCGCACCAGCGAAGTGCAAAGCTTTTTTCCAAGGTTGGACTAGGCAGCCTCCTACGCTGTTCCTTGGTGGGGATCAGCTAGAAGTCCTTAAACACTTAGACTACCTTGGAAGTTGTAGTGGCGCCCGTGGGATTGAAGATAAGATCACGAACCGTATAGCCCAAGCTCGAGACGCTTTCGCTAAACTTCGTCACTTATGACACTGAAGCGGCATCACGCTCACCCTGAAGGGTAGATTGTACAATGCAGCGGTACTTTCGAACCTGCTGTATGGTTGTGCATCCCATCTCCGTCGCTCAACGGACATAAAGAGGTTAGTTACGTTCGACCACCGGTGCCTTCGCAATTTAGCTCACGTCTGGTGGAAACATGGAGTAGGCAACGAGCGCGTTCTATGCCTCGTTTACGGGAAGCGAAAAGGAAATGAACCGCTCAGCACTGTCATTTCAGACACCAGGCTCCGATGGTGCGGCCAATGGTTACGCACGCTAGTATAGGGCTCCCGCGACGTGCGCTGCTCGCGCGCCGTGGCTGTGGATAGAAAAGAGGGGGTGGCCAAGCGATGCCTTAGGCGGGAGGAATGAAGTCTCTCACTTAGAAGCTGGCCAAGGTTGGAGCGTCTCCGCACCCCGGTTGGGATCCTAAAGATGAGGAACACGCTTGGTTGGATACACTTGAAGACATGGATAAGAGCCGACCTTAGTGGCGTTCGTGCTATGAGGTTTTCCGTCCCACCTCATCCCTGTTAGCCTCACGCTCCAGCCACGATCTCAATAACTAGCCTTAGCTAATTTTGCACATTAAGTATTTTGTTGCATAGTACCCGGCTGCTAGCTTACCGTAATGATGCCAATCCGTTACCGGTCGCTCAGCTGACTTGCACCTGTAGCATATTTTTCTCCTTTTTCTGCTATGTATTGCGGCGCATTAACTGAGGTTTTCCATCTATAGTTAACATGTATAAGGAGGATGATAGGTTTACGTCCCATTTACTCAAACTAACGCTTGGGTGTGGGAGGTTGCAGCACAACGCTAGTAACGTGTGCGACATATCTCTAGGGTTTGTGCAAAGCATTGTCTGCCAATCCGCTAGCACCCTGAAACGAAGCCAAACTACTTTGTTAGTCGAACATATTCGGAGCCGCTTGATATCTATCGACGTAGCTATTTAATAGGTTCACTTAAGGGCCTTTCCTTTTGAGCCTTGGAATGTGATTTGCCTTAATGTTCTGTGGCTACCTGCCCAAAGTCGTCCTCAAAGATAACACAGGGGATGATGGAATCCTATCCCTATCGCTTGAAACCACGCGGCCTAAACGTTAATATGTCAATCACTAGTCCACTGGTGATTTCTGACAAGGGCATGCTAAACAGATAAGCACTCGTGGTCCAGACATCAAGGCGCGAGCCGTAAGTATGGTTACGGCAGAAGCATCGTGACTCAGTAGAAAGGAGACCTACATAGGACGGCCCCTGGTTGCTCATATAGCTAGTGGCGGCGTCCGAGGACCAATGTAGGGGTAGCTGGAGTGACAACTCTAGCAGGTCGGCACCGATAGACCCCATCTGCGCGGTAAGAGCTGCACAGCAAGTCTTTGCGAGATTGCAAGCGCGCAGCACTAGATAATAGTTCGCCGACTGAGCGTGTACAAATCCAGTTGTCCCTGTAGCGGTACTCACAGGCTTCTAGGCACTATTACCACAGTAAGCTGGACCGCGAAAGGGCAAATCCCGCGCGTGTGAGCAACTACAGGTATTTATAGCACATGGGAAGCGTTGGCCATCTGTACGTCTAAGTGTTAGGTCACCTCCAAAGCAAAATCACACGCTGGACGGCTATTTTAGCGGTCGCCACAGAACAGTGCGTGGCTAGGTAAACATGCTTCGCATTCCGCCGATTGTTTTAGACAAACAAGTTTCCATGAACGCAAGTATATCTACACGATATATCTTTCAGCAAAGCGACCATGCTCTTCTTATCTTCCTCACCACTTAGCAGCGATTCTTCGTAGGCTCCATGCCCATTCCGCGCAGACTTTCAGCTTGCTAGGATACACTCTTTGTCCCACCATCATACATTCTCTCGGAATGTCTGTATCACTAACCTTCGCTGGCTTGTTGATGCATTCTGTGACCCTGAAGGCACACACTAGTGACCAAGTGTCTTATTGGTATGGCTACATCTGGCCACTGGTAAACTTTCCTGGCGCCTTCATCTGTCGATCGTCTTGCATTCGGCACCTCTGTTTAGAAGCAGCTAGGGGTCGTAGGTCCCATGCATCTGCGAGTATCCAGAGCATGTTAGGAGCCACTATTTATCTCCATAACCTATATTCTCTTTGAATGCCTGCATCCCATCTTTTCGCTGCCTTACCACAAACTGACCTTTGGATCCCTCTCGTGGCAAACTACTTTTTTAACTTTTCTATTCTGCGCTGCCTATCGTATTAGGCTGGCTACGTGCTGTCCGTGCAATATACAATCACCACCTTTCCTCTAACCCTCTTTGCTCTCTCCCCACGCAATTTTTGCCTCTTGCTAAACTGATAGTTCTTTGATTACTTACTGGTACAACGCTCTTGTCTCTACGTAGACGTTAGCAATCTACCCATACGGCTATGGCTTCTATAGATATTCAAGAGGCATCTTCAGCATAATCATTTTTGCACAGTGTACATGATTTTGTCTCAACTCCAAAAACAATGTTTAGTTCCACGCCTGTTCTTGCGGTTTTCGCTCGGTTGTCCCTCACTTTCCCTTTTCTCCGAGGTCCGGAACTTCTTGCAGTTCTGTGACTGGACTGAGGAACAGATTTCGCCCGACGGACGGAATAACCGACAAGGACCTACGTGGAGCATGGCTGTATACCAAAGGGACTCCACTGCAATCACCACCACATTCGCTGCCCAGTATGGAGAGCGGGACACGTCATCACCCTCCCGAAAATTATACATCGGAAAATCCAGACAGCAGAAAGTTTGAAACTTTGCTTACCTGGACCCACAACAAGACTACTATCCGTGATGTTCCCATCCTCAACCGGCTGCAACCATTATGGCGTCCCTGAGCAAACCATTTGTCCGGAAAACAGAGGTAATTAGAAGCCAGTTGACTGCGAATAGCCGAATATAAAATCAGTCCTCAAGCGGCTTTGTCAGTTATACATTAGTGTTCAAAATAATTACGGCAATGTTGTAGGACGTGGTGCGTTTTCCCCTGGCAAGAGTTCTCCCTATAAAAGCCACATATGTCTGTTTAACAACGCTGCGACGTGGCAAATAAATAAATAAATAAATAAATAGGTATATTTCTAGACCTGCTAGAGGCTGCACCCTAAAGGGTTCAGATCAAGGCTTACATTAATCCGATGCTCTTGCATGGAAGTAGGCAAAATATAAATATATGTTCATCGTTAGAAATTCCAAATGCATTGGCACGGTTTGGTATACAGCTACTGGGTATCAGGTGCCCACCTTGACGTTTTCTGGTTCCTTCGGGCGATCTTGAGCTCCTTGTTCTTTTATTGTGAAAAACTTCGCGGAGTTGTGCCTTTTCTCCTTGGAACAGAATCCATTTCGCCGAAAGTTCACTTTAAATTGATCGCACATTAATTGGCCACTCAGTTGCCCCAATTGTTGTTGCGCACATGGAAGAAATGAGTGAAGGGATTATAAGGCATACAAAAAGTATAAAAAAAAATTCGATAAATGCAGGCAAGAATAGAAACAATTTGTTAAGAAAGTAAATAAATCCGCGCGCTTTAGTAGAAAAAGACCAATTAACAAAAAAATAGAGCCGTACTTTTCTTACGCTGATATTGCTCTCCGGCGCGAAATTTCAACCTGAGTTATTCTCAGATAAAAGAAAATGCCCTTCTACAGTTACAATACCGTCTAAAGTAGCACAAAATTGCACTTATCTGGACCAGCTTTTTAGCCTGAATGGGCTGAACTTAAAAGCAACACAATACGTGCAGTATTTTGCGAGTTATTCGCAATTAAATGATGGTCTACGAATAAGGCCATTTTTATTTTTCGCTAAAAATGGCTTTCTGCTTTGCAAGCAGATAGCAGAAAAAAGAAAAAAAACATTAAAAGTAGGGAAGCGGCATATGATCTAGATGGGCATGGCTATCCAGAAATGCTCTACTTAGCCCGTTATACCCTGCGACAACTACGGGCTGCGCAGGTGGCCGAAAAGTAAACTTTGTAGGCATACATGATAAATATATGCAAATAAGGGATGGTTTTGCGCGAAAACACTAGAAATCCAGCAAGGAATATTATATCTACATGGGAATTCAGGGGAGCTTGTAATTAACTCACGGTTAGAAGGCCACGGCATACCGTTTTCAGGGGATACTGAGCCACATAAACAACCAGTAAAATGGAGTTTAGCATTTTTTAAGCCTCTAAGCTTTACTAAAGCTTATAACAAGACCGCATGAGCCAGGTCTACCTGAGTAAACCAGGGGGTATTTCAGATCGGCTGACAGATTTCGGCCTGCAAAATAGACACATTACTTGGCTAAACATCACAAGATTTATCCCTTAGAGCCAATTTTCTATATTCATGAGGCTCTGTCACTAATGTGACTCGCCACTGAATAAAGTCACTGCCCACAACTACATACTAGCAAGTCGACTAGGCTCATATTCAACTTTTCCCGACAAGTGCAAGAATATGATACTCTCCGACTACATGTACCGTTTCACTGCACTTATAATGCCTTGACCGCTTACACTACGCACGATTGAACCCAAAGTATAGTTGTGATACACAGCTGCCTGTAAACCTTGCTCATGCCTGATTTGGTGTTTGTATAAATTTGAGAGTAAACGATTTATTTATTTCCGTTTCTCAGTCCACGCAACTAGAATGGGTTATAGCACGGCGGATAGGAACCGTTGACTGAACAGTTGAACGCACATTTAAGAGACCATGCCCAGCAACCGCACGCTAGCCTTATTTGCTTTCTCAGCAAAATTAGGGTGTTATTCGCTACCGTGGAGAACTTTCAGTGTTGAAGGCGTATCACGAGGCTGCATGTGCTATATTGCCATCGCAATGAGGCTAGACCTTACCGTGGTGCGATGGTTTGTGTGCCTCAGCGATCCATTGAGCTACGCTGGGTGGTGCTTTTGCACCTTCAGAGTCACTCATACCAGATTGGTCAATGGTTAGAGGCCAGACAAACTCAGCCTCCAGGTCTTCCAGGTTGGGGGTTGGAATGAGGGTGGCGCCTTATTCCTTAAAATGGACTCCTTGTAGCCCAACGCCAAACCCGCTGCCTTGCGGTCAGGTTTTTTAACCAAAGGCTTTGGTTGAGAACCCTAATCGTTCTCCTGTCTAGGCCTGGGCAACCTGACAGTATCCTGCCCACGCAATACTATGAATTTTCCTTCAAACAATTTCTTGATGCTCTGGCCACCGCAGAGGATAATAAACGGTGCCCTATCTGCTGCATCGAGCAGGGTGGATAGGGTTTGGATGCTACTGCTCAAGCCTTCCCGTCTTCTTATTCCGCCTCTTACGCTTTTTCACTCTTACCGTCCCATTCCAACTTCACTTATATCCCCCCAGTTTTCAACCCCCCGATTCTTGGCCCTCCCCCAACATGCTTTGCTAGGCATTTACCTTCTAATTTCAACTCACACGTGAACGGGGAGCGTCACTCCTCTCCTGTCGACAAGCCCATGTCCAACCAAGCGGTCCAATCCAATTCATCGGCTTCCATTTCGAGCCCTCGATCCTCCTTCAGATTGGCATGCCTCAATGTACGCACACTGCTACAAATCGGTCAACAGGCAGCACTTGCCCGAACATTGGAGACCCTCTCGATCGAGATCTGCTGCTTATCAGAGACTCGCCTGCAAGACTCGAGCACTGTGCTCACTCTGCGATCCCCTTCAGGGGACGCAAGCAGTATTTTCTCCTTGCGCCTATCCGGTGACGATGCAGCTTCGAGCACCGGCCAAGCCGGTGTTGGTATTGTCCTGAGTCCCCGGGCTGAAGCTGCTCTGGTTGATTGGATTCCAGTCAGTAGCCGGATGTGTGCGGTCCGATTGGCTGGCTCGTTTAAAGCTTCGAAGTCGCGCGGGACTAATAGATGTCTATTCATCATCGCTGCCTATGCGCCCACAAACTGTAGCGATGATTCGGTAAAGAACGACTTCTACCGCCAACTGACCCAGCTCCTTCGCCACAGAAGAAGCACGGACACTGTTGTGCTGGCGGGGGATATGAACGCACAAGTTGGAAAGTTGTCCACTGATGAACTGCATCTGGGCGGTCAACACGGTGTAGGCTCCCGTAATGATAACGGTGAGCGGTTACTTCATTTGTGTGAAGATGCTCGCTTATTTCTTGCGAGCACTAATTTCCGACACAGCACCCGCCGAAGGGTGACTTGGCGCCCACCAACCTCGAACCAGCTTTGCACGCAGATCGATCACATTGCGATAAGTTACCGCTGGAGAGGCTGCATCCAGAATTGTCGCTCGATTTGGAGCACATGTGTGGACACCGATCATGCACTTGTATGTGCTGACATGCGGATGCGTTTTGGCGGACGCCCACGACGACGCTGTGAGCGTATTGACACCAGCCAACTGACAAAACCAGCTGTTCTGAATGCGTATCGAAGTACGCTAACATGCGAGTTGAGCAAGCGCTCACAGGAGACAATTGATGGTCACTGGTCACATGTTCGCCAGACCTTACTAGCAGCAGGCAAATCCTCATGTGGTATGTCTAATAGACAACATGGACATTGGGTCTCTTCGCAGTCTCTGGAACTTATAGATGCTCGCCGGCAAATCCCGGCTGGAAGCGAGCACAATGAAACTCGCAAAGAGCTCCGGGCAAAACTCCGTGCTAGCCTGAAGAGAGACCGCGAACCTTGGTGGTTTCATCGTGCGTCAGAGATGGAAGTGGCCGCTGCCCTTGGCAACCATCGTAAGTTATTCCGTCTGATACGGGAAACGGGCAGCAGGAGACCTGGTGTTAGTGAAACTATACGTGACGAGAGTGGACAGCCTATCCACAATTTGTCAAAACGTCTGGAGCGTTGGGCTGAGCATTTTGAAAAGCAATTTAATCGGCAAGAATTGTTCGATTCGCCGGTCACTGATCGCCCCGCTCCGTGGGCTGTCCCTTTGGATCCACCCTCTCGCTCAGAAGTCGAACGTGAGATCGGACTGTTGAAGTTGAACAAAGCCGCGGGACCAGATGATCTTCCTCCAGCCCTCTTCAAAGTTGGAGGCTCTGCTCTTGTTGATGCTTTGCATGAATTACTAGTGAAACTGTGGGAGCAGGAAACTGTCCCAACCGACTGGAGCCGCTCCGTTATTGTTCCTATCTTCAAAGGCGGCTCGCGCTCGGAATGCGGCAACCATAGAGGAATCAGTCTGATCTCCATCGCCTCCAAATTACTCGCGTCCATAATTCTCCACAGACTGACTGGCGCTCGTGAAAGCCAGATTCGTGAGGAGCAAGCCGGGTTTCGTCGGGGTCGTGGCTGCATCGACCACATCTTCACCTTGCGTCAGTTGTTGGAGCACCGTCACACATATTGGCGGCCCACCGTAGTCGTGTTCCTCGACATCAAAGGTGCCTTCGATTCGGTTGATCGATGTGCCCTTTGGAATTGTCTACTCAGGAAAGGTGTGCCCGAGAAATATGTAAATATTATCCAAGCATTATATGCGCGTAGCACGGGCAGAGTAAGGGCTTACAGCAGGCTGTCGCCACCCTTCAATATCTCCAGCGGTGTGAGACAAGGATGCCCGCTGTCACCTTTCCTATTCAACTTCGCTATTGACGAAGTCATGGAGATTGCATTTACAAGACTTGGAAGGTGTGGAGCTACTCCCAGGAGAACGACTTCTTGACTTAGAGTATGCAGACGACATTGCCCTCATCTGTGACAGCTCCCAGACGTGTCAAGCCGCGCTGGACAGATTAGCACTGGCTGTCAGTCGCTTCGGGCTTTGCTTTGCACCACCGAAGTGCAAAGCGTTCCTCCAGGATTGGCAGGGTTCGCCCCCTGTGCTGACCCTTAGTGGGGATCAGCTAGAAGTCGTTCAGAAATTCAATTACCTGGGAAGTTGTATCAGCGCCCTTGGGATCGAAGACGAGATCACGAACTGCATAGCGAAAGCTCGAAGTGCTTTTGCTAACCTTCGCCACCTATGGCGACGGCGCGACATTACTCTCGCCCTGAAAGGTAGAGTGTACAATGCAGCGGTACGTTCGACCTTACTGTACGGTTGCGAAACCTGGCCCCTAAGATCGGCGGACATGAAGAGGCTACTTACGTTCGACCATCGGTGCCTTCGCAGTTTGGCTCACATCTGGTGGGAACACCGCGTGAGTAACGAGCGTGTTCGACGCCTTGTTTACGGCCTAGGAAAAGGGAATGAACCGCTCAGCACCGTCATTTCACTCACCAGGTTCCGATGGCTGGGCCACGTGTTGCGCATGCCAGCCCACCGACTCCCTCGACGTGCGTTGTTTGCTCACCGGGGATGTGGGTGGAAGAAGAGGAGAGGTGGCCAAGCGATGACTTGGTCCAGAGGAATGAAGGCCCTTACTTCGGAGCTGGCCTCAGTTGGAGCTTCACGGCTCCATGGTTGGGGTCCAAAAGACGGTGAACACGTTTGGCTGGATACACTTGCTGATATGGCAAGGAGCCGACCTCAGTGGCGTTCGTGCTGTGAGTTTCTTTGTCCCTCCCCATCCCTTTAGCCTCCCCCTCCATCTACGATCTTATTTCGTAGGCTAAAACGTAATTAAATTTTTGTTTTTGCCTAGTAGCCGGCTAGTAGCTTACCGGAACGATGCGTATCCGTTGCTGGTAGCTCAGCTGGCATTCAACTGTCGTATTTATTTTTCCTTTATGTATTGTATTTATGTATGTATTTCCTTTATGTATTGCGGTACAATAGCGGAGGTGTTTTACCATCTCTAGCTGACATGTATAATGATGATGATGATGATGATGTGCTACATTGTGGCGTACGGGATTAGTCTAACTAGGCTGGGCGAAGGATTCAGTTTAGCTACCGGAATCTTCTGCAGACCGAACAGTGTCCTGGCGGCAACTATCTGGAACCATGGTTAGACAGCGTCGATTACACAAAATTTAAAGTATCTGCAGTCATCAAGTATGCGCACGCTGTGCAGAGCGGCAGCGGATTCATTAAACTTTTTAAAAACATAAGGTTGCCCTGTATGAAGCGCTCCGATAGGGTGCATTACAACAGCATGTTCTACCACCGACACCGCGTGGCCACTACTCTTTGTGTAAATAAAGGTGAACGTGGCTTTAGTTTAGTTAAGATTAAGGCAGCAGCTGGTGGTATAGCCTCCTCAGGTTTTTAAAACGGGCAGTAAAATGTCTCCACTGCTCAAATATATCGTTTCCGCCTACCTGTTACCAGTGTGTCCGAACTTCCTCTAAAAGCAAACTCTCCACACGCAGGCAAGCCCCATGTGGGACATTTCCACCCTTTGCCTTGCACGCAACTACCCCAGCAAAGTCTAACATTGTGTTTGACGATGCATTATCCCACTGTGAATATACTCGTCATGCTTAGTTGCTGTGACGTTTATCCTCGTTAATAGATTGATTAAATAATCCATCGAACGGTTTGAATGTGTTTGTAAACCTAAAGCTGTCAGTTGGTACATGTAAATGCTACGAATCTGTGCCCTAGCCCTATTCGTCACATTGTTTGCGCCTATTGCACCTTCAGAAACGATTGGTTGTACATCTGTTTTCTGGCCAATTTTGGGGTTAGTTTTTGACCTGTTACCCTAAACCACTGTAAAAGATCACGTAGGTTTTCTCGGCCATGCTTTCTCAAGTGACCTGGAGATTTTACTTGGCCCCCGATGCCAAGACCGAATTGTCAGTAAAAGTGCTCAACCACCAAGATTATTTGTATTTGCTTGGAGCATGGACAATGTCATGAAGAGGAAGTTTGGCGAGGAAGGACGCTAGAGGGATTGAGAAGATCGGCGAGTCGAAGCCTATGGCGTCGCCGCAGATGATTGCACGTCTCCCTCCAGTATGCTAGTTTATCGTAAAACCACCGATAGTAATAGATTTGGTAGTAAAATTTAAATAAAACTTATATTTTTCTCAGGGCGAGGTACGCCTGTGTAGGCATAATCATAGTAATACAAAAATAATAGGTAGCTGACGTTACAAAATAGTTTAAATTTACCCTTAATATATTGAACCTAGGTGCGTGTGTTTATATGACTGGATTAGAGATGTAGGCTGGAGAGCCAATGGTGTGCTGAGGCTGGTGGTGGCTAGGTCCTGACAGATGGTCTGCCCCCTGCTGCTACTGTTGCGCCATTTGCTCATGTCCTGGGCGCCACCTCGTGGCTACCGCGGGGTGGGCGTTGGGTTTCGCCTTTCTCCCTGCTAAGATCCAGGACACCAATCCGCATGAGTCAGTGAACTAAACATGTGCTAGACCCGCTGCCTTTCGGGTGTTCATTTAATCGAAGGCTTTGACTGAGGACCCGAGTCGTTCTCCCGTCAGATGTGGGCGTCCTGGCAGTATCCTAGTCCATCCTCTCCGGAGGTTAGGAAGTGGTTGATGTCCCTCTTCCCGTAAAATCCAGCCATGGAAAATAACAAGTCTACGTGTTATAAGCTCACAGCACGATTGGCGTAAAGCACGGGCGTCACGCACTGTCTCTGACGATGGGAGCGCACCTCCGGGTGTTCAATGGTTTGCTACTGCCCGCCTCAAGCCAGGCAGCCCCTGGTTAAATTGGTGCAATCCCGCCTGCGTCTGGCCGTGGTCGCAGTTGTATCCTATTACGGTCGAAAAACATATACAAACGGTTCCAGTACTTCCAAGGGTGCGCGTGACGACCGCCAAGCAGATCCCAATCTATCTCTGCAATCACATTCCCGAGCTGGATCTGCTCCCTACTGTCTTGTGGGTCAGGCGATTGAGCCAAAGTCTCCGGGCGGAGTCCCTCAAGCAAACCTCCGAAGCACAACGACCACCTCGCGTGCGATTGCCCACCAATGCAATCGTATGCCCGCGCGCAAAGCACTCAGCATCGAGTGCTGGAATCTGCGCACACTACTGGACCGGAACTCCAGAGAGCGCTCGGAGCGACGCGCTGCACTCGTCGCGATGGAGCTGACGCGCTGCCGCATCGATATTGTGGCGCTCAGTGAAACTCGGCTCGCTGAGCAAGGTAAGCTGCATGAAGCAGGTGCTGGCCACACATTCTACTGGGTGGGCAACGCCGCCTCAGCACCACGTGATCATGGGGTCGGATTTGCAATATCCGATAGCCCCCATGGCCTGCTGGTGGGTGAACCAATGGGCCTCAGTGCGCGATTGGTTACTGTTTGCCTACGACTCGGAAGAGGTAAGTTTGCCACCTTTATAAGCACGTACGGTCCGACCATGTGTTATCTTGATGACACACGTGATCAATTCTACACTCAGCTATCCTCCGTGATACGGTCTGTGCCGAGGAGCGATCGACTATTTCTGCTGGGTGATTTCAACGCGCACGTTGGGCATGATGCATCAGTGTGGACAGAGGTTATCGGTTCGCATGGCATTGGTTCAGCGGATGCTAACGGTGACAGGCTGCTCTCCTCGTGGCCTACTAACCGCCTGACGATTCCGGACACTCGGTTTGCACTGAGTGCAAGTGATGTAGCAACTGGGACGCACCCGCGGAGTGGTCACGCTCACCTGCTCGACTATGTCATTGTACGTCCGCGTGATGTGCGTGAAGTGCGTATCACACGTGTATTGCGTGCAGCTGTGTGTGGCACTGATCACAAATTTATGCGGACCAAACTGTACATATATATATGTCAATGCCTAGAGTTCATTGAGTTCATTGAGTGGTAGAGAGAAGAAGGGGTCCCGTGTCAGCTCCTTCGCTTCCCGATCTTCCAAGGATTGCAGGCGAGTTGGCTGTCATGGCTCAGGATGTAATATCAGCCCTGCAGGATCCAGCCCTGCATTTCCATACAGCTACCGAAAACGGGTAAAATTAATACAAAATCAATTGACATTTGTAGCCGGTCCGCAGGCGTCACGGTAACACGTTAACAGGTAAGAGGTCGGTCGGTTTTGCTTCCTGTTATCAGTACCCTCATATTCCTCTCCGGCACTCTTCCTTTCCTCTTCCGTGCTTCCTTAGTTGCTTCCTTTACATCGGCCTCTTACTAGGCGGCTCGAGCATACAGCCGTCTACGAGGTATTTATCTTTGCATTGCAGCTTGTCACACTACTTGGACACGGAAGAGCTCAGGACGCCGGCCTGGAGGAATATTACACATTTTACGGGTCAGGGCAAAAATTGTCAAGTCTCAGAACAGCTACGTCAGATGCAATATGCCGCTAGCGATGTGGTGGACGCGAATAGTCCTAGAACGACTTTATGCTTCGGCTAAATACTTGCCGAAATGGTTTTCTTACTAAAATGATGATTCTACATTGGAGATTTCATTTGCTCTGACACTTAATTAGTTTTTGCTGTTGGTCCAACGAACCAAGTTAACTAGCGCTTACTAGTGCTCACGCCCCTACTGCGGAAGGGCAAATGCTACCCAACAAGAAAAATGCTCTGTAGTCAGCGATAGTTAAATAGGTGAAGTTCCCAGAAGTCTTAAATTAGAAGGATTCAAGTTGCGCTACCGGGAAAGAAAACGGTGATCAACATAAGCGACCACAGTACGTAAGTAAAACCCATTCAGATACCAAAGGTGTAGTTGAGCCATAAAGAGAATCCTAAGTTGCCTAACAGCATATTTGGCCAGTCGCTTATACTGCGGATAAAAAGATACCTAAATTGATAAAATATACATAGTCATTCGTCATAAATGATAATGGGGCAATCGAAAAATTCAATCCTTCACAACAGCGGTAGTGGCAGCATTTACAGAATCTTTAAACAATTAATAAATCGCCAGCCGTACGCCTTAACTGCGTTTCGCTGCCACACTACTACCACCAGTCGCGAGTGGGCTGAGTATACCGTGAGGGCGCCTGCCCCTACGCGGATTCTAACCAGTGACCTAATGGTTGCATACAATTCGTGGAAATATCTTCATCCCAGGTGCTCAAATAAAGCCTAAGTAGATGGTCTGGGATAAAGTAAGAATTGAAAGGAAAATCCATTATTTCAGCGATGAATCGCTTGTTGCTGATTATCGCACTGATTTCGAACGTTCTGGAATGTCCTAAGCCCTGCAAGTGACTAACAACCTACAGAGAATCGGCCAAAACTATGTGGAACAACTAATCTTGGTAGTTGAGCTTCTAATTCTAGAGATGGAAGGTTATGAGGCGACGCATAAATATGACCAGGGTATGCCGTCCTTGTACAAGTCCGGTTCTAATGCGGTTAACACGTTATTTTGGACAACGTCGTTTTGACTTCCCCTAAGTTTGGGTTTGAGGTCGTGTGGGATAGACTAAGTGCAAGGTTCAGAATTAAAACAAGTGAGATTTTAACAAATGACGACGGAGAAAACTGGAAATGTGTATTTTCCGTTGAACAGCTACAGAAGCTGCTTTGCAACAGCAATCCCAAATGGAAGCTTAAATGAAAATGATTGAAAATTTAACAAATTGCTTGAGTATGGAATCTGCATTAACAGTAGCGGGGGACACGTAGGCGAATGGTGTTGACCTTCACACTAGTGCGATTAGGGAACTTAACTATGACGCAGATTCCGGTTGTACATTTGATACATTGTTCAAACGCGGGGAAGATATGTTGCGGATAGACTTTAGTCGTCAGGACGATCCCTGAAAAGTGCGTTTGTTACTCAGAAAGCTGGGCGCGAGTGATCAATTAAGATCCATCGACCAAGCAACCAAAGGACCTGACTTTTGACGGAGCTCACTCGGTGAAACATTCAGTGAGTCAGCTTCCCTATTTAGCATTCGTTATCAATACGTAGAGACTGTCAAACGTGAAACGGACGATTATGGGGCGCTAGCAGACATGGTTAACCGCGAGTAATAGTGTTTCAGGCTCCGATCTTTGACGGACGGCCAATTTAATTGTCATATTTTCTTCCGTGCGCTGCATTCCCTTACGATACTGAGATCCGCACGAGGCTTCTTGCTAAGCTTGATCAGCACCCAGTTTAAACTAAAGGCTCTTGTTGGCGAATGCAAGCGATTGCGCAGTTTGAAGCACTACACCGCTTCGATAGAACAGTGTCGCTTTGCACCATCCGATGCTGTACACGCTGTGAAAGATGCCAGGAATGATAGTCAAATCAGACTGTTCAAGATGGCCCAGAACAAGCCACATACGGCCTGTTGGTCCTGCGGCGAACGGCATTTTGAGCGTTTCTGCGCATCCAAACGTCACATCTGCGAGAAAGTGCCGTAAGCATGGCTATAAAGAATTCTGCAGCCAGTTATGACCGAAATGCGTGAAGAAGTTGACCCTTCGAAGAACTCATTAAAGCATGGTGCAGAATCTCTTTCGGTGACTGCCACGTTTCAAAGTGAACCTACGTCACGACGACGATTCATCATCGTGCTATACGATATCCCTACGAAGCTGCAATTTGACACGGCTTCAGGCATCATAATCATTTCCAGAAACACTTGAAATCACATAAAGAGGCCAACGATGATCAAACTTCACAGAATAGCCCACAACACATCCCGAGGTGTGCACAACTTGTCCGCAGAAATTACCTGCATAATGACATTTAAAGGTGTGGAAGAAATAGGGACCGTTTACATGTCAGATAGGCCAAAGCTGAAGCTTCTTGGGCTAGAATGGATTGCAAATTTGCTACTGCTCGATGTTCCGTTGAAGTAAAGTTGCAACTGAATCCGATCGAACCAAGACGCATCAGCAAAGTCGGTCGAGGAGATGACACGTCAGTTGAAACAAAAATTTGACTGTGTTTCAGGATGGCCTAGGTAATGGCACTAAATTCACAGCGATGCTGTCTCTGCGACCAGGAGCCAAGCCAGTCATTAAAGCTAAACGACTGGTGGGGTATATCGCAACGTCAATCGTTGTCCAAGAGCTCGAGCCGTTAGAACGAACCTACATCATCACACCTGTAAACTACGCTCTATGGGCCGCACCCATTGTCGCAGTAAAGAGGGAATGGTAAAATACGCGTCTGCGCAGGTTTCGCAACTGTTCTTAACGCTGCACTCTTCAATCACTAGTGCCCATTGCCATTACGGGAAGACCTCTTCGCAAAATTGATTGGTGGTAGGTGCGTTGCCAAGCTTGATGTCCGATGCATACGTTCAGGTAGATGTTGCCGAGGACTCGAAAGAGTTGTTGACGATTAACACTCACCGTGGGTTGTATCGGTACAATCACGTGCCTTTTGGCGCAAAAACGGAACCAGAGATTTTTCAACAGCTGATGGAGACCATACTGGCAAGAGTTCCTACAGACGCAGCATATCTGGATGACAGCATCGCAATGGGCCGAACAACGAAGGAAGTATTTAAACGTTTTGAGGAGGTGCTTGGTTGGGTCCAGTCGCATGGGTTCCGGATTCGTAAAGACAAGTGTACTTTTTTCACTTCGACCATCAAATAGCTTGGTTTTTAGCTTTGCAAAGAAGGACCAACTAGATCTGACAAACATCGATGCCATAAGTAAGGTGCCACCCCCAGCATGTATTTAAGCAATGAGTTCATTCTTTGATCTCATCAGGCCCTACAGTAAACTTTTGCCTGAGCTGCAACGCCTGCGTGCCCCGCCGAAGACGTTCCTAACCAAAGATCCCGCCTGGAATTGGACGCGAGAGCGCAAGGTGCCTTTGAAAGAATCAAGTCGTTACTGGCCTCAGACTTGTTGCTAACTCATTACGACCCAACTCAGAAGATCATTCACAACAGACGCATCAAATCAGGGATCGGAGCAACCGTAACAAAACTATGGCAAATTTTCACAAGATTCGGCTATCCAGAGACAGTCGTGACTGATAACGGCACACAGTTCACCTCAGTGGCGTCCAGCAAATCGGCTCAACGCCGTTTCACCCATAATCGAATGGCCAGGCAGAGAGATTCGTGGTACTTTTAAGCAATCTCTCCTCGAATCAAAAGGGGAGGGACGTATAGAGGAGGTGGTTGACCGCTTCCTTTTCCTATATCAATCAACGTTAAACCCACAAGCGCCGGATGGAAGTTTGTCAGCAAAAGCTATGATGAACAGAAAGCTGCATATGCCATTTGATGCCGTTCGACATAGCAGGCTTCCCACAGTTGGCGAAAAGAACCGCAGAAAGGAAAGAGATTGTAACCGGTGGCATGGTGCTTAGCAACAATCTTTCATGCCAGGGCAGTGCTAATGCGGGGCTACAAGGCAGATCACACCAATTAGACACCTGGCACGAGCAAAGGCAAGCGCGGGAATGTCATGTATGAAGTGATTGTTAGGACTGCCACGTGTTACGCAAGCCAGCCCACCGACACCCGCGACGTGTGTTGTTTGCGCGACGATGGTGTGGATGGAAGAAGAGGAGGGGTGGCCAAGCGATTACTTGGTCGAGAGGAATGTAGGCCCTCGCTTCTGAGCTGGCCTCGGTTGAAGAGTCTCGGCTTCCTGTTTGGGGTCAGAAAGACGATGAACACGTTTGACTGGACACACTTGCTGATATGGCTTGGAGCCTAACTCAATGGCGTTCGTGCTGTGAGTTTCTTTGTCCAACCCCATCCTTCTTAGCCTCCCCTCCAACCACGATCTCATTATTTAGCCTTATATAATTTTGCATAGTAATTGTTTTGGTGCACAGCAGCTGGCTGGTAGATTACCGGAACGATGCCCGTCCGTTACCGTTAGCTCAATCAGCTTGTACCAGTTGCAATTTGTTTCTCCTTTTTTTCTATGTATTGCGGCACAGAAGCTGAGGTGTTCCCCACCGCTAGCTAACGTGTATGATGATGATGATGATGATTATGAGGACGCAGACCTGGTTTGGGTCGTACAAACCACCTACGACCAACGCTGTAACTAGAGGAGATAAAGACGGTAGTTTCCGTTTGACTTGTTAGTAGAGAGCTTCAAGATGACAAAGGAGCCAATGGACGACGGTTGTCATCTCCAGCGACGAAAGTGCACGACAGACCCCGGGACCCGTTTCTAGCAAAATTCAGCCGAGGAGATGGACCGAAAGAATTAAAACACCGTCCAGGAGACCACAAGGTAATCTCAGGCCTTACTCATACACCGTATTTGGATCATTGGACGATATCGAGCAGAAGGAAGATCCTCTGTCAGCTCCTTCACTTCCCGATCATTGCGGAGATGGCATGGGTCACAGCGGCATAACTTTCCGCAGTGCATCACTGTATCTGTCTTAGAGGCAGCAGACTCCCAGCGCGCTCAGGTGAGAAGCTAACAGTTGTTTGAAACGTTCCTCTGTCTCAGCATCAACAAAAGAATCCTGCAACCGGTTCCAATCATTCACCACGCGAGGTGATAAGGCCAAACTGAGCCGCACACGGAGATTCCTCGGTTTGAACAGTTTCGAACGCTCAGTGTTGAGTTGAAAGAAGTCCAGTACCTCGTGACCCAGTTCTCCTCTGAGAATACGTCGAGTGAATATCAAATCTCCTCGGTGCCGGCGGTAACCTATAGAGAACCAGTTCAGTCGTTGAAGTCGGTGTGGGTACGACATGTCTCGCAACGCAGGGACGGATTTGGATCCACGCCGTTGAACCTTCTCTATCAAATCACATTCGGCTTTGGTGAGAGGATAGGCAGCGGGTAGCCCGTATTCGAGGATCGGGCGTACATGCGAGCCAAAGCGGAGTCGGAGAAGTCCCGGGGTCAGGAGAGGAAACCCTCAACGTATAGAATGGAACATTCTGTAGGCCACGGCGACCCTCTTCTGGGAGTCTTGAATAGATTTGAGGTCTGATGACTGTATCACTTCAAGATCCCTCTCTTAGATTGCACTTTTGAGCAAGGAACCACCAATGTGGTAAGTTCCAAATGGGTTTGATGAGCCAACGGGGAGAACGAGCATTTATCACGATTTACTTGCAACTGCGACTTAATCGACCAGTCATGGAGTGGCTCGAGCGTAGTTTGTAATCTGTCGGCGTCTTCAAGGCTGGATACCTCCATCCATAGCTTTAGGTCGTCAGCGTACATTAGGCAGTCCGTCTGAAGAGTGGATGGTAAGTCGTTGATGAAGATATTGAAAACTACGGGACATAGGCCCGAGCCCTGTGGGACCTCACTCGACATGAGAACTGGAGCAGAAAATGTGTCATTCACCTTCACTTGCATAAAGCGGTCGTGTAGGAAATCGGAGATCCAAGACAGGAGGTTCCCAGGAATTTCGATTCCTCGTAGCTTAAACAGGAGCCGTTCATGCGGAACTTTGTCAAAAACTTTGCTGAAGTCAACAAACACAACGTTTAAGCCTTTGCAGGAGTCTAGCGGCCTTGCCCAGGTCTCCTTATCAACGAGCAAGTTCGAGGCACAGGAGCGAACTTTTCGGAACCCACGCTGGGCATAAGAAGTGACATTCTGTCCCCCAAGATAAAGAGGAACAGCTTGTTTTGGGATCCGCTTCATAACTTTACACACTATTGACCTCAAACATATTGGACGATAATTGGCCGGATCATATCGACTTCCTTCTTTGTAAATTGGTTTGACGATACCCACTTTCCAAGCGGAAGGAAGACGGCCAGCTTATAGTAAGCGACGAAAGATTTGACATGTGCGTGAAGCTATGTACTCCGCCACAGTCCTAAGGAACATAGAATACAATCCATCAGGGCTGGGTGAGTTATACAGATCTAACTGAAGAAGAAGTTTCATCCCAGAATCAGTGTTAATGTCTACTTGGGCCAACGAAGATGGAAAGGTGGATACGGTCCTGTCACTAAATTGTGTTTCATTCGCGTAAACAGAAGCGTATTGCTTAGGCAAGTGACTAGTTTTCTCAGCGTCCTCGTGAAGTAAAGTTTGATGATCACAGAAACACAGCAGGGTCACCATTACCAGCTCTAGTGCTTCTTTTCAAATAAGAGTAGAGCATTTTAGGCACGATGCTGGAGTGTTTTGACAAGGATAGTTCGTATTGTTTGCGTTTCTGGCGCTTCATTGCGACACAAACATTTCTGACAGCCTTGTATTGAGAGAAGTAGAGTTCTGAATGAGATTGCCTAAAGCGGTCCCATAATTTGCGCCTTCTATTCATAGTTGACCTCAACTCTCGATCCATCCAAGGTGGACCTCTAGCGAAGGACTTCCGATGGGAGGAAAGCACGACCTGCTTAATTACCGACGTCATTTTGGAGTGCACAAGATTTCACGCGTCGTCGAGGTGAATGTGTTCAGGGATACCCCAATCCGTAGCGCATGCGGCCGTTTTCAGATGGAGTGGGTCGGCACGCCAAAAATTCCGACGCTGACCACCGTGGCTATGGATCGTGAGACGGCGAGTCCAGTGGAATGAAACAACACAATGATCGCTCTTGCCTATGGGTTGCAGAACGGTTAGGTTCGTGACAACCAAATAAATAAATAAATAAATAAATGTTTTATTCTCGACAAAGCGAGACACGCCTTTTGTGCATGATCAGCATATTGCATTATTGTACATGATAGCAGAATAAGCAGCACCAACAGTGGTAGTAGTACATTGGAGACAGTAGTGTGGGGCCATAGAGCCCAAAGGTTGTATGTAGTCTATGTACACAGAATGCGAGAGGTAAAGATAGTATTCAGATCACTTATATGATATGTTGATGAGGAACTAGTCCGATGAGGTCCTGTAAGCAATGTAGGTCAGTGAGTGAAGTATGAGGAAACGGGTGAAAAATACTTAAGAATAGTGGTATGTCACTAATCAGATATGTAGGCGTGTTCGTGCGAGAGCCAATATATGCACATAACTTGTAAATATGGTGTCGGTCAACTTGCCAATGTGATAGGGGTGATGACTTTACTGAGTGGCGAGTCACATCCGCCACGTTGCAGTGTTGTTAAACAGACATTTGTGGCTTTTTGTAGGGAAAACGCTTGCCAGACGAAGCCCCACCGCGTCCTGGAACACTGCCGGCTGGTGATATAACATTGGCAAGATTGTATCTGACCGATTACCCTCGAGGATATTTGCAGTCGCGTAACGCCAATTTGCTTCCCATGGCTGCGTAGGCGCCTTCGGAGTCCAGTGCAAGTGGTTGGAGCTGTTAAAGTCGGACGACTCAGGTGACTTGTATTGAATTGATCAGTTTCCTAGGTTCTTTAGTGTGTCATGATTATGAAGTGCAGGTTTCTGCTTTGTTCTTTATTGAATCCGTGCCCATGGGAGCGTCGCGGGTACGTCTTCAGCGGTGTTCCGTGCACGTAACGTTATCCTGTAGAACAAGGGTGAGAAGAAATACGGACCGAGCAAACTGCCAACAAAATTGAACAGGACTATGTTATTGTATAAATAAAAAAGTATCTGCCGGAGCGCACGAGATCTAGGAGATGCGGGGTCTGGTCTGGGAAAATACGAGTAGGCGTCATGACATGTTGTATGAGGCTGCAGTCGACAGCGGTTTTAAGCAAGGTGGCCTCGAAGGAGTCAGATCGACGATCACAAAGAAGTAGGTCCCAATCCATATCCGGTGCACTGAAATCCCCCAAGAGCAAACAGTCTTTGTGCCCACCATACATTCTTATCGAGCAAACAAGCGCGCTCCGGGACCCGATGGCGCTCTGTAGACGATACCGAGCAAAAACGATCCGCATCCGTCATGAACACGGCACCAGAGGGCTTCGAAATTGTCATACTGGTCACTGATAGCTTCAACTAAATATAGTTTGAGATGTCTTCCAGTAGAGAATTACTCCACCGCCTGACATCACCCCGTGGCGATTGGACCGGGAGTGGTGATATCCAGGGATTGACACTTCCGAGTCCGTGATATCTGAGCATAGCCAGGCTTCGGTGACGGCCATCAAGTCTGGACGAGTCTCTGAAGTAAGCAACTTAATTTCGTCCAGTTTATTCCTCAGACTGCGTACATTGGCAGATAACACGCGTAGTCCGTTTTTATGCTTTACTATCTTGTGCTCTTCCGAACTACGCAAAAATCAACAATATGTAGGCAGGTTTCACCACTCGCCCGGCGCCTTCGAAGCTCCTCTACAGCCTTCTTCATGTTAATTTGGTCCTAAGGAGAGAGATCTCGTAACACGTAGTAAGGTTCGCCTTTAAAACGGGGAGTCCGTCGAAGGATGCGCGCGCACTCTTCTTCGTTTCCACATGCAATCTTGAGGGGTCGAACATAGGAGGAATTTTCCTGCTTCTTATCGAGACGGAAGGAAGAGACAATGTTTATTCCCCGTTCGCCTGCATCAAACAGTAGGGAAATCGTGGATAAAATCTCAGAAAGGGTGTCCGGGAGGAAGCAAGAATTGTCCAGAAAATCCATTATTTCAGCGAGTAATTGATTGCAACTGATTATGGTATCGATTTCTAACGTTCCGAAAGGTTTTAAGGCCTGCACGTCACTAACAACCTGAAAAGCAGACAAGTCTATTTGGAACAAGTAATCCTGGTAGCTGACCTTCTAATCCTTGAGGTCGAATGTTATGAGGCTACGCATAAATATGATCATGGTATGCCGTCTTTGTACAGTTCCGGTTTTACTGCGGTTAACATGTTATTTTGGACAAGGTCCTTTTGACATTTGCCTTCCTCTGGATATGAGGTCGTGCGGAATAGAATAAGTGCACGGTTCAAAATTGAAGCAACATTTTAACATAGATCCGATAACATTTCACAAAAGCATTGTAACAAGCCAGTTCCTCTAGCAAACCGGAGGATAACATATGGTCGGCGATATCCGGTTCCGGAGTTGTCTCAGTGCAGCCTATATATGAAGGCCACATGGCACCTGCACCTACAGGTGGACCATGAGTGGCTCAAGCTGCACCACCCATGGTTGGCGGCATCCGGTTTCGGATTTGCGTGTCCCTGTCGCCAGCCACAGGACGCCTACGCCTACAGAGGAACCATAGGTGGATTGCACTGCATCACCCACAGCTCCATCCACACACGCCATATCCAATGTAAACCCGAAGGAATAAGATCGGGAAGCATGTGCATGGGAGCGACGTTTCCTCAACGGAGCCGGCCCACACTCCTTCACAGGCAAACACAAGCGCGCTGTATTTGGGGAATCCAGCGCACACAATGCGGTGGCTGGACCTTAGTCCGCTTCACACTGATTGAAGGGAACCACTCTTTGATACTAACACAGCCACAACAACCGTGCACCCCGACCCTCCAGCAATGACCAATTTTCTCCTGGAGCCAGTATGGACGAGGTAGTGGGTAATAGACAGCTAGGCACCTTGTCAACATGCACATCAAGCGCAGCCACACCGGGATATCAACCAACAGCCATTCACTTAAAACGACAAGCTGAAATAAAATAAATCCAATAATGCATACAGATACGGTGGCATAACTCCTCGCTAAATTACCATATGAAGTAAGTTGGAGAGCAACACATCCGCGATAAGCAAGATATAAATAAATATATAAATATATAAATAAATAAATGGTGTATTCTCTGTAAAACGAGACACACCTCTAAAGGCATGATCAAATATGCATACAAGCATAGCTTCTTTGGAATATTAAAGCTTTTCGTTACAATGAAAGGAATAAACGAAAAGATGTAGTTCCTATGAGCGAGCATATTGTCAGGTAATAGTCAGATCAATGACCATGATGGCGCTGTGGCGCGCAAAAAGTGTTGCGTCAAGGTACAAGTGGGGGGTAAATTTGCCATGTAGTGATTCATGAGCACAGGAGCCCAAACAAGGTTTAGTGCAACCAATGACCATTACGAAGCCGGGATGATCGGTACTCCACTAAAGCATTCTTCATAGTAAAACCAGTTGCACAGGTTGGATGTAGGAGGCTGAGGACTGCGTCAGTTACTTAAAGATGCTACAAACGCAACAAAGTTACCGAAGATAAGCGCAACTAGCGTAAGCAACGTGGCCAGTTAATAGAAGATTATTCAGATAGGCAGAACAAAGCAAATAAAGTGGAATAAAATTCATCTAGCTTAAAAAGACCTAGTTTAAGTGTATGTTGGTTTAGTCCAACTGCGATGAAGAAGCATCAAAAGTGCAACATTAGCCCCAGCATGGGGCACCCATAGCTCCATCTATACACCCCATATCCGGTATAGACCCAAAAGAATAAGACTAAGAGGCTGGTGGATGGGAGCCGTCGTTCATCAACGGAGTCGATCCACACTCATTCAACAGACAGAGCGGAAGCATACATGCCTAACTGGGAAACCATGAGTACCAGACGTACACTAAGCGGTGGCTGGGTCGTAATCTGTTCCACACTGGATGCATGGCACTACTAGTTGAGCCTAGCACTGTCACGAGGAGCGTGCACCCCGTAGCCCAAGCAAAGGTTAGTAGTATTCTTGAGTCATAATAGTCAAGGTGGTGAGTAACAGACAGGTAGTTACCTTGTCAACATTCGCACCAAGCGCAGCCACACCGGAGGTATCAATCAATAAGCAGGCACACGTACAGACTAATGGCAACGACGATGCGACACCCGTACCACAGCAGCCGCCTTATTGGCCTGAGTTAGCAAATTAAGTGGAAGTGGAAGCGGCACATCTACCATTCGCTGTGCTGATCATGCTTAGATAATCAGTTGGCTCAGCATCTTTTGGACGTTCGCTCCGCGTGGCAACGTTGGTGCCTAACTAAAACAGCACGGCTCAAGCACTCGTGGCCACATGCGTTACATCACCATGTAACTGGAGTCGATGTCTGGAATCCGTAGGCGCATGCAGCTTCTGTACTCAGCGTTTCTCCTCCGCGGGTAAAAGTGCGTTCTCCTGCACCTGGAAAACCGCCCTCTTGAGCAGCTTACGCCATTCGCGAGTATCAACTGTCTTTGACTCCCAGCACCTGAAATCAACATAAGTTCGTGATAAACTCACCTTGATCATATCCCGGTAACGTAACTTCGGTTTTCTTACGTGCCCCTTCACTACTAATTTGTCCATATAAGAGCTGCTAAGGTATCCTCGTCGAGTTCATTCGGCTGATATGCCCCAGCCACCTCAGGTGCTGCAGCAGAAGTATGCAGTCCACGGCATACATGCCGCTGGCTAGCAGCACCTTCATGTCTGTAACACTGCCGAACCAACCGATGCGTAAAATCCGTCGCAGACACTGTTGATGAAATTTCTACAGATGTCTGACGTCCTTCCGGTACTTCGTGCACGTTTCACTGAGGTATAGAACAATGGATAGCGTCATAGACTTGTATACCAGCAGCTTCGTTCCAACAGTAAGCTGGTGCTTGTTCCACTAACGCTTTTCCAAGTCTCCAAACGCAGCAACCGCTTTCGATACGCGAACATGTAACTCTGTCATGATCTGCAGTTCAGTCGAAAGTTGATTATCCAAGTAGCAAAATCTCGGAGTGATTTCGAAGGCGGCCGGTGGCCTTGGTCTGGAAGCTTGGCTTGCAGTCACTGGTTCGAATTCACGTACGGGTAGAGTTCCTCACGGTGTACTCAGCCAACGCGCGACTGGTGGTGGTCGCGCGGTAGTGAAGCGCCGTAAGGGCATACAGCTAGAGTTATTTAGTTTTATATGGCTTCGGAACAAACATATGGGTACTAATTCTAGTGTAAGCCACAAAAGATAAATAATCTTGCTTGTGTTGACTGTCAGCCCGAATTTGGCAGCTGTCGAAGCGAATTCATTAGTCATGTGCTGCAACTCATCTGCGATAGGTGCAAACAATTCGATGTCGTCCGAAAACAGCAACATACGGGTGGTTGTCTTACACCCTAGGGCTCTCGCCCTAAAACGGCGTAGGTTCAGCAACCCACCGTCCATTGTGTTCCATGCGCACACTGTAAATACAAACAGTTTTAAAATTACAGGACATCACCACATGGAAGTAAATATTAAACGGGACAGGGGATAAGACGCAGCTTTGCTACATACTAGAGAAGAAAGCAGTCATCCGAGGTTTGTCCATTGAGTTGCACCCTTTCCCGTACACTTACAAACTTACTCGGACAACCACACTTACGCAACACCAGACATCGTGCCTAGCGGAACACAGTATAGCATAGTAGGAAAAGCCGGTCTCTCCTTGGCACAAACCGCATCACGGAGGATAACAGTGAAAAGCTGATCCTTTGTGGCATCAGGAGAACACATGGTGGCGGGACACGTGCTAATAAAAGCAGAAAGTTTGCCACTTCCAAACCACAGACGGAGAGACATCAGTACTGAGCTGATGCCAGTTGACCCTGCGACTAGCTGGCCATTTAGATGTTAAAATAGTACAAAGCCGACCATATGTTCCAGTGATGCTTAGGTGGCGTTGCTCACCTGGTAGAACGTGTAACCAGCATCAACCTCATGCAGCATACTTTGGTCAGCGAGTCGTCACTCTGTGTGTCGCAATATCAATCCAGTAGCGCGCGAGTTCTACCGCGCCCACCGCAGTGCGTCGCTCGGGACACTCACTCGTATTCCGGTTGAGCAGGTTGCGCACGTTCCAGCACCTGAGTTTGAGCGCTTTGCGGGGAGGTATACGACTGCGACGGCAGGCAACCGTATGGGTGGTGACGAACTGCGTTGGAGGAGGTAGTGAGTTAGGTGAAACGGGGACGGGAAGAGTATGTGCAGGGGAAGAAGAAAGGTGGCGTCAGGGTTGGCATGATTTCGCTTATCCACCCAGCTGTATGCAACGTATAAAGCAACCCTTTTTAAGGCCACGCGCGACGGCCGATTCAGCGTGGATTAATTATTACTGAGGTAATTCATAGTTAAGGTTTGGACTGGGATACTGACAGGGTATCCAGAACTGACAGAAGAACGACTCGGGTCCTTAGACAACACCTACGATAAAGTATATGCCCGAAAGGCAGCCGGCCGTGCGCCAGGAGTCAGTAAACCGACCTACGCGAAATTGTGCATGTGCAAGCTCTAAGACAGAAGAAGGGTGTAACCCAAGAAGAAGTGGAAAAGCCTACAAAGATCCCGAGGAATTGTGAACAGATCTTTGGATCTGACAATGATCCATCGGTATGGGCTCCGTAGTCGGAAGGTAGGAGATCATTGAGACGAAATTAGTATGTGGGCTCATAAAGAGAAAGCCGTATTATTATGTCGGAATGCTAGCAGGGGGCGTCTGCAGAATAGACATGTTAAGGACAAAAGGTGATATACTACTGATGAAGCATGACGAGCAGTGCTCTGGAGGCGAAGTTAACTGAACTTTGCGTCGGCAGAGACTAGGTCATTTAGATCTAAGAAGTCCGAGGGAGGTCAAAAGGGAGGAGACTGTTTAGGCAAAACCAGCTAAGTAACCAACATGAAGCTTGGCCGCCAAATTAGGGTGGGAATAGAAGTAACCAGTGTCATCAGAAGGAAGCAGGTTGGGACGCAAAATGCGGTAGGAGAAAGCATGCCAAGCACAGAACTCAAGATAAGGGGAAATGAGTGTTGCGACTGTAAAGCTCAGCTCGTAAAAGCCTCGGATGTCTGGAAGTAGGCAGAAAGCAGGAGACTGCTCCGAAGAGGTCCGATTAGAGCCAGGCCCGTATAGTTATCTGTCCAAAGGAAAAAGGAATGCAACCATTGAGTGCGAAAAGTAAATGGCCGTATTGCGGACAGGTAAAAAGCCGACCATCTTAGTAGAGTTGGACGAAACCATAAACAAGAACAACACTCAAACCAACCTGCTAAGAACACTGAGGTGTTCCTGCCCTCTATGTTGCAAGTATGTGGGAGGAGCGCCTGACCGTAGGCACGTTACACACCTGGCCTTATTAATAGGCCTTTGCCACGAAGTAGATTGGTCCCAAAGGATTGCAAGGGCCTGCCTTCAATAGTGGGGAACCAGCAAAGATGGCCACTGGGCACATGTACTTCAAGTCATTAACAAACATGGTCACTGCCTACTAAAGGGACCATAAACAAAGTCCCGTAACAAAGTCGCCTGGTGTTGCGTGGACCAGATCAAAACAGACGGGGTCTGGTGTTACATGAACGTAGTGGGTTAATCTACAAAGTGGTACAAAGGTGCTTCCAGTGCTGTGAATATCCTCGGCTGCAAAAACGGCAGCCATTGTACACTTTAGGTCTGGCCAAGTTACTTCAGGTGAATTGAAATCCCTCTCAGAGGCGTTGAGTTCTGATCCCTCAGATGGCAGTTTTGCACCCCTAGCTTTTCAACCAGGCACATATAACTAATGTCTGCACCCGCAGTTCCTCGAGTACGAATGCTGATTAACATAGCGACGGCCAGTTTTTACTTCGCTGTGCACTATTTTCATTAGTACGGTAAAACTAGCCTGTCTCACGACGAACAAAACGCAGCCCACCTTCCCCATTAGCAGGTGAACAATCCAACACTTGGTCACAACGATAGGGACGGTCTTTCTTACCACTCTGTGTGACCCGGATGTTACTGTTTAGGAACACTCATCCCAGGCCGTTGGATATACGCCAATGAACACCATGAAAATGCGAAACCTCGTATGCTGTTCTCAGATTACCATCTCCTGCTTATTCTCTCCCTATTCCTTAGGCGTAACCATGAAAGGCAAGCGCTTGCATTGCAAAGCAAATTGGATAGAAGTGGGCAGTGAAACTGCTGTCGGAGCAGCTTTGCTCATTGAATATATTCCGGCGGGACGCCACTATGGCACCAGGTATCCTCGCGCTATTTAGTCTAGAATCCCTTGCTACCGGTGAAAACTTATATTCACGTGAACACCCGAAAACGCTGTGAGATATGTCAACGAAGAAGATACTCAAAGGGCCCGCCGGCGTTCTGCTTGCCGTGCAGAAATCGCTTGAGGCCATTAGCCTGAAAGGTTTACAACGTTTCCATATCGATGACACGACATTCGTTGAAAACCCGGTCCTTCAGTTATCCCAGTGAAACAAGCCATGGCTTGTATACTTTTGGTTTCTACTACCCCGATTAGAAAATACCTAATGGATTCAAATCCGGTGACCATGGAGGCAATTGCATAAGAGCAGAGTGAACAATCTACCATTGACCGAACATCTCGTTAAGCTAGTCACGCATCATTTGTGCCTAAGGCGCAAGTGCGCCGTCATGTTGCCACAAAATGATGCTGGCAACACCACCAGCCACCACCTGCTGCGGAGTTAGGCAGGTTTGTGGCGTTTGTTTATAGGCCGATGCCAAAAATCTATGACGTTAGTACATTAAAAAAGTAAGTTACCGGTCACATTACTAGAAAATAATAAAGCTCCGACATTTTTTACCAGTTAGTCCAGCCCAAACCATTAGGTTAGGGCTATGTTTCATGCGGGCGGCTACGCAACGTCGTGGATTTGATGTTGCCCCGCATGATGCCTCGCATAGCCAAGAATAAATTTTTATTTATTATGTATTTATAAAAGTGATGTTTATGTATTCAGAGCGAGTGAAATATTGCATCATCGGTGAAAATCATGGAGTGAATATCGACATGATTCAAGCCGCTTCTCCGGGTCACATTGGTTCAACGTTCGCACTTGCCGTGCACCATACCGGCACAATTTTATTTCCTTCAAAAGCGGCTGCGCTGCGTGAGGAAAGGTGTCACAATTTTTGCAAGTGTACGAATGCTGAGACCAGCCTTTCGGTCAGTACGTGGATAATAGCTAGATGCATTCTTTTCCGTTGTGGTGCGAGGTCGCGCTGTACTTCGGGCGATGCACACACTACCAGCATTCTCAAACTTCTTAACCCGTTTTAACACATGCCATCCGTTGACAGACCGCATTCCCCGGGGTTTTGCTATTGTGCTTCGCACTGTCTCGGCTGCAGTAAGTCCGCACTCCCAAGATGCTCAACGAATCACCACGCGCTGCCCTTTAGTAACTCGAAGTAACTAAGGTTGCATAGCAGTCACTAAAGTGACTGTATCCTCGCCTTCCAGCGCTGTAAAAGTAATCCATATAAGAAGGGAAGCTTACTGTGTGCCTAAGGTTATCTGGCAAACCTAATCAAGGTGCGGATCGCAACTTTTGGCCTGTCTGTCCGCAACTATGAAGGACATCATTAACCTATGGCCTACCAGTTATCAGTGCAGAAAGAAATTCCCACCCGAGGTACACAGGTTTGTGGTTTAGCACACCGCCCCGATTGGATAACCTGACAACCAATGCAAATTATCTGCACTTCGTACATATGCGTGTCGTGCTAATTTGGACTGAATTCAGACGGTAATCCGTCCCGCATTTCCAATTCTGCTATAGTATGTCGTTTCAGCTAAGGCGAGCCAACCAGCTAGTAGCCCATTCCCATTTAATCAAAACCGACGTTATTTGGATAGTGATGCCGTATTGCTGACAACCATTAGACTTACCGATAGTTAAAACCCTACACCTTCTTGAGGTGTCTTTGCTTTTTACATTTTATTATCGTCTACTAAGTGCCATTTTCTGCTGCTTCTAAAGTCCGGCCGTTCACCTCGAGTATGACTGCTAGGCTTCGAAGAACCACCAAGCTTGTGATTCATTTTCATTATATGTTGCAGGCTTCTATTAAAACGTGATCCCACATCGCTCACCATCATTGGAATTTCCATCAAGTTCTTTACTTCCTCTTATGCATGAGGTCTCCGTGGTTCTACAGCCTTATTATTGTCAACTTCTGTCTTCCAGCATGTTGTTGCCTGTCGCTTCCTAGCTCCGTCTGTTTAACTCTAGTGCGACTGACAGGACTCGAAGAACCACCTAGCATGTGGTACCCTCCTGTTTCTTCTTAACAGCCTATCATTTGAACTGGGATGTCGCATAGCTCACAACCATCCGACTTGCCAAACCCCAGCTTTGCACCTTATGTGTGTTGACGCCTGGACCTCACATTCCGATTTTAAACTCCTTCCGGATTGTGAAGGTCGGTAACCGCTGCTTCTTATCTTTAACTGTAGTTCTAAAATGACTGATAAGCCCCGAACAACCGCCTAGCTTTTGGCTCCTCCAGCTTTTATATTTAAAGGCTACGATTTTCCTTGTGATGCAGCACCGCTCACAGGAATCCGAATTACCAAACTTCGCAACTTTTCAATTTATGTTTGAGGTCTCGGCGGTTGTACCTTCTAAATAATACCTTTGGATCTCGTTGCCTCTCGCCGTCTAGCCCCCTGGCTTTATTTCTACTATGACCGAGGGTTTAAAGCACCAAGCACGCTGCTCACTTTCCTTTCATTTCAACAAGCTTCTTTTGCGAATGGCTTACAAGCATCCAACTTGCGAACATTCCTTCCCTTCACCTCATTCTGGATACGCGTTTGCTACTACATGCTTAGCAGCAGCCCTCCAAATACTGAATGTCGTCGTTCGCTGCTTCTATCCTCCACCTGTTTACACTAGTATGGCTGCTAAGCTTTAGCCATCCACCTAGCTCCTAGTGGACGCCCATCCAAAAGTAAGGTACTTCCATATGGATTGTGATGTCGCATCGCCCAAAATCATCCGACTTGCCATCATTTTTATTCCTCTGCCTCAACGTTGCAGTCCCTTCGGCCTTATGTTCTAATTAGAATCTACCTTTAGCTGCTAAAGCTTGATGCGTGCTGCTCCCGAGCTACATCTATTTCACTCTAGTATATCGTTCCAGCTATGGAGAGTTAATCAGCCCGTATCCCATTTTAATTTTGGTATAACGGACCTCTAGTTGGATAGTGATGTCGCATTGCTCAAAACCGTCCGACTTACCTACATTGCGACCTTCCACCTCATGCTTGAGGTCTCTTTGGTTTCACATGCTTATCATCTCCTTCCGGATTGTGAACATCGTTGTTCGTTACTTTGCACCTCTATCTGTTTGTCTCTTGTATAACAGCTAAGCCCCGAATAGACCCCTAGGACGCGGCTCAACCCAAGTTCATTTTTATAGGCTACTGACTCCAACCCACGAACCTGTGGCTGCCTAGCCGAACCATATTATTGTGGTGCCAGCTGGGTGGTTTCTTGTGTACTCCGTTCCAGCAAATAGTTCAGCGGCAGTGTGCCAGGACAAGGTGAGTTTTCACCTGGCAAGCGTACAACCTATAAAAGGCCACAAAGGTCTGCTTAATAACACTGCGACGTGGCGGTAGTGACCCACCACAACATAAAGTCACTGTCCCTTGAGTTTCCGGATAATCTATCCAACCTTAGAACATACAAATTCTACTCGCACATTGTCGATGATACCAAGCATTCAAGAATGTAGCAGCACAAATACAAGCACAAACTACACACCTGCATACGCAAACAATACATACTTACATACCCCGCTTCGAGAATATACAATGTCATGACAAACCTATCGGAATTTTGTACTTTCTAGGTCATGCATTGTTAGGTCGAATTGGTCATACCTTTAAAGGAGTGCCTCGCCTTGTCGAGAATAAAAGCTTTATTTATTTATTTATTAACACAACTAAGAAAAAACAAGATCGCAGTCATTTCTTTGTCTTTAGCGGGTTTATGAAGTTGAAGTTTGTCTTGAAGTATAGGTTCAGATGCTTAGCTTAGTTTCAAACAAGTGATAGTACTGTGCAGCATTTTAAGAATTTGTTGAAATGGGAAAAGCAGGTTAAAGCTAATGCGCCTTTTCGAAAGAGCAAAAATTTTAAGGCGTTCACGTCTTTCTTGAGAACGCAGAGAAGGCTGTGATGGGGTCAAAATATTGGTCAAGCGCCACCGAGCTCTTCCATGCAGATTACCAAACGATGTAAATAAATAAATAATGGTGGCCTTCTTGAATTTCTAGATGCTGTGCTTGCAAAGGCTCCGTATAACAGTTGCACAACTTTCATGCTGTTTAAGGGTAGTAAGAAAGGTAAGAGTATATGTTCCCTGCTTGCAAGTACGAACATAAAACTTTTTACTTGTACAGTTGAAGGTATTGAACGCACCTTCAGCGGGCTCATTAAAGCAATTTTGTGTTTCTTGATTTTATTGGTGGCGAAAAGTTGCACAGAGCTGTATTTATACACGTTTCCTCTGGAAGCAGGCTCCATTACACCACGAGGTTTACTATAAAGTAGTTAGAATATTTCGGATCGCTCAGTGGTCACGTTTAATTGTTTGCAGTTTGCGGCATATAAAGCAGTAGTATTCCAGAGTTGAGCGCACTTAAGTTCTATAAAGTTATTGCCTTGCTGCTGCGTTCTTTATGTAACGGCTTTGTGGATGAATGATCCGCTTGTTCTTCCCAGTTGAATTGAAGTTGCTCTGCGATGGTTAGGTTCCTGGAATAGCTCAAGCCTTGATCTGTTGCCAGTACCTTCGGTTGGAGATGGGTGCCATTTACGGCTGGGGACCCCGTGATTGCAGAAAATTTGTGGTTCTCTAAATTCGGTGTTTAAGCAGAGAACGTCATTTGCCAGTCTTCATACTACTATTCTACAAGCTCAAGCACTTCACAGCTTCTACCAATTACGGAAATTTCATTATAAGTTGGATTGAACTATACCACCTTTACGTCATCAGCGAAGATAAAGGAGCGCGGTGCTGCATACTTCTGCAGCGGTCCTTGATCTCCATAACGAATGTGTTGACGCCGAGCACACATCCTTGCACCACGTCACTAGAGACAGCGTAAATTAGTTGCATTGTTTCATCTACGGCATTGGTAAGAGAATTCATTCCAGTTGCTCGCTGTGAAGTGCGGTCAAATATAACCCAAATAGAGTGCTACAAACGACGGAGCACTACTTGAACACGTTCGACTCTCCGTGTAGATCTGCATTGCAGCTGCATTGCGCACTGGGCTACCCAGTGATCAGTTCCAGGTAGCTCGCCGGCCACTACCGCTTTCACTTCGAGATATCCAAAGTAAATATCTCATCCAGTATATAGTTCTTTCTAGTCGGTGAAGAAAAATGATATGCCTATCCACCCAAGTTTATACAGGCAAATATGCTTGCGTATCATGCTAGCGCAGTTGGTGTAAGCCTGTTGCAATATGGCATGTTTAAGTCTCCGGCTCTAAGGTTTGAACTCGTACGGCCTGTGTGTGGCTTGTTCGAAGGCCTCTAAATGCGCATCAGCATTAGTGGATGAAGCATCGCCGCCCTACAGATACAGCCAAGAAACTACGAAAGCCCATGAACTTTGGTGGAAACTCAACCTGAACAGACTACCGCATTACCTATAGCGCATCCACCTCCTCTCTTGTGTGTGCGGCAATGGGAAACGAGCCGGTAGCCAAAGGAAGACTAGGCAACGCCATACTTATATGGTGCGGAAACCGTTCTGGTGATGAAAAGCATGTCTAAATGAAGCATGTTTACCATGGGGTAAAAGAGTTGCATCTTGTCTTTTAGCGACATAACATTACTAACCTGGAGCCAAAGTGTGCAGCTAGGGTCTTTGGACCTCAATGCCAAAGCGAAAACTGCGCTGTAAGGTGATGCAGCCGCAAAAGTTGGAGAGGTGTGAGCACAAGTAGCCACCGAAATCCCATTATAAGAATAAAATAACTAAATAAACCTTTTATTCCTGACAGTGCGGGACACGTCTAAGTAGGCACGATCCTAGTAATGCTGTGCGTATAAATAGTAGTTGTCACCTATGTTACTATGTAAACGGTAAATACTAGAGTTGTTTTACGTATATATGTAAATGCTTGGATAATAATCAGGTTGTGAGAGTTTGCTTCTGTTGTGCAGAATTTTTTTGGTTAATGAATTGGCCAACATGGGAAGGGAACGAATACTATCATCGAACTGGCTGACGTCAGTGACAGGCAAGATTTTGCGAAACGGTAGGAAACAGTGGCTTAAGTTATTGTCGGCTCATATCTGCCACGTCACAGTGTTACTAAACAGACATTTGTAAGCTTAACTGCAGAGTACACTTGTCAGGTAAAAACGCACCACGTCCTGCAACACTGCCGACGAACCATTGACTGGAAGAGGCTTAACCCGGACCACCAGCTGGCACCGAGTTGTGATTTTTCGGATAGCCAGCCAACATTTACAGCGAGTTGGGCAGGTCTAAGCGCACATCACAGTGTGATAGAACAACGCATCGCCGTAGAAGCAGCATTAGCGGATGGCGAAGAACATGAAGAAGAACCGCAAGGAAGCACATCAGGAACGAGATGGGGCACGTCAGACGGTAGACCTGCGTACTCCAGTTAAGGAGTAGAAAAATGGGGTCACTCGTGTCACCAAGAAAACCCAAGAGTTGGTAGCGCGAAGTCTATAGGTTTGAAAAATGTAACTAGCTGAATTTGCTCACAACTGATCGTCGCGGTGTGCAGTGTGATTTGGTTACCAGAGCTCTACCTAAAAGGATCTGCGCAATGAATGATTCGCCTTGAACTCCGGTTAGCTTTCAGCGTTTGTAACGACCGCAGGTTATTGCTACAGTCCATTTAGACGTCACAATGGAGACTGTCGGGGAAGCTGTACACTACTAGGCTGTGCCTTGCTTTATGTTCTGTAGTTGTGGATGTTTGCGACGGCTTGCGAAAGGCCACCTACGAAAGAAGAGTGTGAAGTATTGCGCTTGCAAGTGAAGCTTGTTGGGTGCCGGTTGAACTTCTTCTTTCAGCATCGGCAACTGTTTGACGCCGGCTGGTGGTACGCTTGTGCATACTTTAGCCTTGTTTTGCTGCTGGTGTGAAGCGTTCATGGATCTTCGACTGTCTGCTTTGACCTCGGTTTTGTCAGCAACCTTGTCAGGCAAGCTAAAAGCTAGAATTTATCAGTAGAGCACAGTACCGGCTTGACCTTCACAACATAAATTACGCGGTTTTGGTTCGAATCTACATTTGCACAACGATTAGGGCTGGCATCCTTCCTCATAAATAAACAAAGAAGTGCCAAAGTATCGGTCAGCGCAAGGTACACCTGTAAAGACGCGGCCAAGGTAACGTTACAACCTTAGTTCAAGTAACCCATAAAAACGTGTAGGTTTGCCAGTAACATTGGAGCTGTGCGTGTTTACAAGGATGTTGGCGTCTATGTGTACAACTAAGGCTGATGGAGCATCCAAGATGCTCCTAGCCCGTAGTTATGCGTAACTAAAGTAGATTTAAGATAGTCCTTTTCAAGCTGAACGAAGTTCATTCTACTTTATTTGGTTGTTTCTGCCTACTTGAATACTCTTCTATTAACATGAACACGTCCATCGCAATGAAGCTGGACCATACCGTGGTGCGGTGGTTTGTATGCCTCAGTGATCCATTGAGCTATACTGTGCGGTACATTTTTGCACCTTCAGGGCCACTCATACCAGATTGGTCAATGGTTAGAGGCCAGACAAACTCAGCCTCCTGGTCCTCCAGGTTGGGGGATGGAATGGGGTTGGCTCCTTATTCCTTAAAACGGACTCCTTGTAGCCCAATACCAAACCCGCTGCATTGCGGACAGGTTTTTGAACCAAAGGCTTTGGTTGAGAACTCTAATTGTTCTCTTGTCTAGGCCTGGGCAACCTGCCAATACCCTGGCCACGCAACACAACGAATCTCACTTCAAACAAATTGCTGATGCTATGGCCACCGCTGAGGATAATCAACGGTGCCCTATCTGCTCCATCGGGCAGGGTGGATAGGGGTTTGGATACTACTGCTCAAACCTTCCCGCCTTCTTATTCCCCCTCTTGCGCTTTTCACCCTTATCGTCCAGTTCCAGCTTCAATTTTCTCCCCCTGTTTTCAACCCCCAATTCTCGGCTTTCCTCCACCTTGCTTCCATAGTCGCCTGTCTTTTAGTTTCAACTCACATGTGAACGCGCAGCGTCATTTTTGCCCTGTCAACAGGCCCATGTCCAATCAAGCGGCTCATTCCAGTTCGTCGGCTTCCATTTGGAGCCTTCGAGCCTCCTTCATATTAGCACGCTTCAATGTACGCACCTTGCTTCAGATTGGTCAACAGGCAGCACTTGCCCGAACGTTAGAGTACCTCTCGATCGAGATCTGCTGCTTATCGGAGACCCACCTGCATGACTCGAGCTCTGTGCTCACGCTGAGATCCCCTTCAGATAACACTAGCAGCACTTCCACTTTGCGCCTACCCGGTGACGATGCAGCTTCGAGTACGGGCCAAGCTGGTGTTGGTATTGCCCTAAGTCTCAGGGCTGAAGTTGCTCCAATTTATTGGATTCTAATCAGTAGCCTGATGTTGCAGTCCGATTGGCTGGCTCGTTCAAAGCTTTGAAGTCGCGTGGGACTAACAGGTGTCTATTCGATAGCGCTGCCTATGCACCGACAAACCGTAGCGATGACTCGGTAAAAGACGACTTCTATCGTCAACTGAACAAGCTTCTTAGCAACAGAAGAAGATTGGACACTGTTGTGACGGCTGGAGATCTGAACGCACAAGTTATCCACAGATGGGTTGCATCTGGGCGTCCAACGTGGTACACCCTCCCGTAATGATAACGGTGAGTGGTTACTTCATTTGTGTGAGGATGCTCGCTTATTTCTTGCGAGCACTAATTTCCGACACAGCACCCGCCGGAGGGTGACTTGGCCCCCCAGCCTCGAACCAGCAATGGACGCAAATCGGTCACATTGAGATAAGTTACCGATGGAGAGGCTGCGTCCAGAACTGTCGCTGGATTTGGAGCAAGGTGTGGACACCGACCATGCACTTGTATGTGCTGACCTGCGGATGCGTTTTGGCGGACGCCCACGACGACGTTGTGAGCGCATTGACACCAATCAACTGGCGAAACCAGCTGTGCTGAATGTCTATCAAAGTACGCTGTCGTGCGAGTTGAGTAAGCGCTCACTGAATACAGTCGAAGCTCACTGGTCTCATATTCACCAGTCTTTATTAGCAGCAAGAAAATTCTCATGTGGTAAGTCTAATAGCCAACATGGACATTGGGTCTCTTCAGAGTATATGGAACTTATAGATACTTGCCGGCATATTCCGGCTGGATGCAAACACAGTGAAACTCGCAAAGAGCTCCGGGCAATACTCCGTGCTAGCCTGAAGGCAGACCGCAAATTCTGGTGGTCTCATCGTGCATCAAAAATGGAAATGGCCGCAACCCTGGGTAAACACCTTAAGTTATTCCATCTGATACGTGAAACGAGCAGCAGGATATCAGATGTTAGTGAAAGCGTACTTGACAAAGTGGACAGCCTATCCACAACTTATCAAAACGCTTAGAGCGTTGGGCTGAGCATTTGAAGGGCAACTTAATCGGTCGGAATTGTTAAATTTCTCGCCAGGCGCTAATCGCCCCTCTTCCTGGGCTGTTTCTTTGGATCCACCCTCTCGTTCAGAAGTCGAAAGTAAGATTGGACTGTTGAAGGTAAATAAAGCCGCGGGACCAGATGATCTTCCTCCAGCCCTCTTCAAATTCGGGGGACCTGCTCTTGTGGATGAATTACACGAGTTGCTAGACAAAAGGTGGGAGCAGGAAACTGTCCAAACCGATTGGAGCCGCTCCGTCATAATCCCAATTTTCAAGGGAGGCTCACGATCGGAACGCGGCAGCCATAAAGGAATCAGTCTGTTTCCCATCACCTCCAAATTGCTTGCCTCTGTCCTCCTTCACTGACTGACTGAACTAGTGCAAGCCAAATTCGTGACGAGCAAGCTGGATTTCGTCGAGGTCGTGGCTGTATTGACCACACCTTAACCTTGCGTCGGTTGTTGGAGCACCGGCACATATATTGGCGGCCCACCGTTGTCGTGTTCCTCGATATCAAAGGTGCATTCGATTCGGTAGATAGACATGCACTTTGGGACTGTCTACTCAGGAAAGGTGTATCTGAGATATATGTAAATATTCTCCGAGCATTATAAGCGTTTAGCTCGGACAGAGTGAGGGCTTACGGCAAGCTGTCATCGCCCTTTAATATCTCCAGTGGCGTGAGACAAGGATGCCCGCTGTCAGCTTTCTTCTTCAACTTCGCGGTTGATGAAGTCATGGAAATCGCGTTCACAGGACACGACTTAGATGGTGTGGACCTGCTACCAGGAGAATGACTGCTGATGTTATTGCCTTGGTCTGTGACAGCTCACAAACGTTTGGAAATTATTGAGAATATTTGTAGCTCGGGATGTGGATGAGAGGATTGTCCTGTTCTCCGAGGCCGTGAATCAGAACTGAATAGCCGCACCGAAGATGTTGCCTCGTCTGGCAACAATACGTCTGCAACCGAAATGCCCGGCTCGGAGAACAGGACCATCTTCTCAGCTCACAAACGTGTCAAGCTGCACTAGACAGATTAGCACTAGCTGTCCGTCACTTCGGGCTATGCTTGGCACCCTCAAAGTGCAAAGTTTTCCTCCAAGATTGGTGTGGACCACCTCCTACACTGACCGTTGGTGGAAAATCAGCTAAACGTCGTTCGAAAATTCAACTACCTTGGAAGTTGTTTTGGCGCCCGTGGGATTGAAAATAAGATAACGAACCGTATAGCAACAGCTCGGGACTATTTCGCTAACCTTGGTCACTTAGGACGCTGGCGCGGCATCACGTTTGCCCTGAAGGGTAGATTGTACAATGCAGCGGTGCGTTTGACCCTACTGTACGGTTGTGTAACCAGGCCGCTTAAAGCAGCGGACCCGAAAAGCTTAGTAATGTTCGAGTACCGGCGCCTTCGTAATTTAGCTCATATCTGGTGGGAACACTGCGTGAGTAATGAGCGTGTTCGACGCCTTGTTTACGGCACAGGTAAAGGAAATGAACCACTCAGCACCGTTACTTCACGCACCAGGCTCGGATGGCTCGGTCAAGTGTTACGCATGCCATCCCCTGACTGCCGCGACGTGCTTTGTTTGCGCGCACTTAATAGTATCCGTGAGGATCTTAATGCACTTGAAAATTGGTGCGAACACTGGCAAATGACCTTCTCCGCTCAAAAATCTAACGTCATGACCCACAGATTCTCTATACCTGCTGGGTCCCTAACAATAAACGGTATCACTATCAAACAGAATACCATAACAACAGATCTGGGCTTGCGCTACTCTATGAGCCTCAACTTTGCAGAGCAAGTGCATTATCAAGTCGCAAGGGTAAGAGGATTATCGTTCCACATACGCCGTTGCATAGAAACCGCCGATGCAAGGCTAGAACTGTATAAGAGTCACGTCAGGCCACGTCTAGAATATTACTCTTTTATATGCAGCAATCTACGTAAGTCGGACCGTGTTCTGCTTGAGAAAGCTCAGCGACGCTTTACAAAGATGTTGACTCCACCGCAGCAAGCGCTGAATTACCGACAAAGGTGTGAACACCTTAAAATTCAGCCCCTATGGCAAAGGCGCATTATCCTTAACATGTGCTTCTTACACAAGCTAATTCATAGAAAGTTGCACAGTAATATCACTTGTCTTAAACTAAGGAGCGCGTCTGAATCAAGGCTCCGAAACAGGGGCCATTCCATTACTCCGCTAAAGGCAAAGAAGAGACTGCGGTCTCGTTTCTTCTTAGTTGTCTACGTGAACATATGGAACAGGTTGCCTCTCAGAATAAGAGAAATCCAAAATTTGCAGGTCTTCAGGAAGGAGAAACAAAAATTCCTATGTTTTGGCAATCTACAAAGCATCTTCCATATCTGCGATTCGCAAGACCACTTCTTTGAAACTGGCCCTGATATAGCTTAAGGACGCCCACGATGTAGTGCAAGACATCTAAGCACCTTCAGCTCAAAACTCATCCACATCCACTGTGGTTACCGTTCTAGCACCTAAGAGACTTTAACGGTATCTGTCGCACCCATTTTCCAGGGTTTAAGAATAGCAAACTGAATACAAGATGATCTTATTCTTCACCGACCTCTTCCTTCAATCGTTATTTCTTATCTACATCTTCATCCCTTCTCTTCAGACTTTTATCACATTCAACTTCTTGACCACTAGATCCGTGGAAAAAGTATTAGGCTTATGACCTCTATGGTACCCCTAGTAAAGGCATGCTACCAGACCTAAGCCTTGCATAGAATGTTGAAAACGTTTTCTGCTGCGGATGCACCTAAGCGTAGCATTTGAATTGTCCAAAATCGTCTAAATGCCGGCTTTAAATGAACGTTTGTGTGTCTTCCTAGATGTCGGTTGCCAGCGGGCCCTAATAGAATCTTTTTCATTAAGTCTGAGCGCTAGTTACTATACTCAGCAGTCTCCAAACACTATCAGTGGTTAACCCGCAAAATAAAAAAATAATCTTTCTTATTGTTGACAAAGAGCGCACTTTAACAGTTCTAGGCTCAAGAATCAGACATTTTGCTCTCCACTTACTCTCTCTTGACCCCATATACTTAGCTTTATCTGGTATACATGTGCCTTTCGCTATTGGCAACACTAGTAGACAGGCATAATGAAAATCAGATCCTCTTCTTTAACTGCTTTTGCTCGTAAAACACTCGCATTTCCAGATTTCATTTCACTGGCACGAAAGCTAACCAATGACAGAGAGGCCCCTGTCACACTGGCTGGCTGGAGCACCAGAAACTTTCCATCACCACTTTTCTTCTCTTGGCCGCCCGTGTGTCATTTATATTTTAGCTGGCTCCAAAGCCTACCATGCGCTATGCGTAATGGCGGGTGAACGACCAGCTCCCACTGGTTTTTGTTACTATTCTACTCCTGATTTACCTTATCGCTCTTTGCCTAGGGTGCTAGAACAGCTCTTGCCAGGAAAACCACAAAAGAAATAGTCGGTGTGACATTAGAGTGCCAGTTAACATTGCCATCTGGATGAACACCGCCGGCACTATCTTCGGAACTTAAAAATGGAGAGAAATAAATCGAAATTCATCAAAGAACTGCACAATAGTGTGCATCTACACATGAGGCATAACAATACCTCAAGTATAAGCAAGCTCAACCACCAGAAGTAGAGTTGTTAAAGCCCAACCAATGTAGACCAAAACGGATTTCACGCCCAAATGCAATTAGCTAAATTTTACTAAATTTTCCCATGCTCATTTCTTTATTATTAGTGACAGGCTCCTATAGCTCACTGATGTTAGATACAGAGCCTCATTAATATAGAAAATCGGCTCTAAGGGATAAATCTTGTGATGTTTAGCTAAGTAATGTGTGTATTTTGCAGGCCGAAATCTGTCAACGGATCTGAAAGATCCCCTGAGTTACTCAGGTAGATCTGGCTCATGCGGCCTTGCTGTAAGCTTTAGAAAAGTTTAGAGGCTTAAAAAATGCTAAACTCTATTTTACTGGTTGTTTATGTGACTCAGTATCCCCTGAAAACGGTATGCTGTGGCCTTCTAACCGTGAGTTAATTACAAGCTCCACTGAATTCCCTTGTAGATATAATATTCCTTGCTGGATTTCTAGCGTTTTCGCGCAAGCTCATCCCTTAATTGCATATATTTTTCATGCTTGCCTGCAAAGTTTACTTTTCGGCCACCTGCGCAGTCCGTAGTTGTCGCAGGGTATTACGGGCTAATTAGAGCATTTCTGGATAGCTATGCCTATCTAGAACATACACCGCTTCCCTACTTTTTATATTTTCTTTTCTTTTTTCTGCTATCTGCTTGCAAAGCAGAAAGCGATTTTTAGCGAAAAATAAAAATGGCCTTATTCGTAGACCATCATTTAATTGCGAATAACTCGCAAACTACTGCACGCATGGTGTTGCTTTTACATTCATCGTATTCAGGCGCTAAAGCTCGTCCAGACAAGTGTAATTTTGTGCTACTTTAAGCGGTATTCTAACTTTAGAAGGGCTTTTTCTTTTATCTGAGAATAACTCAGGTTGGAATTTTGCGCCGTAGAGCAATATCAGCGTAATAAAAGTAGGGCTATATTTTTTTGTTAATGGGTATTTTTCTACTGAAGCACGCAGATTTATTTTCTCTCTTAACAAATTGCTTCTATTTATGTCTGCATTTTTCGGAATTGTTTTTACTTTTCGTATGCCTTATAATTCCTTCATTCATTTCTTCCATGTGCGCAACAACAATTGGGGCAACTGAGTGGCCAATTATTGTGCGATCAATTTAAAGTGAACTTGTGGCAAATTGGATTCTGTTTCAAGGAGAAAAGGCAAACTACACCTCCGCGAAGTATTCACAATGAAATACAAGGAGCTCAATATCGCCCGAAGGAACCAGAAAAATGTCAAGGTGGGCGCCTGCGACCCAGTAGCTGTATACTAAACAGTGCCAATGCATTTGCAATTGCTAACGATGAACATATATTTTGCCAACTTCCATGCAAGAGCATCGGATAAATGTAAGCATTGATCTGAACCCTTTAGGGTGCAGCCTCTAGCAGGTCTAGAAATATACCTATTTATTTATTATTTATTCCAC